>OZ024821.1:75171929-75486929 GCA_964016985.1 Anodontia alba | reverse complement strand
CAGTTTTACTATATAAAAATGTGGTTTAAGGGGTCAAAATTATATAGGCATGTTTTCGTGATGTAATTTAAACAATATTTACTTCTTCTTTGTTGTGTAACTACAAAGATAAAGTCTTGTATCTCTTTTAATGGTAATCAGTCTAGCTTTTTCCAAAGTTTTAGAGGGGTTCGGCTAGGGGAAAACTTGTCACCTGTTTTGTTTGCACTGTTCTTGAATGACTTAGAATTTTTTCTTTCAACCAGAAATTGTTCTGGTATTGATCTCGAGTTTACTTCTGATGATGTAAATATGTACATTCAACTTTTTGTCTTGTTATATGCTGATGATACAGTGATATTTGGTACAGATGAAACAGAGTTCCAGACCATTTTAAACGCCTTTTATGAATATTCTAACATGTGGAGGTTAGATATTAATTATTACAAAACAAATATATTGATCTTTGGTTCACGTAATGATGATCGTTTCGATTTCAAAATGGGTGAGAATAAAATACAAATTTGTAAAGAGTTTAAATATCTAGGGACAGTTTTTACTAAGAGCAGGAATTTTAATAAAGCCAAAAAACATAATTATGATCAAGCAAAGAAGGCAATGCATCTTTTATACAAAAGAATACGTAATTTGGATTTACCTGTTGATTTACAGCTATTATTGTTTGACCAGACGATACTCCCTATAGCCCTTTATGCTTGTGAAGTATGGGGGTTTGAGAACATCCAACTCATTGAGAAACTTCAAAATGAATTTTTAAGACATATCACAAATTCTAAGAAAAGTACACCAGTATATATGTTGTATGCAGAACGTGGGCGTAAACCTATTAATATCAGTATAAAAATAGAATGATAGGATACTGGCTTAATATTATCAACAGTAAAGACTGTAAATTATTAAAACTGTTGTATAACGTACTTTTACATGAATATAATGCAAGAATCTTTCAGCATAAATGGATTCACTGTATAAAAGAAATACTCATTTCAGTTGGACGTATAGATCTCTTCAATAAAGTTAATGTTGAAAATACAAAATCATTGAAAGAACAAATTTCCAGAGCCCTGGTTGATTTACATATACAGGAATGGTTTTCTAAAATTGAATTGTCTTCTAAAGGAAAAAATTATTATTTATTTAAGCAGGAACTAAATTTTGAAAATTACTTAATAAATCTAAGCAAAAAACATTATAGTTCACTACTGAAATTTAGACTAAGTAATCACAGGCTTCCTGTTGAAACAGGCCGTTGGGAAAACATCCCATTAGATGAAAGGAAATATAACTTATGCCCAAAAAACGATATTGGGGATGAATTTCATTACCTTTTTGCATGTGATTACTTTCATTCAGATCGGAAACAGTTTTTAAAATCTTACTTCTACAAGAGACTAAATGTCATGAAGTTTAAAGAGCTCTTTTCTACCAAATATACTCAAACACTTATCAATTTGGCTAAGTTTGTTGACATTATTATGAAGAAGTTTCTAGTGATGAATTAGGTTATATATATGTATATAATTTAGTAAGGGGTGAAGTGAGCCAGTTTGCATGTGCTAATGGTTTGATTCCTCTACCAGTTTCATATTTGTTCATGGCAGCCAGTTAACCTCCTGGTGAATGAGTGTGAAGCTGGTGGAGGTGATAGGATATTGTTTGTGTGTGAATTGTTTTTTTTTTCTTTTTTTTTTTTTTTTTTTTTTCTACTTACTTATTGTGTGTACGTGTACGCGTGTACCTGCACACATGTATATGTGTGTATGTGCATGTGTGTATGTGTAGACAGTATGTGATGTATACAATGTGTATTTGTAAACTTTGTTACTTGCTTTGGTCATTATGTAATTTTTTTTTGTTTTTTTTTTTTTTTTTTTTCCTTCTCTTACGCTTCCTGCGTGTGGCCTGAGAAGTAGTTAGATTAATAAAGTTCTGTTCTGTTCTGTTCAAAATAAAAAACAAATATGCGTTCATTCATTTTGTAGCAACTGTTTTTAAAGACGATCTGGGCGAAAGATTTAAAGCTTGTAGAGTCCATTTCGTCACACGCATGCAAAATACAACATGAAAATAGATTAGACATCATTTAAACATTGTGCTGTTATTTCAAAACGGTAAAGAAACAATGTGATTTCTCTATGTTGTTACTTATTAACTGTCTGTTGAAATTTGGGGAAATAGTTTTCAAAGACTGAATGTCAAAAAGAAACAGCGTAAGTCCGGCTGTGACGTCTCATTAACCGTTTCATCTGGATTTTCTTTGTTTGCGAATAACCTCGTCTGGCACCACGCTATGAGTTTTACATTTCTAAATTAACAAAGGTAAAATACTCCTCCTAGACTATTTACCTACACATATCATCTCCCTTACCAGTCAGAAACTCACCCAAATCAGAGAGAAGGACATCCCAAAAGACTGGATTTTTTTTAAAATATAAATAGTTTTTATGTTGATTTATGTATCAATTAGACGGGAGCCAGTCAACGAATAACCTTATCGGTACCCATGCACAGAATGAGTTATTCTTTGTACTTTTCGCACCAAAGTGTATGTTGATTATCAATTAGAATCACCTCGCGCCTCATCTATAGGCGACATTGATTAATACCTACAATAAATGTTTAGAAGCAATAAAAACATATAATCGAACCTCAGTTGCTCGAACACCGATGGCCCGTTTACCATGGCTAATTCGAACTCGTTTTTGAGTCCCTACGAAATTCTCAAGAAAACAAATATTTAGAGAATTTTTTCTGATTTCATCATGACATTGTATATTGTGTGTACTCATTAGAATCGCCTCGTCGAGGCGGTTCTAATGAGTACACAGAACATACCATAATTGTCCAGAAGATCGAAAGGATTTTTTTCTAAATCATCGTCATTTGCTTCCTGACCTGGCGTATGCCGATTAACCCTCAGTGGCTCGAACAACCCATATCTCGAACAAATATTCATGGTCCCAAGGATGTTCGAGCCATTGAAATTCGATTGTTTCAAAAGGAGACAACTCTGTCAAATTAGTTTTGTTTGCCTTTTGTAAAAGAATCTCCACCAAAACGAAAGAATTTCTTTTTAGAGTAGACCAAAATGGGATTGGTGTGCAGCAATGCTACCAGGAAGTCACAGAAGTTTTCTTCCTTGTAAAAAAGGCGGAAAAACTAATAAATTTATCAAGTCCCTTTAAATCCCTGTGCTTGGATGATTCACCTGATGTTTAGCGTGGGAAAAAGGCCCTGGTCACATACACGAGAAACGAAGGACCAAATCAGCCTGCGCATCACCGCAACCCAAAGAACGCCTTCGCTGTCTGCTCACAGAATCAGCGGAAACTAATGACATACGATGTATATCAACTTACGAGTAGAACCCTGACCAGTCTGCACAACGGATGTGCAAGTTGAGCTGGACGTTGACTGTTCCCAAATGGCGTGAGGGCAATTTTACGTTCACTGCGCATTACGTAAAAAGCCTTGAAACTGAGTTCATATCCTATTGAAAGATGTGGTATAAATTGAGATACATTTTGATGAATGAAATGACGTCATTGCACATATAAAAAAAAAAAAAAAAAGCTGTTGTAACAACACGGATCATTCTTAACAAATGGGTCGCAACATCCGAAAACGCACCTACGGACATCATTATTTTTCCTATTCAGATATATAGAAAATTTCACCTCCAAAAACTGAAAATTTTCAGATAAAAAAAAAACTAATATTTTTCATATTTCTGTTTAAAACATAGATTGTGGGTACGCGTTAGAACCGCCTCGGCGAGGCGGTTCTAACGAGTACCCACAATCTATGTTTTTCAGCAGAAATAAGAAAAATAATGTACACCCCTGTAAACCTCAGTTTTACTATAATATAAAAGTCGGGTTTAAGGGAATCAATATAGGCATGTTTTCGTGATGTGTCACCCAGCGAAGATTCAGATCAGACTGTCGCGGTCTGACCTCTGTCTTCAATAGGCGCGTTTTTTGATAGCCAAGGATGCAAAGTTTCTTGATGCAGACAGCGAAGACTCTAATCAAACTGCGCATCCGCGCAGTCTGATTTGAGTCCTCGTTGTTCGCACATGTCAGACGGTACGTTGTTTGACGTTGTGGTTGAAATTATTTTAATGAGCTATTAATTTGTGGTTAGAGATATAAATATGACACTCTCATCCTCTTTTCGCCATTACTTTTGCTGCCATTACGGTATTAATTCTAATTATTCGGACAGACGGACCCAAGCAAACAGTGTAGACCCGGACAAGACTGCGCAGAGCGCGGCGTCTGGTCAGAGTCTGCACTACTTGCCATTCAACACAGAACACATTTAAAGAACAAAATCTGAGTATTGGTTATAAATATGTTAGAAGCCTAAACAAACAGTGTAGGCCCAGTAAGAACGCCATTCTATACTGTTCATCACGAAAACACGCCTATATAATTTTGATCCCCTTAAACCCCACTTTTATACAGTAAAACTGGGGTTTACTTGGGTATACAATATTTTTCTTGTTTCTGCTCAAAAACATAGAATGTGGGTACTCGTTAGAACCGCCTTGGCGAGGCGGTTCTAACGAGTACCCACAATCCATGTTTTGAGTAGAAATAAAAGAATTATCAGTTTTTTGGGGTTTTTTTTATCTGATTTTTTTTTTTTTTTTTTTTTTTTTTTTTTTTTTAGTTTTTTTAAGGTGAAATTTTCTATATATTTGAAAAGGCGTGTTTTCGTAATGTCCCCGCTCATACAGCCGTTTTTCGATACACCACAATGCAGTAAAGTTGGTTTGTTCGAATTTTAAGACAAGTATGGTAAGGTGTTAAGGCGTCCGAATAGATCTTCTGGATCTACACAGTATGCAAAGATATCTTGTTTGGTCTGCATGGCTCATCACGTAAACATGCCTATATAATTTTGACCCCCTTAAACCCCACTTTTATATGGTAAAACTGGGGGTTACAGGGGTATACATTATATTTCTTATTTCTGCTCAAAAACATAGATTGTGGGTACTCGTTAGAACCGCCTCTGCAAGGCGGTTCTAACGAGTACCCACAATCTATGTTTTGTGCAGGCGGTTCTAACGAGTACCCACAATCTATGTTTTGAGCAGAAATATGAAAAATATCAGAATTTTTATCTGAAACATTTTCCTCTTTTTGGTTCTAAAATTTTCAATATATTTGAATAGGCATGTTTTCGTAAAGTGAAAGGGTTAACGTTTAACTCTGGGCTAAATTTTCTCAGAAAACAGGATTTTTCAGTTCACGCAAACTGTCTCAATTTACATGAAATGTCAAATCCTGTTGTACGGGAAAAAATGAGAAAAACATCATCAATTTATCGTCGGCTGAATTGGCTCAGGGAGTGATAAAGGTTAAATGGCTCTCTCAGATAAAAATAGGAATGATAGTATTACTCATTTTGTCGTCTGCAAAGTGTCAGTCATAGTACAATCAAAGGGTTTGTCATCCCTAAAATGGATTAATTGCCCAGACGTCAGGTGTGAACATCATCCGTCAGCCGCGTCACGAGAAAAACATGCCTATGCAAGCAAAAAGAAACAAAAAAGAAGAAAAAAATGTCTGCAAAGTGTCTCAGAATTTCTTCTGTTTTGTACCCAAATTTCCCAAGCTCTGTAGAATATAAGGTAATTTGGAACAGGCACGACCCTGACTACACTTCGCGGATCATGTGTCTTCACCATCTCTACTATTTATTTACACTAAAACTATTTTTACTTGTCAAGGTCTGTAGGGGTCAATTAACCCTTATATAATATTATAATGAACAAAACCTTTCTTTGAAATTTAATATTCGAATCAGATCAGATACATACGAGCCGCCACGTCAGGAAACGCATCTTCCGACAAGTGCGCTCAGCGAAGAATCAGATCAAACTGCGCAGTTTCCTTATCCAGACAATGTAGACTGATCAGACTGTGCAGCTCACATCAGAAGGTACGTTTACCCAAGTTATGGCTCATATATATATATATATATATATATATATATATATATATATATATATATATATATATATATATATATACGGTTACCATTGTTGCTGAAATGTCCGTTTCTGAGCGGTGACGTCAGATTCCAATAACTGAGTGATGTGGTATATAACTGGATAGCAGATAGTGGCTACGTTCATTTTAAATTTAGCTGTCGCCTGCACGCTGTCAAATACGACTTCATTCATTGGTTGATTTTAGTTCTAACTTTAGAAATTCGTAATTGCTTTTCCGTTAAGTCCCGAAGATTTACAAACAAAGGAACATTTATTTTTCAGTTATTAGTTTTTATTCCGGTGCTCATAGTGTAATTTTGAGGATTTAAATAAAAGGTAATATGAATTATATCAGTTAAATATTGTTTTTATTTCTAGATATTTATATGACATTTTTTGATTTAGTTCTTTCATTCCGAATACTTTATTTATTTATTTATTTATTTATGATAAGCTTATTTGGTTTCAGAATTGTTTATATTTAATTTTTCGCATCTCAAGTGTTTACGATAAATCATTAAAAGCATGCGTATAAATATTCTGAAACAATGAAACTTCAAATAAAAAATGAATTAAAAGTGATGTAAAAAAAAGTTTTAAAAAAATCTAAAACAAAATAATAGGAAAAAATAAAGTAAACGGATAAAGCGCATCATAGGAAGCATAGGCTAGATTTTAGAATTTGTCCGCCATTTAATACTTACTGATTTCAGCTTAATGGTCTGCGTACTTATTAATATTGCACAGAAAGTTATGTTGAAATGGTTAGGGTAAGATCAGGTGGCGGACAAATTCCTAATGTCATTACAAAAACAAGCTATTCAAATATATTAAAAATTTTACCACCACCAAAAAATAAAAAAAATTGGATAAAAATTCTGACATTTTTCGTATTTCTGCTCAAAATATAGATTGTGGGTACTCGTTAGAACCGCCTCGGCGAGGCGGTTCTAAGGAGTACCCATAATCTATGTTTTTGAACAGAATTAAGAAAAATAATGTATACCCCTGTAAACCCCAGTTTTACTATATAAAAGTGGGGTTTAAGGGTATCAAAATTGTATAGACATGTTTTCGTGATGTGATCACATGTGCATTTCGTACAATGTACAAGATTGCATGCGCACCCAGGATATATCATGACATTACTTTTTTTTTTAAACTATTGGTTTTCTCATGAGAAACGTATCAGCTACACTTTTGAAAAGCGCTTTATATCAATACTCTAAACACTACTGAAGGTGATGCAAAGTGACTACCGAATTGCATCATTCTTTCCAAACTGTCTAAAAAGGAGATAACATACTGCGTGAACTTAAAAAAAAAATCAGATAAAAGATAAAACGGCATTTTAATTAAAGGCCGGAAATGCATACTAACTGCGTATATTTAACTCTTGAAGTGCAAAGATAAATTGTAGCAGACGGTAGGTAATATTGTTTTAATTATTGCTCGGATAAAATAAGGTTTGACTTTTCATGTGAATCATCTGCTATGCATACGATTCGCATGAATGCCAAGCCTTATTTTTTCTGTTATTTTCACTGACGAAAAGTAGCAATGTCTTCTGCTGCAGTATTTGTACTCAGTTACCGTTGTGACTGATGGTACTTCAAGGGGTTAAATGATGCAATGTCATATCGTCATGCAACCCTTAACGCTTTGCATGCTGGGTAAAAATTTAAGCAGACGACGTATTGAAATATCCTTGAAAAAAGGATTTGACACTTAATGCAAATTGTCGCCGAAGAAGTGTCGTCTGCTGAATCTGCCCATAGCGTGGTGTTTAAGCAAAACTAATAGACTGCATTCTGTGTTATTATTGATATTTTTATTATTATTCTTTTTCAGAGAAAATAAGATTTGGCATTTCATGTGAATCATTTTCTAGTAAACGATTCACATGAAATGTCACCTTATTTTCTATGAAAAATACAAAGAAAATCGTAATGCCGTTTGCTTCAGCCATGATAAGTATTGTTATCGTATTTACGGACATTGATAGTCTGGTCTGTGTATTGAAAATTTGCGGCAAGATACTAAAGTCGCCGAAGATAGATAAGCAAACAGATTTTCTTATATTCTTAAAAAATAGACTTTCGCATTTAATACAAATTGTCTAAGGAGACAATTTGCATAAAATGTCAAAGCCTACTTTCTTGGAAAAAGAAATATTATCAATTTGTCGTCTGCTTAATCTGGCCAGCGTGGTAAAATGTAAAACATTACGCAGATCTGGTCAAAAGAAATACATACGAGTTTGTGGTACGTTTCCTGTTAACATCACGAAAATATACACAAACCGCTAAGGGGACTAAGCCTGCCCAGTAGATGTGTGTTTAGACATGATCCCATTTGGTTGACTGGGCCGTAAAACCTCAACACAAACAAACAAACGCAAAGATAAAAGCTACGTATCATCATTTTTACTCATGTGTTCATTTTAAAAATGTTTTATATCATATAAAATCGGATGACTATCGGATTTTTTTTGTTATTAATTAGGGACCAGTTTCATTTGTAATGAACACGCTTTTTTTTTTATTATTAACATCTTTCTAAAATAGGGTCTCCTTTGATTACTGAAAATATGGTTTGCCTTTTAATGCATGCTCACCATAGGGAAACAAACTTACGAATGTCTGTTGTGCGAACTGACAAAATACGACATTGCCATGTCCGAATGCTCAGTAACATCTCGGAAGTAATCGATTTGTTACCTGTGAGGAAAGTGCTTCAGGGATATTTCTAGCTCAAAGTTAGTATGGGCCCTTGAAATTGACCAAGGGCCCATGTCCCATTCAAATACATGTAAAATTTAGAATTTTGATGGGCCTTTTCAAATTTTCATGGGCCCTCTGGTAATTTTGATGGGCCCAAGAATCCTTAATACTCACCTGAGATCAAAATAAACACTGGATTTGGATAGCTTGTATAGGAGGCCCAGCCACAAATCAATTCAATTTAAATCTAACATTACAGGTTTTCAACAAAATGGATCGGGCCCATCCCAGAAATATCCCTGGTGCTTTCAATTAATAAAACTGAACTGATTTCACAGTTTCTTCATGGGAGGCAGTTTTCCCCTCTTCTTTAAAGAAGAACACATTCTGCCCTTTTATAATAGATCCTATTTCAAAGGGGGCTTCGTGTGCAAGAAAGCAAACAGGAAGTCACAAAAAAGTCTCCCTGGCAAAAAGTGGGTGAAGTATTATCCTTAAGGCCACTTCTGGTACCAGTGACTGCAACTCTTGAAAGACTAAATTACATTTTGCCTCATAACTTGAGTATCTATTACCTTATTCATCTGAAACTTGCACATATACTGCACATCATAAATGCTTCTGATATATATTGTATGTATTCTTGCAGGAGTTATTGCCCCTGTATTATAGCAGTTATGTGGGAAAATGAGGAAAATTCATATTTTGATTTGATAATTTTCATACTAGAGATCAGGGCCCGGTTGTTCAAAGCGTCGTTAGCTTAACGTTTTTCGTAATGACGGGGTGGCAGAGGGGGGGGGGGGTGGGGGGGGGTGGGGGGAGGTAATAACATTACTATTTGTTAAGACAAATCATCATTTTGGTGTGCATTATTATTCAGATTGTCTCTATATAGCATGCAGTTTTAAAGCACAACTGACCTTTAAAAATCAGTTAAACTTATCAAAACTGTTCAATTATTTAGAAAAATAGAATTTTGCTATTTCGGGGGTAAAGTTAATTATCAAGCATCATCTCGTTTCACAGATGGTGAAACTTTATGTCATATCAGAATAATACTACACAATAAGTAGTGATCATTATTAGAAAGTTTAATAAAATTCTATAGCTGGGAAATGTATTTGATATTTGAATATTTAGTTGTTTTTTTGTTGTTGTTTTTTTTTTTGTTAAAACTACAGGAAATTGTTTCACCACTTGGGTGGACAAAAGTGTTGATTATTAGGTATATTAAAGTTTGCTTTAAATCCTCAAGGTTTTCCTGCATTTTGCATATTCTAATGCCATTCTGTTGCAATAATTGAAGGTATCTAATAGGTCTTAGTTGCTGGGTTAGAATGATTTTCTCAGGACTACTACGTGTACCAGGTGGTGACTTCAGCTATAACTTTTTACAATGAAATGGGAAAGCAAGATGCAGAATTTAAAGAAAATCTATGGTTGGGATAAAACAAAAAATGTACCAGGTGTCAGTAGTGACCTTAAATCTCAGTAATAGATTTGCTGCCTAAAGAGAAAGTTTGTGGTTTCGGGAATCGCATTTTTTTCCACACAGGCGAACACTAATATGATTGAATTTCACATCACGAAAACATGGCTATATAATGTTGATCCCCTTAAACACCACTTTTATATACATGTAGTAAAACTGGGGTTTACATGGGTATACATTTTTTTTTTCATATTTCTGTTCAAAAACATAGATTGCGGGTACTTGTTAGAACCGCCTCTAGGCGGTTCTAACGAGTACCCACAATCTATGTTTTGAGCAGAAATACGAAAAATATCAGAATTTTTATCTGAAAATTTTCATTTTTTGTGGTCAAATTTTCAGTATATTTCAATATAGGCTTGTTTTCGTAATGAGAGGAATTCATACATGTTTATGGGCGTCAACTCTGTCAAAGTCGTTCTAGCCTTACTTCTGAGAATGGGACTACTTTAAAAGCAAAAACAGTTCTCTTTGGAGCATTTCTTTCCTTTTAAAGAAGGCCCCTTTGCAGTATGAACCTAATGCGCAAGTAAGCAGGGAAAAAAATCACAAAAATTGTCTCCCTTGTAGAAATGGCATATTACGTGTATCTTGTCACGTTTAAAGTTTGAACTGGAACAACTGTTTTATCGATTCGTCCAACATTCGATTCGACCAGCATACGATTCGGCCAACATACTCGTGGTATTATCTGGGACGTGCTTAAGATTTTAACTGTTTAATTTTTAGAAGGAAGTATGATTCAGCAATATTCTATTTTGGGTAATTTTATTTTCAGGGATACAGTGTGCATATTTATTACTTAATTTTATTTCATTTATTTTATTTTCATTCAGAATACAACAGTCAGATGATGGTTATCTATATGGAAAGAATCAAACGAACTTTGACAGCATTCGTCTTTGTGTTTGTCTGTTTTTCACACTACGCAGTTAAGGTGAGTTTGTTTCTCCGCTTTTAGCTTCATCACGAAAACGTGCCTACATAATTTTGACCCCCTTAAACCCCACTTTTATATAGTAAAACTGGGGTTTACAGGGGTATACATTATTTTTTTTTTTTCATTTTTGCTCGAAAACATAGATTGTGGGTACTCGTTAGAACCGCCTCGCTGAGGCGGTTCTAACGAGTACCCACAATCTATGTTTTGAGCAGAAATATGAAAAATATTAATTTTTTTTATCTGATAATTTTCAGTTTTTGGAGTTAAATTTTCTATATATTTGAATAGGCGTGTTTTCGTAATGTTTCTTTTTTTTTTCATTTGAACCACAATGTGAGAAAACGTACCTTCGTGCATTTGCCCAACGAAGAATCAGATGAGCCTGCACATCCGCGAAGTCTGGCCAGTTTTGTTTTCATTCTCCGCATAAAGAAACTTTGCATCCTTGGCAATCCAAAATCCGCCCAATGAAGATTCTGATCAGACTGCTCGGTTCAGGCAGCCTGATCTGAATCTCCGCTGGGCGCATAGGTCCGAAGGTACCTTTTCTCATTTTATTTGGACCAGGCTGTTACTGTATTCTGTATGTGCATGTGTGTATTTGTGTGTAAATTTAAGTACTCGAATGTTAGGCAAACAGTGTAGATCCAGTCCACACTACCCAATCAGGGCAGCCAAGAAGTCGGACGGACGTTCAAATTTTGTGAAATTTTCTCCAGATAAAGGAAGTATCTGAGAACTTTTTTTCTTAGTTCCGGAAAACATCATCACGAAAACACACCTATATAATTTTGACCCCTTAAACCCCACTTATATATAGTAAAACTGGGGTTTACAGGGTATACATTATTTTTCTTATTTTGCTAAAACATAGATTGTGGGTACTCGTGAGAACCGCCTCGCCGAGGCGGTTCTAAGGAGTATCCACAGTCTATGTTTTGAGCAGGTAATTTGAAAAGTATCAGAATTTTTTTATCTGAAAATTTTCCTTTTCCGGTGGTGAAATTTTAAGTATATTTGAATAGGCGTGTATTCGTAATGTATTGTGGGTACTTATTAGAAGCGCATCGGCAAGATATCTAAAAATGATCACGCTTAAAGTCGGGTTTCTCAATTCCTGTCTGTATTTTGTAAAAACAAAAAAAACGTAACCCGACAATCAGAAAGATAGAAAGATATACGGCTGATTTTTTTTATATATAAAGCGTGGGATATTGATTCATACAAAACCGCTGTGTAGCGATGCGAACCTAATTGCTTTTTTGGAGAAACGCATGCATTTTGCATGATACTGGTTTAGAGTTTTGCCAAGCAACTGTAAGTCCTGTTCATGCATACACAAACAGGTATTATACACCCAGTATACACCCCACCCGCGATAAATTAACATGTGCATGAGAAAATACACATTCTGAATAGTGCTTTCCGTTTTGAGCACTTTTTCTTTCTTTTTTAATGATTTTAAACTGAATACACAAGGTTTTGTCTAAGAATTAGTTAAGTATCAACTGGGCCTTCATAGAAACGTGCACATTTTCGCGAAATGCAATGTATAGATATCTGCTTTACAGTTGTTTTATTTACAGACATGTCCAAAAAATGTGTCTACGGTCATTCTCTCCCTTTCGCTGATTCAAGAAGGGCAGTTGTCAGTTCCTGGCGAAAGAATGTGCACAATACTGGTTAACCGCTTAGAGGACTAAGCCTGCCCAGTAAACGTGTGGCTAGGTAAACTGACCGCGCTCGACATGACCCCATTGGGTTGACTGGGTCGTAAACCTCAACACAAACAAACAAACAGACATGTCCAGGCTTTCTTCCTATATCGAAATAAATCGTATATCTTTCCGATGCCAGGGTTAGCAAATATTGATGGAATGCGTACTAATACGAAGTTCATAAGATCGACAACGTCAGAAAAGATAATTTCAGACATGGGCGCGCAGCGAAGATTCAGATCAGCTAGCGCATTCAGATAGCCAAGGATGTAACATTTATGAAAAAAGAATATGTTGTGGGTACTCATTAGAAGCGCCTCGGTGAGGCGCTTCTAATGAGTACCAGCAACATTTTTATAGAGAAATAATGATTCTTTTAAACCAGACTATTCTATAGCACATTTATTCGATGGACGATTTTTTCTTTTTTTTTTCTTTATTTTTTTTTCTGCAACTGTACGGTTCATTGCGAAGTTAGACATAACATTCTTTGCAACTGGCATATTCGATCTACTTTACAGCTTGCGAAAACATCTGTTCTTTCGCTGTAACACATATCATTTTTTGTCTTAAAACAAATGCTGTTACACATGATTATCCATTTCCTTAAATGGGATGGCCCGTCATGCGGGCAGACTATCTAATAACGAGGGTCTTATTTTACACGATCGTTACCATCATCTAAACACTTCATACTTGCATGCAACCTATAAATGGGCTGTATGACTCCAACCTTGCAATAATATTAGTCAATTCAATTCAAATCAGTTGTTCATTTCCCCCAAATATGGAGAGTTGACAAACAGTAATACATAGTACAAAACACAAAATACAATATTTAAGTAATACATGTACATAAACCGATAAATAATAATAATAATGATAATTATAATAACGATGATAATAATAGTAATAGTAGTAGTAGTAGTAGTAGTAATCATAATAATAATAGTAATTATAATAATAATAATTAATATTATTACTATTATTATTATTATTATTATTATTATCATTATCATTATTATTATTATTATTATTATTATTATTATTATTATTATTATTATGAGTACCCACAACGTATATTTTCGTGGAGAAATAAGAAAAAATATCCATACCTTTTTTATTGCAAAAACAAAGGTAACTTATCTAGGCCTTTTGTATAATTTAGCCGCGTCATGCGAAAACATGTCTTTGGACTCATTACGAAAACAAGCCTATTCAAATATATTAAAAATTTTACAACCAAAAAAGGAAAATTTTCAGATAAAAAAAATCTGATATTTTTATATATTTCTGCTCAAAACATAGATTGTGGGTACTCGTTAGAACCACCTCGTCGAGGCGGTTGTAACGAGTACCCACAATCTATGCTTTTGAGCAGAAATAAGAAAAATAATGTATATCCCTGTAAACCCCAGTTTCACTGTATAAAGGTGGGGTTTAAAGGGATCAAAGCTATATAGGCGTGTTTTCGTAATGTATGCGGGCAGCGACGGCCTCCCAACGAGTGTCTTGCGAAGACTGATCAGCCTTCGCAGATGTGCAGACTGGTCAGAGACATACAGTCCTGTAGGATATGCTGTGCCCCAGCTCAAAATTGCGCTGAGACTAACATATTCATCCTAATAAATAGTATGACACTTTTAACCCTTGTCATGCTGAATAAATTAAGATGCCATGCCCACTTCTAATTTCCAGCCAATCAGATTACTTGATCTGGGTTTTTGATAGATATTCACATACTTAATGACAAACAGTGCAGATCCAGATCAGTTGGCTTCTTCAGAAGCCAACTGATCTGGTTGGCTTCTTCAGAAGCCAACTGATCTGGATCTACACTGTTTGCTAAGACAGGGCATGTTGTGTTCCAGCAGCAAGGGAAGGGTTAACTCATTGCCACACTTGTCCTAAAAATTAACGTCTACTACCTGTTGATATGTCAGATTGCTAGATATCTGGTAAACAGTGTAGACCCCATCAGACACCGCGTTCGGACTGATCTCGGTGTACTCTGTTTGCTCAGGCCTGTCTGTCCCAGTAGTAAATACATATGGTAATCCGCTATCCATGTCTAATTAAAGTCAGAGGTGCTTAATACTGCTTTAGAGAAATCCCTGGAAGTGATTTAATTGCAAAAAAAAGATCTACTTCCCAAAGGGTTTCAGAAATAAAAAAAGACTCTTAATTACATCTAAAAACTACTTTTTAGTAAAATCTGGGCATTTGAGAGTTCGTAGAAATAATAAAGTACACAAATTAGCCGAGCCTTGGTGAAAAAGTGTCTTCGCGGCCTATATTGACAGATAAAGAACAGGGCCCAGTTGTTCAAAGCTAACGATGTCGTTAGTTAACGATTCGTTAAAATTTACATCAAGTGATAAGCAAATATGCTGAAATTTTTTGCTGAAAAAATGTGAGTAGCTTTTGCAGCGCAAAAGCTACTCACATTTTTTCAGCAAAAAATATCAGAATATTGTGTATTGAATCCGCTAAAACAGTTAACGAAATAACCCTTAACGAGCTCGTTAAGCTAACGACGCTCTGAACAACTGGGCCCAGATGATCTAGCAAATCCGCTCAGACAGATCATAGAATGCACAGTCCACTTAAAGCATCACTGGAAAATGTGGATTGAAATGACGTATAGCAAACTCTCTGATTAGGCTAGCACATTAGAGAGGTTCACAAGTTGAAAGCTATGACTATAACCTGCTGATTATCAATAAAACCAGACAGCATTTAAACTATGTATTTTTTTTTTTTTTTTTTTTTTATTTTTTTAGTTTTCATAGAAAAATTAGACTTGCCTTTTCATTCAAATTATCTCACAACGCATTTTTTGTGGAGAAATAAGAAACAAAAATCTTCTGAATACCTCTTTTGTCTGGAGCTATGATGCTACTGCATTCACCTAGCCTACTGAGACAGGTATAGCAGGTCAAATTGCACACACCCAGATCAAAATGCCTACAAATGTCAGTTCGGTTAAGGTCTGCACTATCTGACCTTCAAGCAACTCACATGGTAGGCAAAAGGAACAGTAAGGTTTTTTTCTTAGAATAAATATGATCAGAGTTAGTACGGTATTTTACGTTATCTCTCTAGTGTCCAGTTTCTGTCCATCGCTTTTACACCACACCCACATATCAGTCGGATAACGTGCCTGTCTTGTCAATACTTTAATGGAGTTGCCTTCAAGGTGTGGAGCCACAAGTGGCTATGGTCTTAGGTAATATCAATTAACATTGATTTTCGTGGAATCTCCGTGGAATGATTCTGTGAAGACACTCAATAATCTACCCACTGGGAGGGCTACTAAATGAGGAATCGATACATGAATGACGACAACAACACTGTTGACCAACATCTAATGAGCCGAACCGCAACGTCAGAAAACGTACTTTCGGACATGTGCGCCCAGCAAAGATTCAGATCAGCCTGCGCATCCGCGCTGTCTGATCAGAATCTTCGCTGTCCGTATGAAGAAACTTTGCATGCTTGGCTATCCAAAAATGTGGCCAGTGAGGATTCTGATCAGACTGCGAGGATGTGCAGGCTGATTTGAGTCTTCGTTGCGCGCATATGTCAGCAGGTACGTTGTCTGACGTTTCGGCTCAAATATACTAATCTCAGATTACTAATCATATATAATGTTAAATCGACCCTTTCTATACCTGCAGTATAATAGTGTGTGTGTGTGTGTGTGTGTGTGTGTGTGTGTGTATGTGTGTGTGTGTGTGTGTGTGTGTGTGTGTGTGTGTGTGTGTGTTGGATATAGAGGACAGGAGATATATATTTTGTTCTAATGGTGAAATCTGTAAAACTTTAAGGCAATCGTGTATTTTGGCTAAAACTGTAAAAATCGAACCCCTCTTGAGGCTCTGAATCCGCCAATGATCTCTCTATGTGTACGAGTATATGTGCGTGCGTGTACAGCCACATCCGACTATGCTATATTCACATACAACATAAAAGTTTTTAGAATTGTTAACATAATAACCCATTAATAAAAAATGTCCTGAAAGTGGGACATATGCAAACAGTGCGGACCCTGATAAGACGTTGCGTTCTGGTCGTAAGACTGGCCGTAACATAACTTGATATTGCATTTAACCTCATTTAACCACGGGTATCACATTACATTAAATGCCAGCTTGCAACAACTACTTTTTCAGTTGCTTTAGGAATTTAGCTGCTTTAATATCCAGGTCGCCAGTGATTCAGGAGTGTTGCAACATTCAACATAAATCCATTACGAAAACACGCCTATCAAATATATAGAAAATTCCACCTCCAAAAACTGAAAATTTTCAGATAAAAAACTGACATATTTTTCATATTTATACTCAAAACATAGATTGTGGGAACTAGATAGAACCGCCTCGTCGAGGCGGTTCTAACGAGTACCCCAATCTATGTCTTGAGCAGAAATATGAAAAAAACGGAATTTTTATCTGAAAATTTTCAATTTTTTTGGTGGTAAAATTTTCAATATATATGAATAGGCTTCTTTTCGTAATTTGGTTGCTCATTAGTACCCACTGCATATTTTTTTTTATTATGGAGAACTGAGGAAAATCCACAACTACTCTTCTTTGTCCGTTGTTAAATTCTTTATGTGTGAGAGGGTCTTTGGGTCTTTTTTTTGTCTCTACTCGCTGTATACACGGTATAATCATTGATATTTGATAGGACGCCTTTGAAAGAAAAGTCGGCCTCTTTAAAAACCGCTCCCCACATTCCCCAACCGCCGTCCTTCCTTCAGTTCTTTTATGTGGGATTTTTGTGGTATTTCCTTTTTCACACAACAGAAATTTATGAATCAAAACCCAGCCAGCGTGAAATCTCGTCGTTTTTGTAAGCAGAGATATGATGAATGATGGCAAACACACTAACCTACTTGGCTCTACGCCAGAAGAGGTCAAAGCGTTTGACAGCTGTGGTCTGACTGATCAAAGAAGTTTAATTAATTGATATTACTTTTTATGCCAAAGTCGTCAAAAAAGAAAAAAAAAAGAACTCTTTCCGCTAGGTAAGGGAGATTATAATAATAGGCATCCTTCAGTAGGAGTACTTTACCTTCCAGCGATCATGTCTCATGACGATTATACAACGTCGCATTAACGTCGATGCAGCGCCACTAACGTCGATGCAGCGTGGCGCTGCATCGACGCTAATGCAAAGTTGTTTCAAAGTTGCGTGCCCGCTAGGTAGTTTCAGTCAGAAATGAAGAAAAATTCAGACTTCCGGCAATAGGCTAAGCGCAGATGCGCGGGATGAACTGGTAACAATGTCCGCACGTGCCACGAACTCATTTTTTTTTATATTATTATTATTTTTGCCATTACTTGCCAACAGAGCACTAGCATATTTACCCTAATTTTTCGGACAACTTAACTCCTTACAAACCGATAAGGCACTTTTATCATTAAAAATACTTTTTTTTTTTCTTATTTATTTATAATACTAGTATTTTTCTTTGTTCTTCCCGAAAACATATGTTGTGGACACTCATTAGAAATGCCTCGGCGAGGTGCTTTCAATGTGTACCTACAATATATGTTTTCGATCAGAAATAAGAAAAAAGATTAAATATGAGGATAATCCCTTTCATCTGGTAGAACTTGAAATTTCTTGATAAGGACCCACAATGCTCGTTTTTACCCTTTAACACTTTCACTGCCACAGGCATAATAATAGGTTTTTTTGCAAACAGCATAGATCCAGATGAGACGGCTCAATGAGCCGTCTCATCTGGATCTATGCGGTTTGACATGCAGTCTTTTTACCTTTACATATAAACGTCTCTCCAAACGATAGTTTGTTAAAATAAAAAAGCAGACGACAAATGTCGTCTGAAATTTGGCGCCGAAAGAGTTAAGTATTTCAGCCCCATAACTCCTTACCATACTTGTCCTAAACTTTAAACAAGTTCCTTTGTTATGGATGGGTGGCAAACAGTCTGGTCCTGTGAAGTATGTTCTGGGTCTACACTGTTTGCACAGGCACATTAAACTATCCGAATATAAAAATATGAAGGATATGTGTGAAATAACAACAGTTGTCTCCCTTGTAAAGCTTGTAAAGTTGGCAGCAGTCCAGTTCCTTGCGCAGCTCGATAGTCTATTTTTAGTAGTCGCTTGGCGAACGAGGTTAAGTTGGCAGAAGATCTAGAGGAGCTACCAAATTTAGGACACAGCAAAAAATTGTAAGATTAGCAATAAGGATAACATTACTGTCTAAATTTAGTTATTACGTGAAGCTTTACATAGATACGTATACATGTACTTTGTGCTTGTATAAATAGGATTAAAATCAGTTCGTTTCAGTGAGCTTCCTCAGCGGCATACTTTTTGCCCTCACTGTTTCCAACTTTTTTTTACAAAATGTCAGCCCATCACGAAAACATGCCTATATAATTTTGACCCCTTTAAACACCACTTTTAAATAACAAAATTGGGGTTTCCAGGGGTAGACATTATTTTTCTTATATCTGCTCAAAACATAGATTGTGGGTACTCGTTAGAACCACCTCGTCGAGGCGGTTCTAACGAGTACCCACAATCTATGTTTTGAGCTGAAATATGAAAAATTTCAGAATTTTTCATCTGAAAATTTTCAGTTTTTGATGGTGAAATTTTCAGTATACTTGAATAGGCGTGTTTTCGTAATGCCGCGCCCAGCATTTCCTACAAGACAGTATGTGATGCATCCGCGCAGCCTGATCAGTCTTCGCAGGGCATACACAACTGCAGCAGACATTTTTGAATATCTTTTCTGTTTTATTTTTTATGAAAAAAAAAAAAGTTTTTTTTTTTTGTTTGTTTGTTTTTTCATAAAAAATAAGAGTTGACATTTCATGGGAGTCGTCTGCCAAAATTAAAATGTTATCTGTTACACATTTTGTTTGGCGCTTTAAGAGTTAATAAGGGTAAATTGACGATCAGTACTGGAATTATCGTTTGTTTGTTTTTTCTACATAGATATTGTTTTGTTGATGGTGGTTTATAGGACCAATGTTTATTAATTCAACAGACTGATGCCAGTCTGATCTGCAGTGTCTATTTTCCGACCCAGTTTTTCAACAGTCAGTTCTAAATGACTCTAACTTGAAAATGGCATTTTATTGAACAGAATTGTCTGTAACGTTTAATGTGTAACGTCTGCATATGTTTGATTTATTTACCACTTTATGGACAAATTCAGCAGACGACAGATTAAATTTTTTTCCTAGAAAACAGGATTTGACATGTGATGTAATTCTTTCCAATTAGGAGACAATTTGCATGAAATGTCAAAACTTGTTTTCTGTGAAAAAAAAAAAAAAAGAAAATTATTTCGATATGTTGTCTGCTGAAAATTTTACCCAGAAACTAAGCGTTGATAATCCAGTGTAAAGTGTTTGTGATGGTATCTAACCAAATACAATTGATGCATTCTATTGAGGTTAACATCAGGATTTGTCAACCTGAGAAAGGCGTCTGGCAGCAGCGACAAAAGTGATATTGGCCTGTCCTTGACCTTAGCCAGGTTATTTTTAACAAGCAGCAGCTAATTTTAGCAAACATCTAGACCTTTAAAGTCTGATTAGATGTGAAATGTTATTCATAATGGTATCTTTTAGTCATACTATGAATGAATTGTATCCTTCCCCTCAGTCACTTATATTTCTCTTCAGCTATCTCATTCGTAGATGTTTGAGTCAGCATAAAATAAAATCTGGCATGGCATGGTGGCATAATTAAAATAGAATATGACATGGTCGGTTTGGCATGGTATCAGGGGCAAAACTAACATCTACGATAGCAAACATCTGGGCCCAGTTGTTCAAAGCTAACGACGTCGTTAGTTAACGATTCGTTAAAATTTACATCGAGTGATACGCAAATATGCTGATTTTTTTTTTTTTTTTTTTGCTGTAAAAATGTGAGTAGCTTTTGCAGTGCAAAAGCTACTCACATTTTTTCAGCTAAAAAATTTCAGAATATTGTATATTGAATCCGCTAAAACAATTAACGAAATGACCCTTAAGGAGCTCGTTAAGCTAACGACGCTTTGAACAACTGGGCCCAGATTTGTAAAAACCTGTTACAGCCAGTTTCAGCCAGTCAGAGAAAGGCCTTTGCTGACAGTCGTATAACATTTTGAATTGTATGACGTGAAAACATGACATGATCTATCGCCAATTTTGACATGTTTTATGGAAAGCACTGTTTGATATCATTCTATTTATAGTTGTGACTAATTTGTCTCACCTGAACTATTCGAACAAAGAAATCTTGAGACATTTAAACCTTTACCACTCTCTGGGCAAATTCAGCAGACGACAAATGGATTTTGCTTTTCTTATTTTTCAAAGAAAATAGGCTTTGACGTTTCATGCAAATGGCCCCACTGGAGACGAGACCATTTCAATGAAACGTCAAAGCCTATTTCTGGGGAAAATAAGAAAAAAAATATTTCAAAGTGTAGTCTGCTGCACATTTAAATCAACATATTAAGCTTAAAGTTGCACTCGTACAACTCATCGTACCATTTGCCTGCTTAGGACGGGGTTTCCCGTTATTAACGCTCAGCATGCTAGATAAAATATTCAGCAGATGACATTTTTATTTATTTATTTTTATTTTTTTTTTTTTTTTTTTCGAGAACAGGTTTCGACATTTCATGCAAATTGACTTCTAGAGTGCTGTATGCTACGTAGTTAATTTGCATGAAATATCAAACCCTGTTTTCTGGGAAAATAAGAAAAAAAGTCATCAATTTGTTGCATGTTGAAGTTGGTCTAGAGAATAGTACGAAAATATTACGAATATGGCTCGACTGATCAATCCCAAGTATAGTAAGGTTATGGTACGATATGATTACCCGTTTGCGGATACAGAATTTTAAAAAATGGTTCCCTCCTGTGTTTTGAGCTGCAACATGAGCTAACGTTCCATCAGACATGATCACCCAGCGAATATTCAGATCAGACTGCGCATTAGCGCAGTCTGATCAGAATCTTCACTGGGCGCATTTTGGTAAGCCAGAGTTGTAAAGTTTCTTCATGCGGCCCACGAGGACTCTGATCAGACCGCGCGGAATCGCAGGGAAATTTGAGTCTTCGTTTGGGTATTTTTTCTGATATTTTGGCTCATTAGTTTTTTCGGGTCGCTGTGCATAGCAGGATGCTTGTGTTGGGAGCCGCTTAAACTCTCATTATGAAAACATGCCTATTGAAATATACTGAAAATTTTACCACCAAAAAAAAAAATGAAAAATTTCAGATAAAAAATTTTAATATTTTTTCAAATTTCTGCTCAAAACATAGATTGTGTGTGCTCGTTAGAACGCTTCGACGAGGCAGTTCTAACGAGTACCCGCAATCTATGTTTTGAGCAGAAATAAGAAAAATAATGCACACCCCTGTAAACCCCCGTTTTTTTTTTGTTTTTTTTTTGTTGTTGTTTTTTTTTTTTTTTTTTTTTTGTCGTATCTCTGAATTAATGTTGGCAACATTAATTCAGAGAACGATAAAATAATTTCGATGAAAAACGAGAGACTAACTGAAATTTTACAGGCTGTATGATGCCACATTTTATGATCGTATTAAAACTATATATCAATTTATTAAACCTTTCTTGAGTGAAAAAAAAATGTCTGTTTTGAGGTATATGAAGTTTGTAACAGATACCAAATCTTCACCCTAGTTTCAAATGTTGTAGAAAATATAAAATGGTTGTTCGGAGTGCATACAGGCTCCCTTACTCAATCAGGGGTAACAATAACTAATATCTAAGTAATTGTTCTTTAAAATCCGCCCGAAAACGGTTGACATATGTCCGCCAGATAGAAAACTCGGTCGTCAAAACAGTCCACTGGAATTCATTTGTCCGATTATCCCCGAATTAAACCTAAATGCGCCAAGCAAAATTTGTACACAGTGACAATCTCTCTTACTTTTTTATTTTCTTATTTTTTATTTATTTATTTATTTATTTATTTATTTTTTCAGGGAAAAAAAGTCTTGCCAAGCAGACGATTCACATGAAATGTCAAGACTTATTTTCTTTGTAAAGAAAAATTAAAAAAAAAAATCTAAAGTTATGAATGGCGCTTTAAAGTTTAAGTAAATATTTTAATCTCTGTATCTTAGTATCAGGGCACATATTTACATTACATTCAAATAAGGAAGAAAATTTTGCGGTTCACCTGGTACTGACAGAAGGACTGGAAAGTCCTCCTATTCTATTGCGCACAGTGAGTAGTCCATTTTCTTTGAATGGGCAATAAAAATAACATATTTGACATCAATAAAATAATAAAAAACAGAACAAAATAAATCATACGCTGCTGAAAGTCTCGTTTCATTTGGAAAAAGCATCATAAGCCTACGATTCGTTTGGCCATGTATATAAAGAGGACGGGTTTCTGGTTTTACAATTGCACGTCCGTACCAAATTCAATCTTATAGAAATGACTATTGAGATCAATGGACACACGATGAAAATAGCTTACGAGCGCAAGTTTCGAGGTTTTCAGAACCAGACTTGCTTTGGTCAGTCAAAGTTTACCTTCTCCATTTTCCCCACCACCCCTACCCACCCCCAACACACATACATACACACACACACGCGCGCGCGCGCGCGCGCGTACACACGTACACATATATGTGTATCTTTAGCCTGTCTCCAAAACAGACAAACAAGGGATGAGGTATTATACTTGTCTTATTAACAGAGAACATGTGGAGTGTTGCCTCATCACTATTTTTAGAAAGCCATACTGACATGGACTGTATTTGAGACACAGCATACGAAAATGTACCACCGGTCATGTGCACTAAGCGTAGACTCAAGTCAGCCAGGTTTGATCAGAATCTTTGCTGTCCGCTTGAAGAAACTTTGCATCCTTGGCTAACCAAAATGTGGACAGTGGATTCTGATGAGACTGTGTGAATGCGCAGGCTGATCTGAATCTTCACTGGGCGCACATGTCCGAAGGTACGTTTTCTGACATTGCGACTCAATGGTGTTTTGTCCCCATGTCTGAAAATTCAGTTTACTGAACTCCTATTGTAGACTGGCTCCAATCTCCAGTGACTAGATATTTTTTCCTATGATCCTGTTGATAATCCACTAAAATATAACCAAAATAGTGTCATGACTATAAAGGCTGGTCACTAGTGACCAGCCTTTATAGTCATGATATTATTTTGGCTTTATTTTAATTGATTATCAAACAGAATTATGAGAAAAATATTAAGTCACAGGAGACTGGAGCCAGTCTACAGCCTCTTGTGCCCAGCCATTATAGTCATGATATTATTTTGGCTTTATTTTAATTGATTATCAAACAGGATTATGCGAAAAATATTTAGTCACTGGAGACTGGAGCCAGTCTATAGTCTCTTGTGACCAGTCTTTATAGTCATGATATTATTTTGGCTTTATTTCAATTGATTATCAAACAGGATTATGAGAAAAATATTTAGTCACTAGGGACTGGAACCAGTCTACTCCTATTGTTGTAGGTTCATTAAAATTGGTCACCATATGGTTGTATCGTTGTATCTAGGTGGCTCTGCTATCTTTCAATGGGCTTGTCCTTAATGACCTTATCTAACTCTTTACTTCACTTTTGATTGGTTGTCTTGTAATCTTATCCATTGTACTGCTCAGCACACGACATACTGGTGTATCATATTTTCTATGAAATGCTCAGCCCAATGTCTTAAAGAGTCAATTCGCATTTTTTTTCTTGAGAAAAAATACTGTCGTATGCTGCTATTTGATTCTAGCAGTGTAAAGGTACCAAACGACTTAATGGAATTCCAATGGTCAGCAAGTCACGATTTTTAAGCTGGCAAAAATCTAGGGCAAGTGATCAAACAAAACTGGACGAAAATCCGCCCAAAACTTCAAGTGGATTAGGGCAATTGACTGAAATAAAAGCGTTTATTAAAGCTACCGTTAAACTATGTTAACAATTCACATGCTAAATGCGTTATTAGCAAATGATATAAGAGCGTTTTCAATGTTATTGTTTTACAATTATAGCAACAAAAATTTAATGTCGCGTCCCATATTCAGAAACAAATGAGAGAAAAACTGTTTTGTCTTATTTTACACCGTTGTAAAACGTGGTAGCGTTTTTACCTATATAAATGTTCAGGCATCGTAACCTAAAATTTGAATCTATCTATCTATCTATCTATCTATCTATCTATCTATCTATCTATCGATCGATCGATCGATCGATCGATCGATCGATCGATCTTTCTATCTCTCTATATCATGTATCTGAATGCCATTAACGTGACGCCTATTTTTTTTTAAAAAGGGTCGTCTATTACAAATTTAATTGGCGCTTAAAAGAGACTTATTGAAATGTGAAGAAATTTTTAGAAGAAAAGTACCTCACTGAAAATTCAATAGCGTAGACCTCGATCTACCAATGCAAATGTACACTATCACAGTCCGATCAGAGTCCACACCTTTGCTACATTACTAAATCTACGATAACGTGCAATGCGCGGATCCTGTTCTGTCTGCGCATGCGCCGCGGATCTGGATTAGTTCATTGGTTAACATAACATTAAGTGAACACGGTACATTTCACGTGGGGAGAACAATTATTATTCTGGTGCAATTACATCATTTGTTCCCAAAAGTCGTTCCTAGAGGCGACGTGAATACTGTCATGAAGAAGAAGATACCTGTCATTCACGAGTGTAATAAATTAACACAATAATGGTGCGAACATACATGTATTTAGATCGCCTCGACCATCACCCGTTCTATTTCAAAACGAAATGATCAAATGTCATCACGAAAACACTCCTATATAATATTGACCCCCTTAAGCCCCACATTTATATAGTAAAACTGGGATTTATAGGGGTATACATTATTTTTCTAATTTTTCTTATTTCTGCTCAAAAACATAGAATGTGGGTAGTCGTTAGAACCGCCTCGCCGAAGCGGTTCTAACGAGTACCCACAATCTATGTTTAGAACAGAAATATGAAAAATATCAGAGTTTTTTTTTTTATCTGAAAACTTTCAGTTTTTGGAGGTGAAATTTTCTATCTATTTGAATAGGCATGTTTTCGTAATGTACCCTCTTTCTTGTCAACCCAGTTATGCCTTATACTTTAGACTGGCTCCTGTCTCCAGTGACTAAGCATTTTTATCCTGTAATCCTGTTTGATAATCCACTAAAGTAAAACCAAAAGAATATCATGACTATAAAGGCTGGTCACGAGTGACCAGCCTTTATAGTCATGATATTTTTTGGTTGTATTTAGTGGATTACCAAACAGGATTATAGGAAAAAAAATATTTAGTCACAGGAGACTGGAGCCAGTCTACTAATACCCTAGAAAGTGGATATTGGCATACAGTGAACATTCAGATCAGACGAATGCAGAATGTCGTATCTGATCACAGTCTGAACGGTTTTGTCATTTAACTGCACGCCTATCTGCAGTATTGTAAAACTAAATTTCCTTGATTGAAGAATTCACTATATATATATATATATATATATATATAACTGTGATTTACACACCATTAACAGCTGCACTTTCCAAAAAGAAAGTGCTTGTCTGCGCAGACTGTCAAGATTCTTTACCTGCTCACACCGTCCGAAATGACACTATTTTTCAATCAAAACGTACTTTATTTTTTATTTCTCCTTGCAAACGTATGTTGTAGGCATCATGAAAACATGCCTATATAATGCTGACCCCCTTAAACCCCACTTTTATATATTAAAACTGGGGTTTACAGGGGTATACATCATTATTCTTATTTCTGCTCAAAAACATAGCTTGTGGGTACTTGTTAGAACCGCCTCGCCGAGGCGGTTCTAACGATCACCCACAATCTATGTTTTGAGCAGAAATATGAAAAATATCAGGGTTTTTAATCTGATAATTTTCAGTTTTTTGGAGGTGAAATTTTCTAAATACGTGTATTTGAGTAGGCGTGTTTTCGTAATGAGTACTCATTAGAAGCGCCTCACAGAGGCCTCTCTGATGTGTGCCCACGTTTGTCATGGAGAAATGGGCTTTGTAGTATAAATATTGTAAAGGGAATTGCTCATTTGCTCATTTTCTAACGAAGTAACTCTGATGGGAAAATACATGTATTTATCTGCCTTCCCGGTGGGACCGCCGCAAGAAAATTATTTCGTTTAAGGCGCCCTGCCCCCCCCCCCCCCCCCCCCCCCCCCCCCCCCCCCCCCCCCCCCACACACACACACACACACAATCCACCCCACCCCATCCCACCCCACGAGAACCAGACTCACACGCAGATTTATCTGTGCAAAATTTACTCACACCCGAAGAAAAATAATGCTGGTTTTCCAATTACGGCACTATCGCATCGTTATATAAACTTATATTTTCATTCCATACCTATTTATTGACATGTGATTACACTTCAATGATATACATGAATCATTAACAAAGCAATAAGAACATAAAGCTAGTACTGGATAAAACAAAAAATGATGATTCTAAAACCCAAAATAGCAAGATGAATATAAAAGTAATGAGAAAACTTTTATCTATCACTTTATTCTTTGTTATTTGCAGGCTTCCTCTAATCGCCTACGAAATATAGATGCTTTGCTAGGTAAGTACCACACGTTCTTTGCTGTTTTATTCATTTCATAGTCCTTACAACTACATTTATAAACGCTGTTTCTGATAAAGTTATAGACACGATTTGTAAAGTCTGGAACGATTTATCTTTCACGCCCAATAATTTTCAAACAAATTATTACTGTTGTACTAATAATCGCATTAACGTCAGGCCAGGGGCATTTTTATTTGATTTGCTGTCAAGTGCGGCATTCCTTTGGTGAAGTTTAAATAAAGAATCGTAATACCTTTTTAGACACTGACGTCATTACCTACATGACTGGTCAGTAGTACCACAAGCCACACCCATCGCGCAGCTCAGTACGCACCGGAAGTAAGGGAATGTCATTCAGAAAATTTTCGGTCTATCGGAAATCGATTTCATTGGCCAATTAAAAGGCGCTGATGAAATACTATTACTACTACCAACTTAATAAAGTACTGAACGATTTTTTGTCAAATACAAATTGCTTTCCATTCCGAAAGGACGCGAAGTTATTAACAATTATTAATTCATCAAGTTATCAAAACAGTCTGACGATTTATTGCAGAACGGTTGACATAAGCATAAAATAATAAGTGAAGAACTAAACTGAAGTATTAAGAAGAAATTCTTAAAACAAACTGAAAACTATTCTCTCCATTTACTTAAATAATACTTTGAGTTACTTAAATGCGGAATATACTTGTATCACTGTGCGCTCTTCTAACCTCGTTTGCAGTGGCAAAGAGGGGTGAGGGAGACCAGAAACTATTCTTTAGAGGGCAGGAGTTTCCAGAAATTTCCATAGCATCTAAACACAAAGACGTAGTTCTAGAGTGCGAGGTTGGCGGGAGTCCGTCGCCGACGATACACTGGTTGAAGAACGGAGAACGGATACAGCAGGTAATTTATTTATTTATTTATTTATTTATTTATTTATTTATCTATTTATTTATTTTTTTTTATTATAACAAAGTTTAATGACTTCAAAAGAAATGATGCAATCGACACTCAAATCGCTATGTCATAGCTGTAAGGTTTTATGTTATGTAAGCAATCAGATTGGCATATGCGGAGGACTTGTTAAGAAGAATTCTGGGATAATATTTCTTTTACCTCTTTAAAAACATGTGTTGTGGCCATTAATTAAAAGCGTCTTGGCGAGGCGCTTCTAATGAGTACCTACAACTTACGTTTAAACGAGTTATCATGAACCACAGTTTACTACTTCTATAACAGTTATTAATTTGTAGGGCAGACAGGGCAGAACAAACAATGTAGACTTAGATCAGACGTTGAAGAACGAGACGTCTGATCAGGGTCTGCAATATTTGCCACTTATACAGCAGTTTATAGACACATCTAAAGATAGTCAAAATGGACCTGTTGACATATTAGGGCAAATTAAAAGTATATTAGACATGTAATTAAAGGTGATATAATGGCCAGAACATTCATTACGAAAACAAGCCTATTCAAACATACTGAAAATTTTACCTCCAAAAAAATGAAAATTTTCAGTTAAAAATTCTGATATTGTTCAAATTTCTGCTCGAAATCTATGTTTTGAGCAGAAATAAGAAAAATATTAGCGTTTTTTTTATCTGAAAATTTTCAGTTTTTGGAGGTAATTTTTTTTCTATATATTTGAATAGGCATGTTCTCGTAATGATTAGGGCAAAGCATATTAGACATGTAATTAAAGATGGTGTAATGACCAGAACATTTTATTTATTTATTTATTTATTTATTTTACAGGGATTCACAAGGGATTATAAAGACGATGAAGCCTTTTATGAGCAAGAAATGAACCCGTCTGGAACCCCTATGTTACGCCTGGGAAAAGTAAAATCGAAACTTTATTTGGATTGCGTATCAGCCAAGGACGAAGCAACATATAATTGTGTCGCTGAGACTCCATATGAAAGAATTACACAAACAACATATTTACAAATAGGTAAAATTTATTTATTTTCTTAAATTTATTAAACAAAAATTGTTGTCTAAGTTACACTACATAAAGGGGTTCGTATCAGTGTATTTAGTCCATAAGAAGGCATTTTTAAATAAATAAATAAATAGAAAAAATATTTCATTTACGTTTGTACACTTTAACTATGCGCGCTTATAAAGGGAACGGGTACACTTGGTAGATTTTCTGATCAAGGGAGGCAACTTTCGATACTTTCTGTTTATTCCTAAAGGAGCAAATTCTTTCCTTTTAGAGTAGAACACTTTTCAGAAAGGAGGAAAACAATTTTGACAAAGTTGCATCACGAAAACATGCCTATATGATAGTGACCCTTTAAACCCCACTTTTATATAGTAGAACTGGGGTTTACAGGGGTAAACATTATTTTTCTTATTTCTGCTCAGAAACACAGATTGTGGGTACTCGTTAGAACCGCCTCGCCGAGGCGGTTCTTACGAGTACCCACAATCTATAGTCTGAGCAGAAATATGAAAAATATCAGAGTTTTTTTATCTGAAAATTTTCAGTTTTTGGAGATGAAATTTTCTATATATTTGAATAGGCGCGTTTTCGTAATGCCACTGAAAATGCATTAATTCCTCCGAGAATTAATTCCCCTTAAGTACTTGTCGCCTTATTATCACACGTGATTTCCTTTGAATAAATATGTAAATATTGAATGCATCACGTGATAACCTAGTGACCTACTGTCTGATTAATTCAGTACACACCAATACCTTTCTTTTCCAGAAGACGATTTATCATTAAGCTCAAAGGCGGGAAATTGTTTGACGAAAAAAGCTTTTAGAGGTAAGCGTTTAGTTACTTTTTTTTTCTTTCTCTCAAAGCTGTCAAGTGGGCTGTCAAGCCCCAGATACTGAGAGTACTTTTTATTTATTTATTTTTGTTTCATCTTATTTTTATCTGAGTACTAGCAACCTATTCTTTGGTGCAGAAATAAGAAAACCGAGAAGAAAACTACCTTAACATTTTACCGCCAAAAATTTTGGTTTACCTAAATCGGTGGTTCTAATCAATAAACGTGACATACCGTCTCAGGTTAGTCCCCCGTGGCTACAGGTTACCTGTAGTTATTAGTCATGACTATTGTAATTCAATCCGACTTTATTACGTCATAATACACAACTATCCCACTGGCCTTATTTTGAGGTTTGGGGCAAAAAGGCTTACGTGAGGTTTATCAGCGTTTGCTGTCTACACAGTGTAAAGGCGCAACACGAATATTTGGACGTGACGGCGTGAATAACGATGGGCGTAATTACCTATGCAAATATAGAACCCATCGCCCGCTTCCAGAATCGGTGGAAACATTTTATTCTTATTTAAGACCTTTAAGACTAGCGTCCCATAAAATGGGCATTGGCAAATAGTGTTGACCCTGAGATCGCGGCGTCTGATCAGGGTCCACTCTGTTTGTATTAAATACAGGAATTTCTATAAAACATGGTCGTAATAAAAACTAACCAGATACCCCTTATATTGGAAATGGACCTGTCCGAAGAGTGAAATTAGAAGAGGCCATTCGGCATAAATGGGTTAAGGAAAATTGATACACTTTCATGGGAGGCCTCTACACTGTTCGCATATGACGTCCATGCCCTTTTCTCATGGTTTGCACGGGTGTGCCGGCTCAAAGAGGATAAAGATTAACTAAATTCGGGTGTATTATTAGATATATGATTTTAAATATTGCGGAAGATTTTAACCCTTAAAGCGCCAAGAAAAATTTGTAGCAGACGACATTTATTTTTATTTTTTAAATTTTCATAGAAAACAAGTCTTGATATTTCATGTGAATCGTCTGCCAAGCAGACGATTCACATGAAATATCAAGACTTGTTTTCTTTGAAAAATTAAAAAAAATATATATATATATATTTCAAAATGTCGTCTGCTGCAGCTGTTACTGGCGCTTTAAGGGTTAATGATCGAATAACTATATTTAGATTGTTACCCACTATTACAATGCTAAGGGTTAATCATTAAATTGTTTAGTGCAATAACGCCACATGCTAGGTAAAATGTTTAGCAGACGACATTATTTTTGGCGAGAAAAATAGGTTTGACATTTCATGCAAATTGTCTTCTAGGGCTGACAATTTCCATGATTTGCCAACTCCTATTTTCTGGGAAAAAATCAATTTTGTCGCCTGCTGAATCTGCCCAGAGAGCAGAAAAGATTAATAATCCGCTGCATCTTAGTCAGATATGGAAGTATCACAAAATGCCGAAAATACCAATCTCTTGCCTAGTTTCTTGTAATATCGGTTAACCCATTTTAGTCAGGTAATCGGCAAACAGTGTATGCCCTAATCAGACACCACAAAAAGCGGCGTCTGATTGCAAAACGTGGCGTCTGATCAGGGTCTACACTGCTGCATTAAAAACAGGAATTTCAATAGTAATAACAAAAACTAACCAGACCCCCTGCTGTTCGAAGTAAACCAGTCTAAAGAGTTGTGGCAGAAGAGTCCACTCGACGTGAATGGGCTAACAGAGGTCGAGGTTGCGTAGAAATATTCTTGTATAATCTTATATCTTCATTGTTTTATACACCATCACGAAAACACGCCTATGTAATTTTGACCCCCTTAAACCCCACTTTTATGTAGTAAAACTGGGGTTTCCAGGGGTATACATTATTTTTCTCACTTTGCTATAAAAACAGATTTTGGACATTAGAACCGCCTCGGCGAGGCGGTTCTAACGAGTACCCACAATCTATATTTTGAGCAGAAATATGAAAAATATCAGATTTTTTTTTTATCTGAAAAATTTCCTTTTTTTTGGTCGTAAAATTTTCAACATATTTGAATAGGCGTGTTTCGTAATGTGGCCCAATATTTTTTATAGGATCTCCTGCACGTATTTATTTATGGACGTCAGTCCGATTGGAGTTAGAGGGCACAACAGTCCAGTTCTTCTGTCGAGCAGAGGGATACCCAGCGCCCAAATGTTCCTGGAGGTACTCAGAATATGGAGACGAAATCTTAAGAGATGACCAACACCAGGTCAGTTTTATTCTGTCATTTTAAGTTCATTTTTTTCAACGCATTACATGCCTGTTCAAATATACTGAAAATTTTACCACCTAAAAATGAACTTTTTCAGGTAAAACTTCTGATATTCTTCATATTTCTGCTCAAAACATAGAGGTGGTTCTAACGAGTACCCACAATCTATATTTTGAGCGGAAATAAGATCAATAATGTAGACCCCTGCAAACTCTAGTTTTACTATATAAAAGTAGTGTTTAAGTGGGTCAAAATTATTAAGGCATGTTTTCGTAATGGAGATTAGGCCATAAACGTTTCTACCCTGAGTTTCTGAAGTGGACTTTTCCATCTTTAAATCAGGTCAGACCATTGTTCCAAATAGGGTTTTAGTCAAAATCAAAATAGAAAGGCAGTGTAGATCCTGATGAGTCGGCTCATGAGCCCTTCGTAAGGGTCTACAGTTTTTGCAAAAAAGGTACATTTTTTCTGGGCCACGTTTCTTAAAGCACGAAGTAAAATTGTAGAAGACCGCATTCTAATTTTGTTATCATAGTTTTTAAGAAAAAAAAATAAGATTTGGAACTCTATGTGAAACGTCTGGTTCACATGAGATGTCAAGACTTATTTTCTACGAAAAATAAATAGCTATATATATCGTTTGCTGCAGTTGTGATTAGTACTTTAAGGGTTAACAGACAATAATAATGTCATGTAAAGGACAGCCATTGTTTCAAATGTTGGGCGGATATATAGATTAGCTAGTAACAAGATCTATTTATTAGATGCTCTCTGACCCTGGAACAAAAAACATAGTCTGAAAATAGTAAGTTCAGGAAGTCAAAACGCATTGTCTTTGATTATTGAAAGATGGTCCTGATTTTCGTAGATTGGTACACTGTTGTTTCTGACTTACCCCAGATATTCGTAAAACTTAATTCGTTAAAACTTGTTATTATTATGACATATGCGCTCATATCATTAAATCTCGCTTGATATTTGACCACTATAAATGGGGAAATATCTGCGTAAAGATAAAAGCATTTAGGCGTTCCTGAGTCACACTGAAGACGGAGACACAGTATTGCCAATCAATCTATTCTCGATCATTTGGAGCTCGTCGGGGTTTGTGGGAGAATTGAACTGAAATCTTTTTTTTTTTTTTTTTTTTTTTTTTTTTGCATTGACACTTTGGTACGGTGTATTTATGTGCATGTTCACTTTGGTACGATATATTTATGTATTTATTTATTTGTAGTTTTTTACTTTGTACGTATAATGACGAAAACTTTCTGTTTGTGTTTTAGGTTCTGCCAAATGGTGATTTACTTATCAGCAACATAGACTGGATGACAAATATGGGAGAGTATTATTGTCGGTGCTCAAACGAGGCTGGAACTGATGAACAGTCAACATTCCTATATCCGGTAAGCTTTAATAAAATTAACCTTTAAATTCAGCAGACACGATTGATTGTATTTTTTTTCTTCTCCCAGAAAAGTAGGATAATATTATGTATAAATATAAAAAGACAACATCAATTTGTTTTCATTTTATTTAAAAGCATAGTATTTTTGAGATAAGCGAAAACTAAGTTTCTAAGTTTGAAATATGAACACTTGTGAATTTCCCGCTGTAACGATTGCTAGATCTAGTATTATTATAATTATTAGTAGTAGTAGTAGTGTTATTACTTATGAGTATTATTGATTATCCTTGTATTTTGACAAATATTTTTCTTTCTCTTTTCAGACTGCGCCTCAATAGTCCCCTGTCCAGTGCGAAGGACACCCGCTGTCTCAATGTTGTTTGCCTGGTGTCTTTCAAATGCCTTATAACACACTGAAAGTAGTGCCCAGGACGGCATTCCGCGGAAGGGAAAGAGTGCTATCAACGCTTAGATGGAGGATTGAATATCAAAAGATTTTGTACAATTTGTGATATGTTACTGTTGTTGACACATTCACATTTAATGACAGTTATAGTAGCAGCTTCTTATAACAAGTTAAGGGGAATGAATTCATTTGGTAGATTTCGTCCATTCTACAAGCAAGGGGATAACTTTTGTGACTCGCTGTTTGCTTTCCTGCGCAGACCAGGTGCCATCTGAAAAGGGTTCTACTTTAAAAGAAAAGAATTTGCGCAAATTCTTTCCCTTTAGTGTGGACCATTTTTCGAAAGGGAGGCAAAACTGTTGCGAAAAGTTACCTCCCTTAAATGTGTATCTGTTCCCCATACTGTATTTCGGAAGATCTTGTTATTGTTTTGAATAAACTGCCGCATAGCTCTATAGATAAGTGTATTTTTTTCTTATTTCTGTTATGGCTATTCATAAGAAATGCCTCACAGAGATGCTTTGAGTACCCACAACTTATATTTTTTACGAAGAAATAAGAAAATAAAATATGTTTTGTATAGAACTATTGTCACCTTGAACGAACGCTGCTATGAGATATTAAGTTATAGAGATAACAACAAAATAGTTAAACAGGGCTCCGGATAAGTTACTATTTTTGAAATCAAATATTAACTTTTCTCAGTATTAAACGAAATAGCATGTTCTGTGGATACAAAAGCAATCGTCGCATCAAGACGATTCTCTCACGGTCACAGAACATACAGTCACGGAGACGTACGAAAAAGTCGGAAACGTACGAAAACAGACGGAGACTTATGAAAACAACTACCGAGAGCCCTGAATCAGTACTTTGCTTTAAACTTGCCAAAGACGAAGACGAGAAAGACTTGCATGATTAGTGTGCCACTTATTGTACATATACATGTGTTCAGTTCCACCAGAGGTCATCTACATTTAAGGCGTGTCATGAAAAAATGGTCCGTATTGCATATGCGGACAGCGGAGGCCCAGATCAGACGGCGCCCATGCGCCGTCTGATCTCGGCCTTCGTTGTCCGCTGATATATTAAACAGTATCCAGTGATTCTGTAAGTGAACAATACAGACTCTGATCAGACATATGTTATCCAAACAAGCGATCTGGGTCCTGTTCTACGAGACGGCTCATTTGAAAATTGGACCCGGATTGTGCTAGCCATGTGAGAGGTCCACTTTTTCATGACTGGTTTTACATGTTCTCATTATTTCTACTGTATTTACCCTGAATATTTAGACACCTAAACCATGTACCATACCTATCCTAAAATTTGAACAAGTCTATTCATATTATGTAAATGTGAGGAATGGTAAACAGGGTGGAGTCTACATTGTTTGCTCATTGTCCAAATATTTAGATTAAATACCATAGCATGTATTATTATTTTGATAAGATATAAGTGCAATGTACCAAGGATATATATTTAATCAGAAAAAAAATGTCTAACAAAATTTAACAAAATGTAAATCATATCTAACAAAATGTTTTGTCCAGCTAATCAGAAAAAGGAAACATACATTAAAGCTTAAGAAAATGCACGTTTTTTCATCATTATAGAATATTGGTACATGTATTTTTGTTATTGCTCCACGAAACCATATGTTGTGGGACACGTTAGAAGGGTCGAAGCGAGATGCTTCTAATGAATATTACAACTTGTGTTTTTTGTGGAGAAACAAGAAAATATCAGTACTTCAATGATTTTATCTGGAGTGAATGTTCGTTTCAAGTTGAGATTGTTTTGAGGCATAACTACTTTTTATGCGTATTATGCTTACCGTTTTTGAGATTTTTGCTTGTAACAATACTCATTTGGTTAATTTAATACTATCCTAACATAAAGAATCATTAATACTTTGAGTGACCTCTGGTGGAACATATTTTTGTTTCTTGAATTTTTTGCAGAGATTTAACACAGACATTAGCAACAGTATAATAATGTATGACTAGAATTTCCCAAATTTCTGCTTGAAAGATATCAAGCTACTGAAATTATGCGATCAATACTCGCTGTGGCGATACAAAATCAGGTTGTGCATTTAATTTTGAGGCGTCAACTTAAAAAAAAGCCAATTGTGCTTTTATTCTGAATAACATAGCAACAGATAGGCACTTTTTTTCATCCGAAAAATGCTGATATCTTTCTTATTTCTTGACGAAAACATATGTTTTTTCGTCGAGAAATAAGAAAAATATTATGTGGATCCCCCCCCCCCCCCCCTTATCTGTAGCTATGAAATAAACCTGTGGACTTCATTGTTAATTACTGCAGATGACTCGGTTGTCATCATTCGAACAGGCTGATTGGATCATTTTAAGTACTTTAAGGACACTGGTACACTTTCAGGAGAGGCAACTCAAATGATTTTTTGCATCCCTTCTGAAAACGGGTCTACCTTAAAAGGAAATAATTTGCTCTCAAACCCCTTCTGAAAAGGGGTCTTCTTTGGGAGCAAATTCTTTCCTCTTAGAGTGGATCCCTTTACAAAAAGCACATAATGCACAGAAAAAGCAAACAGAAAGTCACAAAAGTTGTCTTTCTTGTAAAATGGCCGACGATCGATTAATTATCGTCCTTTTAACATTAGTAGGTAACATGGGTAACGTACGGGGTTTGTCCGTAAACGTGGAGTGAATAACCAATACTGTATGTGGATGCATATTAATGCCTTCCATCACGAAAACATGCCTATATAATTTTGACCCCCTTAAACCCCACTTTTATATAGTAAAACTGGGGTTTACTGGGGTATACATTATTTTTCTTATTTTTGCTCAAAAACATAGATTGTGGGTACTCGTTAGAACCGCCTCGCCGAGGCGGTTCTAACGAGTACCCACAATCTGTGTTATGAGCAGAAGTATAAAAAATATCGAATCTTTTAACTGAAAATTTTCAGTTTTGGGAGGTGAAATTTTCTATATATTTGAATAGGCGTGTTTTCGTAATGATACCCTAAATAATGATGCCTCTGTCTGTGTTAAAGAATCTGATTTACGCAATGAGATACCTGTGTTCAGAGTGAAAATGTGTAATTGTTATATATATGTGCTATGTTGAACAATACAAAGATGTTCTCTTATCCAAACTGTCAGAGAAATCCATGTTTCCACTTTCGTGAATATTAAATTATAGTATTTTGAGCAAGTCTTGTATAAACACAGGAAACATGATTTCTGCTAGGACGAGCCACTGATGCAGTTGGGCAGCCTCGGACTTTTTTGTCAGAATAAATGCTGTTGGTGGAGGTACAGATTGATATACTAATGCAGACTGTTGAAAAAAGGCGATCGTGTTCGACAGTTTCCGTTACTGGTAGAAATTCCGAGGGTGTTTGAGCTGCCCCATTTTAATTTCATTGCTCATGCTCGTTTGTAAATACGCATCCATAATTTATTTATTTATTTATATTTGTTCATCCCATCCAGTTTATTTTCGTGACATTTTATGATGAAGAGTTCTGTCGATGTTTAAGGCAATTGAGAGAAAATAAAACAAATAAATAAATAATTTGATATTTGTGTTTCCTTTAATCGGAGTTGCCTGGGTGTACAGAGGACTTGTTAAGGAGGGCTATACGGTGATAATTCTGGGATATTTGTTTCTTATTTCTCAATAGAAAACATACATATGTTGTAGTTACCATTAGAAGCGACTAAGCGAGGCACTTTTAATGAGTACCCACATTATGTTTTAATGGGGAACTGGATAAAATTATCCACATTACGAAAACACGCCTATTAAAATATACTGAAAATTTTACCGCCAAAAAAACGAAAGTTTTCAGATGAAAAATTCTGATAGTTTTCAAATTTCCGCTCAAAACATAGGTTGTGGGTACTCGTGAGAACCGCCTCGATGAGGCGGTTCTAACGGGTACCCACAATCTATGTTTTTGAGCAGAAATAAAAAAAAATAATGTATACCCCTGTAAACCCCAGTTTCATTATATAAAAATGGGGTTTAAGGGGATCAAAATTATATAGGCATGTTTTCGTGATGAGGAGTCATAGGCGTAGCGCTCATTACGTACATTACGCATGCACGTAGCATGCGCTTGAAAATATTTACAATAAAGTGACATTACAATAAAAGATTTTGCTTCTTTACTAAAGGGGCTGATCTTAAAGGGAATAATTTGCACCTCAGGGAGGAAATTCTTTCCTTAAAGAGTAGTCCCTATTTGGAAGCGATTCTAGGCATAATACTTGAAGCTTTTTCCTGGACGTGCGTAAAAATAATTTTGTTCTGGTTACGCAACTGAGAATTATCACCAAACACTCCCCACTCCTCCTAAACAAGTCCTCGGTTGTATTAGCGACTGCTCAGTTTGCCAGATTGTTGTTCGTGAACATACTCGTGCTATTAACATCTGAAGACATTATCGTCCCAACACACCTGGTAATCTCGTAAGGGTAGCCGCTGGTTATGCACTCAAAATCTTTACGCGAACTTCCGGGCATGACTTACGAGACATCCAAATGTCAACAAACGGATAAATTCTCCTGATTTATTGATTTTTATTAAATTTCATAGACATATTTTGAAAAATCAGACAATACTATTCCCAACAACTTTCATTTTTGCGTCGGAAAAGATAGGTGTTGGTTTGAAAAAACAAGCGGCTAATTTTTATTTCAATTTCACCCGGAGAAGGGTAGTCCAAGATTCCTTTTTCGACTTTTTTACCAGTGCAAAATGAAGGTATTTTCAGCTATCTGGACTATGAAATACTTATTTAACATATCAAATAAGACGTACTGCAACCCACGTCCTCTTTGAAATACAGAAGATGCTAAATTTCCCAAGCATTTGTTTCGGGGACTGGAATAGTTGTGCCGAATATGACTTACGAGGCATTAACCCTTACGTGGACAATGGTTAAATTGCATTTTCTCGATAACCAATGAAGTCATTTGAACCATATTTGGCAGTTATGATCATTTGATGTTTGTCTCCCCAGTTTATGTTTAATGACCAGTGACCATTTTGTTTGGTTACCATGGCGACATTAAATTTTATAAACGGATTTTTTTTTAACTGACAACTCCTCCAAAACCACTGAAGCAGTAGGACTCTAATTTGGTAAATTATGCTTGGGCAAGATCAATTCAAAATAGCTAAAATTAAGGTTATCTACTCTTTAGTTTTGGTGCAATGGCAACAGAAAGGTTCCATAAACTTATAATTGGAAAATGGTTGCATTGTATTTTCCCATAACCAATGAAGTGATGTGAACTATTTAATGCAGTTTTGATCATTTGATATTTGTCTACTCAGTTTATATGTTTTATGATCAGTGTCCATTTTGTTTAGCTGTCATGGCAAAATTTTAAGGAAGTAATTTCTTAAAGCACCAGCAAGGATAAAAGACCCTGTTAAGCACCAGCAGGTAAAGAAAACCCTGTTAGGCATCAGCCACTGCCCAATGTATTTCATTCTTGCAACGCTGAACATAAACTTGCACAAAGGAAATAATTTTAGCTACACTTTTATCTTAGCTGCCATTTTAATTTATTTTGTTATTTTTTAATGAGATTAAGTTATTAAATTCTTTTTATTTTACAAAACAATGGTGTCATCGGGAACATGTTAGTGCTATTATTATCGTGTGATATTTATTCACGTGAATTCATCGCGAAAACATGCCTATATAATGCTGAATCCCTCAAACCCCACTTTTATTTAGTAAAACTGGGGTTTACACAGGGTATACATTATTGTTCTTGTTTCTGCTCAGAAACAGAGATTGTGAGTACCCACTGGAAACTATCAGAATTTTTTTTAATTTTTTGGTGGTAAAATTTTCAGTATTTGAATAGGCGCGTTTTCGTAATGCATCGAGGACCTTCCGGATATCCCGTAAGACCAAGTAGACCAATGTATCCAGCCCAACGCTTTTCCACCCACCGGTTTTCGGGATACATGAACTCGCGGACAACAATGGCAAAGAGATACCGTCGCATCCGCACATCCCCTCTCTACTGAAAAACTCGTGCGCTCATTACGTTAATATATTTATGTAAAATGTTTACTTCTTAGGCACAGCTTTATATACAATGAAACCTGTGTAAGAAAGCTACCTTTGAGATCGACTTATAAGTGGTTGATGTGGAAAGAAGGCCCTCTTATAAAGGTACATGTCATGTAATTTTGCTAGGAAAATTACATGACATATACCTTTATAAGATAGCCACCTTTCCTCATAAACCATCATTTAGTCAGTCTCAAAGATTGCTCTGTTACACAGGTTTCACTGTACGCCATTTTTTAAACCAAACATGTTGATAGTTTGCTCATTTCTACAAAGAGGAGTTTCTAATGAGTACCCACAACATATGGTTTTGTAGAGAAGAAACATATTTTTCTTGATGAACCTCTTACCGAGAACTAAACAGCCCATGGTAATAATGTGTTATAAGTAATATTTTCTTGTTAATCCTTTATATATTAAAACTCTTGTCATACAACATAATGACCCTGTCCCCGTTTTGACAAAAAAAAAAAAAAAAAAAGATATCGGTATAACCAACGGCAACAACCTACGTCATCAATATGGTGATATGCACATAGCTGCGACTGTAACATATGTTCGGATTATGACGAAATCACGAAAAGTGCATAATGTAGTGAAAAAATACTATGTGCACTAAAATGCCCATTGTGATACTGTCTTTTATCGAAAATGCGAACTCTGCTTAAATTATTAGTTTTACTGAATATCAACATGGATAATCAAAGCGTTTCAAAAGCCCGATTTTTCGAAAGACAGACAGAAAGTGAATTTGGTGCACTAAGTGAACATTCGCAATTTCACAAAACCCTAATTAGTTCAAAAAGAGTCCATGGAACTCGTTACTGGCGAGAACACGTATCTTTATTATCAATATGACGTAGGTTGCAAGGGCTGTAACATCTTTTTTTGGATCTCCAGCTTGACAGAAATATGGCATAAATAAGTACATGTAACTTAATTTTTAAATACGTCCCTGATAAATTGACAACTACATACTAGTATTTAAATATAAGGATACAACATATATTATTGCATAAAAACCAGTGTCGCACATTATTAACAGCCGTGCATTAACCGGCGAAAAGCCGTGTATTAACAAGGCAATTCACGCGCTGTTAATGCACGGCTCGCGCTGTTAATGCACGGCTACGGAGCTTTCAATATGCTCGTACCGGGGCCACAGAATATTGCTGCCGCCACGAGATGTGTACTGCCCTGCCCCAGAACAAGCATAGTCCGTGGAAATAGCGTTCGCGCGACATCGGTAAAAAGGCGAAACAAAATAGTGCAAGAAATAACGCGAAATGTAGCAAATATTTTCAGTTTTTATGCAATAATAGCGATCGAACATGGTTTTTCAATGCATTAACATTCGCCAGGTCCCTTGGGAGGTGTTGAAAACCGCGGCCTTCGGCCTCGGTTTTCAACACCTCCCACGGGAACTGGCGAATGTTAATGCATGAAAAACCATGTTTGATCCCTATAATCATGCATTGTATTGTGGGTGAAAAGCAAAGACACCGATCAACAATCATCATCCAAACAACGTGTGGATGCACAGCCTGAACTGGGCCTTTGCTACGCTTAAAGGTTATTTGGCAGACAACAAAAACTATAACATCACGAAAACATGCCTTTACAATGTTGACCCCCTTAAACCCCACTTTTATATAGTAAAACTGGTGTTAACAGGGGTATACATTATTTTACTTATTTCTGCCCAAAAACATAGCTTGTGGGTACTCGTTAGAACCGCCTCGCCGAGGTGGTTCTAACGAGTACACACAATCTATGTTTTGAGCAGAAATATGAAACATCAGAATTTTTATCTGATTTTTTTTTTTTTTTTTTGGTGGTAAAATTTTCAGTATAATTGAATTGACTTGTTTTCGTAATGATAAATTACATTTTTCATTTATCCCAGAAATACGATTTTATTCTTCGTTACAATCTACCAATCACACGGTCAACAACCTACTTCATCAATGCTGTGATACGCGCATAGCTGCGACTACAGTCGAACTTCAATGGCTCGAACATCTTTGGGACCATAGAAAATTGTTCGAGACATGTGTAGTTCGAGCCACTGAGGGTTAATCATGGCACCAGTTCAGGAAGCAAATAGCGATAATTTAAGGGAATCTTTTCGATTTTCTACACAATGATTGTATGTTGAGTGTACTCATTAGAATCGCCTCGATGAGGCGATTCTAATGAGTACACACAACATACAATTCCATGATAAAATAAGAAAAAATCCCTAAATATTTGTTTTCTTCAGCTACTGGAAGGATTTTGTAGGGACTGAAAAAAAGAGTTCGAATCATCCAGGGTAAATGAGCCATCCGGGTTCGAGCCATTGAGGTTATAGTGTATATCGTTTACCGCTTTATGCCAAACTCACGAATAATGCAAAACGCAGCGGAAAACCATTCTGTGCAATAAACATGTCTATTTTAGTACTGTCTTTCACCGAAATTTCAAACTCTATACACATTCTAGTTTATAGTGGGTAGTTCGACCAACATGCTCAAGTTGTAAATGTAAACGAAACATTGATTGTCGAATTATCTGAATAATAAGTGCGTTTCAGAAACTCACGTTTTGAAAAGATAACAGTTAATTTTGTGCACAAAATGAATAGTCTGAATCGCATAAAAACCGAGATAAAACACTAACATTCCGAAAACCTAGTAACCGACGAAACCATGTGCTTTCATCATCTTTATGACTTCACATCACGCTAACATTCCTATATAATTTTGATCACCTTAAACCCCACTTTAATATAGTGAAACTTGGGTTTACTGAGTATACATTCTTTTCTTATTCTGCTCAAAACATCGAATGTGGGTACCCATTAGAACCGCCTCGGCGAGGCGGTTCTAACGAGTACACACAATCTATGTTTTGAACAGAAATGTGAAAAATATCAGAATTTTTATCTGAAAACTTTCAGATTTTGGTGGTGAATGTTTCAATATATTTGAAACCTTTCAGTTTTTTCGTTGTGAAATTTTCAATATATTTGAATAGGCTTGTTTTTGTAATGCAATTCGAGTAAAACATTTTGGGAAAATAAGAAAACATAATTCAAAACGTCGTCTGCTGTATTTATCACCCAGCATACACCTTAACGCTAAGCATGCTGGGTAAAAGTTTCGGTAGACATTTTGAAACATTTTGAAATGTTTTTTCTTACGTTTACATGAAAACAGGCTTTGACATTCTATGCAAATTGTCTCTTTCGAGACAATTTGCATATAATATCAAAGCCTTTATCCGAAAAAATTAAGAAAACTATCATCAATTTGTCGTCTGTTGAATTAGCCAAGAATGGTAATGTTTAACAAGGGAGCTAACTAAACACCAGTGAATGAGAGTTTTCTTCCTGGTAAATGAATGCCATATCAAATGGACTGTTAATCTTTCCTTTATGAGTAGCCCCTTGAGAAGGGAGGTAAATACTTCCAGGCATAGCCATCTCCCTTGGAGGTGTCTCCATGAACTTAGCACATTAACAGACGACGTTTTGAAACGAGTTCTTTTTTTTTTGTTTATGAAGATAGTTTTCCAGTAGATGTTTCATGCAATAAACCCTTGAAGAGCAAGTCACATCAGCAGCATGCGACATTCTAAAATGATTTTTTTTGTCCAGAGAGCCTTTAGGCTTGACATTTCACATGATTCATAGAGGCAAATGATTTTTTTTATGAAATATCATCACGAAAACATAACTATGTAATTTTGACCCCCTTAAACCCCACTTTTATATAGTAAAACCGGGGTTTACAGGGGTATACTTTATTTTTCTTATTTTTGCTCAAAAACATAGATTGTGGGTACACGAGTACCCACAATCTATGTTTTGAGCATAAATATGAAAAATATCAGAATTTTTTATCTGAAACTTTTCATTTTTTGTTGGTAAAAATTTCAGTATATTTGAATAGGCATGTTTTCGTAATGTCATGCCTTAATTGCTCTAAAACTAAAACACAACATATTTTTGAATGTTGTCTACTACATTTTGAAATGACACTTAAAACTTAACAGCCTGGAAAAAGTCAGCAGACGACATTTTGAAATATTTTTCTTAGAAAACATGGTTTGACATTTCATGCAAATTTTCTCATAAGGAGAAAATTTGCATGGAATGTCAAACCATATTTTCTGAGAAAATAAAACCAAAATCTTCAATTTGTCGTCTGCTGAATCTGCCTAGAGACTGGTAAACGTTAAATACTTAGTGAATGGAAAACACTTTAGCAGTTTTTCCTTCTTCCTCTGCATAGAAAATAATTTGATCTTTTCTCTGATTGGCTACTCCTCTCGAACCCGACACTTGACCTTTCACCTGCATGTTACCAGAAACAGGAAACATCCACAATATGACGTCATTTGACTCAGGATCTACCACCGTGGCGTCCACAGCAATAATCAAGGAGGATACCTCAGACCCCGCTATGTTGTAATGTTTCAGAATGGATATGAAATCCGAGGTAACTGTTTTAGCCTGTACACTGAAAACGAGGATATCTGACCCATTCACTATAGAACGTGCTACGACCACTTTTGACGTAATAATTACATCAGAGCCAAGAATGTTTGCCATGTCTATGTTCCGAACTATTGATCCGTCTCCAGAAATTGCAGATAATGTTCCATTCACAGAAGCTAACCACAGAAACGTACTAGCATTTGAGCCCATTTGCATTTCATTGGCGTCTGTATTTGCTTCAAATTTGGCCATGTGTTGGACATCAATATCAAAGTGGAATGCGAGTAAAGAAAAATTACCGGAATCCTTCAGTGCGTAAAATGTAGATTTTGTCGGACTATTGCTCGAGGTTGGAATTATCATATAAAGCAAACTATTCGCACTGTCCCACATAAGGTTCTGTTCCCTTGACGTATTTTGTGGCAAGAAAGGTTTGTTTATTCCCTGAAAATTATAATACCATGCTACTTTAATTCGATTATCTAAGCTGTGTCGTACATCAATCGCATATAGTCGCTGAATATGAAGACGTTCACAAATGTCATCTTTCGGCAGAAATTCCGTCAGAGCATAGAAGCGATTTCCATTCACTACGGGCTGAGAAACAGGTACAAATGTTCCATTGCACCCTTTGATATTTGCTTTCAAGACCAGATACCCAACTGGTACTGCATTTGTGTCGCGGACAACAATCTCTCCAGAGCTAGAAACCAGTAATAGAAAGTCTGTCCCAACAAGCTGTAAACTGAGTACCGGCTTCAAATGATCACAAGGTATGACTGGATATAATTTACCGTCAGCATCATAGTGCACAAGCTTGGTTCCATCTGATCCGGTTACGTCACCATAGTTGTCCATGACAGGAAGTGACGGAAAACGTAACACTTTATCCCGCCAATGGACTGTTCCATTTCCGCCATCCAGACTGATGTATCCCTTGTCTTCACTGAATGGTCCATTCGATTGGCAAATAATATTGACGTCATTGGCCACGCATCCTAGAGCATCTGGCACGGGATCAAAGACAAACTTTGTTTCCCAAGCTATAGAAACATTTTTTCTCGGAACATCCAGGTACATAGAAAAAGAACCGCTTGGCCGACATCCGTAAAGTGGGCATCCTTCTATGAATAAGCAGATAGTTCTTCCAAGAAGACCATAAAACAATACAAGTAATATCAACATGCTTCAGGATGCTAGACCTCGAAATGTGCATGTCCAGTGTGTACATTTATCAAATTACCTTATTTATTCTACGCATTGGGACAGACAGACTTGAACAAACAGTGTACTCGCTGATCAGACGACGCATTCTGCGTCGTCTGATCAGCGTCTACACTGTTTGTAACTAACCAAGCAGATTCTAGGCCCATCGACAGGTATGTGCGGTAAATTGACCAGTTCATACTTTAGGACAAATATAGGAAGGGTTTATGGTGTCCCAGTATTTAGATCAAATAATGTAGTTGTGTGTCGCAAAAAGGACATAAAAGTGAATGCGAACAGCTAATACCCAGATCACCTTCGCATCCATATATGCCGATCATTGTGTTTCGTTCTACAGATTGAAGCTTTACTCGAGGCGAACAGCGAAGGCCTTGATCAGGCTGCGCGCATGCGCAGTCGGGTCTTGGCCTGCACTGTACGCATATGCAGTCATGTACTTTTCTGTTTGATACAACTTATATCACGAAGTTGAGGGAAGTGGTCAGTTGACAATTAAAGTAACTGATAAAAGACAGATACAGATGTCGTTATCACTTGACTGTTACAGTTATCAGTACAAACGCTTAGCATTCTGGCTAAAATTTTCAGCAGACGACATTTTGATTTTTTTTTTTTTTTTTTTTTTTTTTTTTCGTATTTTTCCCAGCAAGTAGGCTTTGACCTTCAATGAAAATTGACAATTTGTATGAAATATCAAAGGATATCTTCTGTGAAAATAAGTAAAATATCATTAATTTGTAATCGGCAGAATTTGACCGGAGCGTGGTAAAGACTATACTGTCGGGAATGAAAGAAACTCAAATACGCTGCGGCGGAAGCAGGATGGAAACTTCTTTCCGAGGATGGGTGTCGCACAAGTGTTGCATGTAACAATGTTAGCGGTTCTGACTTCGTATAACGGGGTTTCGGTTCGGATTATGCTGCAGACGGAATTTAACTCGCGACTGCATGGCGCTTCATAGTACAAAGCCTTTTATTACCACCCTTCCATATTTTCCATATGAATTGAATAATGTTGAAAGGGACGTTAAACACGAAATATCATCCTGTAACGATCAGTGTTACAACTGTTATATTTACTGATACTTTGTGATCATTGAGCCCATTCCGGGATATTTGGTAATTTATGAGGGTCACTGATGAAACCTAATTGGCCGAAACTACACCACGATAACATGCCTATATAATTTTGACCCCCTTAAACCCCACTTTAATACAGTAAAACTGGGGTTTACAGGGGTATACATTAATTTTCTTATTTTTGCTCGAAAACATAGATTGTGGGTACTCGTTAGAACCGCCTCGCCCAGGCGGTTCTAACGAGTGCCCACAATCTAAGTTTTGAGCAGAAATATGAAAAATATCAGAGCTTTTTATCTGAAATTTTTCAGGTTTTGGAGGTGAAATTTTCTATATATACTGAAAGGAAAAAGAAACGCAGGGTAAATTCTATTCCTAAATTTCATTCAAGTTTGAAAAAGTTTGTTAAATATTTCACTATGATTACAAAACGGTACATGTATGGAACAAAAGTTCCAAATTTCATTGGTTTGTGATCAACAAGTCTCGAGTTATTGAAGTTCATTGGTAGCTACCCCCCAAATCTTGAAATCAAAATCAAACTAAAAATCAATATCGGGTGTGCCCACCTCTTGCTGCCGTTGATGCCCTAATTCTCCTTTGGATAGAGTTAACCAAAGCATTGACAGTTCGTATCGGGATGTAATTCCATTCATCGATCAACGCATTCCTTAGTTGTGCGAGAGTTGCGGGGGGATTTCGGCGCTTCCTAATCCTTCTGTCCATCTCATCCCACATGTGCTCTATTGGGGTCAAATCTGGACTGTACGGTGGCCATGCTAGTGGTGCGATGTTATTGTTTGCCAGGAAATCCTGACAAACTCGGGCAACATGTGGTCGGGCATTGTCCTGCTGCAGAATCAGATTATGTTGTTGCACAAGCGGGACTGCAACAGGACGCAAGATCTCATCCCTATACCTTACTGCGGTCATATTTCCCGCAACAATAATCAACTGTGATATTATCCCGTGAGCAATGCATCCCAAGACCATAACGGAGCCACCCCCAAACCGATCCCGTTCGACAACACAGGCGTCGGCAAAGCGTTCTCCGCGACGTCGGTACATACGACGTCGACCATCTGCTTGATAGAGAGTGAACCTAGACTCGCCCGTAAAAAGAACTCGTCTCCACTGCCTCATCGGAAATAGCCTGGGCGCATGCGCCGTCAACTACGCCATACGACGCAACCTACGTGCCTGGGTCAGAGGCAGACCAACGTATGGACGACGAGCTCGATTAATCTCACGCAATCGACTACCAACAGTCTTTGGGGAAATTTGTCGATTATGCGTACCTACTGTATTAAGGGCAGTTTCGGCAGCAGTGAGATGACCATTCCGCAAATGTACCAGACGGATTGTCCTGTCTTGACGTCGCGACGTCACGCGTGAACGCCCAGACCGCGGTCGGTCTGCTAAATGCCCTTAAACGTCTAACAAGACGTTCAATTGTTGAGACGTTAACCCCAAAATGATTGGCAACTTGCTGTTGCCTCTGACCCTGCATCAGCAACGCAATTGCCCTACCCCTCTGAACATCAGTCAATCGTACCATGATTGAAAAAAAGTTCAAAGTAGCGTAAAAATGAAAAGAAAAATCGGTAAAAGAATCGAAGAGCGTTGTGTATCGTTGAAGTGTACCAAATGGTGTGAGGAAATCTTGTGCTGAAGGTTTAAACAGGCTTGTTTTGCACGAAACTTTGGCTTTCCGTATTGTCTGATATTGATTTTCAGTTTGATTTTGATTTCAAGATTTGGGGGGTAGCTACCAATGAACTTCAATAACTCGAGACTTGTTGATCACAAACCAATGAAATTTGGAACTTTTGTTCCATACATGTACCGTTTTGTAATCATAGTAAAATATTTAACAAACTTTTTCAAACTTGAATGAAATTTAGGAATAAAATTTACCCTGCGTTTCTTTTTCCTTTCAGTATATTTGAATAGGCGTGTTTTCATAATGAGCTAGTCTAGCCCAAAAAACTTGACACTTCAGCTGTTTTCAGTTTTGTCTGGATTTATTGCTCTCATTTAGAATCTACGCGGATTTATCTTACTATAGCTGGCGTTAGTACTGTGTGGCGGCCGTAAAACGTTACATTACGAAAACATGCCTATAGATTGCTGACCCCCTTCAACCCCACTTTTATATAGTAAAACTGGGGTTTACAGGGGTATACATTCTTATTCTTATTTCTTATTCTTATTTCTGCTCAAAAAAATATATTGTGAGTACTCGTTAGAACCGCCTCGGCGAGGCGGTTCTAACGAGTACCCACAATATATGTTTTCGGTTCTAACGAGTACCCACAATCTATGTTTTGATCAGAATTACGAATAATATCAGAATTTTTATCTAAAAATTTTCATTTTTTTGGTGGTAACATTTTCAGTATATTTGAATAGGCTTGTTTTCGTAATGCCAGTACTTTACTGTGCGGGCCCCCGTAGCCTAGTGGATAAGAGAGTTGACTCTTAATCCATTAGGTTTCTCACCGCTGTGGTTCGAGCCTCGCTCGGGTCACATGTGGGAAAGCCAAGTTCTGCTTACGGATGGTCAGGTGGTTTTTCTCCGGGTTCTCCGGTTTTCGCCCACCTTTGATGAACGATCGGCTCGATATAAGTGAAATATTCTTGAAAGGGCCGTAAAACCCAAATCAAAAAAAAAAAAAGTACTTTACTGTAGAGTCGTTGACACAGAACACTTGACACTTCAGGTGGTTGACTTCACTACAGATGGTGTTAGTATCGTGTGTCTCCCAGTACTTCACTGTATTGTCATTTATATTTTCTTGCACTTGGTGATCACTGAGTTCAGTCCGGATCTTTTGAAATTTATGTGAGGATCGGCGATGAGGCCTAATCGGTCGAAACTATCTAGACTGGCACTCGTGACATTCAAGCTATTTTCGGTTTTGCGAGTTTGCTCATTGCTTTCAAGGATAATTCCTTTTAGAATCTACACGTATTTGCAAAGTTGTTTGAAAAATCTTGTTTACCTGCAAAGCGCTTAGTAAAAAATTCCGCAGACGACATTTTTGCTTTTTTCTTATTTTTACCAGATAATAGGCTTTGTCCTTTCATGCAAATCGTCTCCTCTAATTTGCACGAAATATATAGACACCTATTTTCTTGGGAAAATAAGGGGGAAGTCATCAATTTGTCGTCTGCTGAATTAGTTCAGGTAAAGGTTATCGTAGGCCTGAGCAAACAGTGTAAACCCAGATGAGACGCCGCAGACGGCGTCTCATCAGGGTCCACACTGTTTGCCACTCATCCAACCATTTTTCCGACAACATCGGGTAGAAAATTATACTTGTTCACATTTTAAAACAATTATGGTAAGGAGGTTAGGTGTCCGAATACTTATGGTAGATAGGGTAAAATACCTTTTCTTGACATGGCTGTCTTTCTGCTGTTAACTCTTTCAGTGCCGAATTTCCGAAGACATTTGTCGTCTGTTTTATTTTTTATTTATTTATTTTTTTTTTTTTTTTTTGTTGTTGTTGTTGTTGTTTCTTTTTTTTTTTAAATAAACTATCGCTTGGAAAGAAGTTTTATATGTAAAGTTGAATGACTGAATGTCAAACAGCATAGATCCAGATGAGACGGCTCATTATGAGCCGTCTCATGTGGATCTATGCTGTTTGCAAAAGCCTATTATGATTGTCTGTGGCAGTGAAACATTGTATATGAGTACCAACAACATATGCTTTTTCTTGTATGCAGAACTCAGAAAAATGGGAATAATTTGGTAAAAATAAAAGTATTGGCGTAGCTAACGCTATCTTTAAGAAGTACCGTAATAACCCTAAGTATTGTGACAGACAGTCCGTTGCAAACAGTGTTAATCCAGATCAGAGGGCGCAGAAGGCGGCGTCTGATCGGGGTCTACACTGTTAGTCATACATACAGCAATATTTTAGACACATGAACAGGCAGTAGAATGAATTATAAGTTTGTTTGTTTGTTTGTTTGTGTTGAGGTTTTACGGCCCAGTCAACCCAATGGGGTCATGTCGAGCGCGGTCAGTTTACTTAACCACACGTTTACTGGGCAGTAGATAAGGTGTTCCAATTCTTAGGGTAAATATGGTATACAATTTGCATATTTGTATTAACGTAATTCTCGTAAACCTTCTCTCCTTTTTGGGTTTTGATCGCAGACAGTTCATCTGAAAATACTGTGCGCTTATGAGATTCATCTGAAAATAGTTTTTGGCTAAGGCGTTGTGAGAGCGTATGAAGGATATTGTACATTTCACACAGACTTATAGTCTGTCAGTTTCCATGATTTAATTCAAACAGTAGATTCCAAATATTTCCAACATTACGAAGAGAAGGAGACATTTGGAAAAGATGTTCGAAAGCTTATATGACATGGACCGGCTCCTTAGATTTAGTGACTTTTGTGCACTGAATTTAGAACAAATTAGGTCTGTAGCTAGTCTGGCCCAGATACTGTCTAGTATGCCCAAGAAAACTTGATACTTTGAATGTTTTCACGTTTGTTTTTTGAATATGATCAATGTTCTCAAGAGTCATTTCTTTTAGAATATGTAATCCACACGTCGCAAGAGACAGCCGTATGGTGTCCTGTTTGTGCGACAGTCGAAAAAAAGATATAACATGCAGATGAGGCGATCATCTTGGACCACACAATATACGAACAGCTGAGGACCCATATCAGTATGCACGCAAACTGATCAGGGCATTCCCTGTTGCTTTATATGTCCACCAGTATTCACTGGTTAATTCAACTGGCAACGAAGGCCCAGATCAGACTGCGCTTCAGCGCAGTCTGATCAGGGCCTTCTTGCCCGCGTATGTCAAAAGTTTTGTTTTGTTTTTGTTCTTTTTTTTTTTTTTTTTTCAAATTAGGCCAAGTCTGTATACTGCGTCCCTAGCGCCCTTGATCTATTTCGTATTTAGCCTTAACACTAGGACACAGACACACCTTAGCTGAACATACTAACCTTTATACGAACTTGATTACCGTATTTCCCGTAAGTATTCGGACAGACAGGCCTGAGCAAACAGTGTAGACCCAGATGAGACGCCGCAATCTGCGGCGTCTCATCAGTGTCTACACTGTTTGCCACTCATCCAGCAATATCTAGACATCAGGTAGTAAATTGTACTTGTTCAAATTTTAGGACAAGTATGGTAAGGAGTTGAGGTGTACGAATACTTAGGATAAATACGGGATGTGTATTAACCCATCTGTGCCTGGTGTCCCCAAAAAGGGACATTGGCGGACGCGGTTTTTAGTTCAAGGCCAACTGTTTGCATTTAATACACGAATTCCTATTAAAATAATTATCAAAATAATCTGATTACCTACCAGTTGGAAAGGAACCTGTCTAAAAATGCCATTGTTTGTCACTCATGTTTTCCTCTTTTGGTGGCTCTAGAAGGTTGTGTTTCTTGAATGTGGCCTTTCCTTGGGCAACTTCATTTATATCTTTCAACAGCCATTTGGTAGAAAAATAGTACCAAGCGTGAATGCCAAGTGGTAAGATCGTCAAAGATTTTTATTCATTCCATATATGCACACTGGGTCATAATATGCAAAAATACTAATTGATTATATGTTTAAGCATATTTTATTGCTATGACTATAAAAGGAAAAAACATTTGTCACGACCTTTGCTCTACTAGAGGAACATGGAAATAAACATTTTATAAATTTGTTGGCATAATGAACAGAAAGCAAATTCAATCTAAATCGACCATCGGTTTGCGAGGGATGTCGGAAATAGATTTTCAAGATGACTACTGTGTTGGCCGTCTTAGATTTCTCATGGAAGCAATTTTTGCTACTTCAATGGCTTGAACGTCTTTGGGACAATGGAAATTTGTTCGAGACAAGGGTAGTTCGAGACACTGAGGGTTAATCATAGCGCTAGGTCAGGAAGCAAAGGGGGATAATTCGAGATTGTCTTTTCCAACTTTTATATAAAAATGGTATGTTGTGTGTACTCATTTGAATCGCCTCGATGAGGCGATTCAAATGAGTACACACAACATACATTTTCAGCATAAATTAGGACAGTATCTCTAAATATTTGTTTTCTTGAGCTATCGGAAAAATGTCCTACGGACTCAAAAAGTAGTTCGAGTCATCCACGGCAAACGAGCCATCCGTGTTCGAGCCATTAAGGTTACACAGTATTTTGCTCTACTGGTTGCAAAAGTAATACGTTCGATCCGATTCAGGAGGAAATGTTGAAAATAGAGTTTCAAATGGCGGTCATCCAAGTAATGTTCGCAAACAATGGGTCTTGTATTTGGCTACAGACTGTTCTTGTCTTTGTTTACAACTTATAATTAAGTAGTTTCTAAGAAAATGTTTGAGGGAACATAAGCATTTCCTCGCATTATAAGTCTATTTCAGTTGTTATGGCAACCAAACGCAGTCGCCGAACGGAAGTATTTGAGTATTTCCACCAAACCCAGCATGATATCATCCAAGTTAGATTCAAACCACTTCAGTGAGTTAGGAGGACCAAGATGTCGTTTAACAAAGTACGGTTTCATATATGCAAAAACATATCGTCCATGCTATTAACTGTTGATATGTCTAAAAGCTTTTGGATGAGTGGCTTACAGTGTATACCCTGATAAGACACAGCGTTCTGCGACGTATGATTTGGGTCTACACTATTTGTTTAGGCCTGTTTGTACGAATACTTAAGGTAAATACGATGCGCGACGTTAATTTTTTCTTCAATAACAGTAATTCTATAGCAAAGTGTTTGTTTTCATTTTTTCAACACAGTTGTAAACTGGTGACAATATGGGTTACAAAATATTACCTATTTAATATATTTATATATTTCATACTCATGTTTTTGTAACATAATCTTAACGCTTAGCACTCTTGGTATAATTTTCAGCAGACGACATTGTGAAATTTATTCTTATTTTTCAAAAAAAAAAAACAAAAAAAAAAAAACAGGATTTGACATTTCATGCAAATTGTTTGGAGACAATTTGATTAAATGTCAAATCCAGTTTTCTGGACAAATAAGAAAACTATCACCAAATTTATCGTCTGCTGAATTAGCCCAGAGAGTGGTAAAGGTTAATTTAACATGCATTTATTTACATTGTTACATTTCATGGACAAAAGGTAAAGCGAGCGTGAGCTCATCACGAAAACATGCCTATATAAAGTTGATCCCCTTAAACCCCACTTTTATATAGTAAAACTGGGGTTTACAGGGGTATACATTATTGGTCTTATTTCTGCTCATAAACATAGATTGTACCCACAATCTATGTTTTCAGCAGAAATATGAAAAATATCAGATTTTTTTTATCTGAAAATTTTCAGTTTTTGGAGGTGAAATTTTTTTATATATTACGTGTTTTTCTTAATGGTGAGCTTTTCTTTCTGATGAAAGGATGATAAGGACGTGATGTGTCCACATATATGCTGGAAAACTTCAACGACTCGAACACCAATGGCACGTTTACCATGGCTGATTCGAACTCATTTTGAGTACCCATCACGAAAACATGCCTGTATAATTTTAACCCCCTTAAACCCCACCTTTGTATAGTAAAACTGGGGTTTACAGGGGTATACATTATTTTCTTATTACTGCTCAAAAACATAGATTGTGGGTATTCGTTAGAACCGCCTCGCCGAGGTGGTTCTAACGAGTACCCACAATCTACGTTTTCAGCATAAATATGAAAAATATCAGATTTTTTTATCTTAAGATTTTCCTGTTTTGGTTGTAAAATTTCCAATATATTTGAATAGGTGTGTTTTTGTATTGCTAAGAAATTCTTTCGATCGCATAAGAAAACAAATATTTAAGGGTAATTTAGAGAAATTGTCTTATTTTATCGTGAAAGTGTAAGTTGTTTGTACTCATTCGCATCGCCTTGATTCTATCGAGTACACTAAACATACCATTATTTTATAGAAGATTGAAAACACATCCTTAAATTGTCTCCATTTGCCACCTGAGCTCGCGATATGATGACCCTTAGCGGCTCGAACTACGCATGTCTAGAAAAAAAAACTTCCTATGTTACCAAAAATGTTCGAGCTACTGAAGTTCGACTTTAGTTCAAAGACAATTAGGACTCCGACCATAAGCAGTTAAGATTCTGTAAACGCTAGTCCGGACTTGTGTATTCTCTGTTTCCAAAGACAACCTTTTAGAGTTGTATATTTCAAAGTGAAATAAGCAGTCACTCGCCAAGACAGAAACTTGAGTATACAATACAAAAACATACGGAAATAAAGTTGTGGAATCTGAGATTTAAGTAAAAGAATATCACTACAGTGGGTATGTAGAAACTAGCCATTTCTGCCGAAAGAGCTGAGCTCTGATCAATAGGCTACATGCTGCTTCTATTCTAATTTAGCTGGCGTATGACAAAACCAACAAAATGGCATGTGCGCCCAGCGAAGACTCAGATCAGCCTGGGCATCCGCCCAGTCTGATCAGAGTCTTCGCTGTCCGCATGAAGAAAGCTTTGATCCTTAGCTACTCATTGATCATGCGCACAGCGAAGACTCTGATCAGCCTGTGCGTCTGCCCAGGCTGATCTGAGTCTTCGCTGGGCGCACATGCCACATGCCATTTTGTTGGTTTTGTCATGTGCGGGCTCAAATTTTAATCTTTTCAAATAACTTGACTTTCTCTGATGGGGCATGACACAAAAGAATAAACCTGTTCCAGTAAACAGAGTGTCACGTAGATTTTATATAACTATACTTAAAATCTAGGTTCACCACAACATATCGCCGACAAACACCAAAATAAAAGTGCTTTTGCTTATAATGTCTAGTCTGTGCTTAGATACATGGTACCGAAGTTTTTGTTTCTTTTTTTTTTTTTTTTTTTGTCAGTTGAGATTCAGGGTGCAGTTTGTAATTAGAACTGTCCGACCGAAAAATATAGGATTACTGCTATGAAATTTCATTCTCTTTGTCATGATCATTTCAATCATTATTGAATATCATAAATGTTATACCTGTTACCTACAAAAACAATAAGTGTTATAAATACATGTAATGTATCCAGGATGCAAAATGATGATAAACTGATTTTTGTCGCGGATTTTGTTACTGAGTTTGTTTGAAATTATGACCGATATAAGCCGTGTCGCGGGAAAAGTACCCATATAGCATATGCGAACAGCTCAGGTTCAGGCGAGCCTGCGCATCCGCACAGTCTTTCCAGAACCTATGTTATTCGCTCATACAAGCGATAGGCCAAGCAAAAACTTCAGCCAAACAACTAGACATGTGGCGTCGCTTAGGGGCTGGGCATGCGCACTGAAAGATTGATTCGACGGAAAGTCCGGGGAGCTTTTATCTCGCGACTCGGCTTATATCTTGTCCTTGTTAAAAACAGTAACGTGACTTGAGAGATAGGACATCCGGCATGGACGGCTGACAACTTTTCTACCATTGTCGGTTGCACGCCTATGAGTCTGGCCTTAGGCTGTCAGTTTCCTTATTATTCTGTATTAGGTAACTAGTCTGGCTAGAATGCTGAACGCCTTTAAATCTTATTTGCTAGGACCTTCTACATATGGTGTAGAAAATCGCTTCTGAACCAAGGTATCACCTAAATGTTTAATGTAGAAAGAGAAATATAAATCAAGAGCGAGAATTGCCTTTTTCATTATAATGACAGAAAGCATAGGCTGGTCATAGATTTCGCTGTCTGACTGAGGATGCTTTTATCCTTGGCTACCCACAGAGTGGATGTGCAGGCTGAAGACTGATCTGAGTCCTCGCTGGGCGTACATGCAATCTTGTAGGAGATGTCCCGGCTCATATTTTATACAGTATAACCTCAACAGCTCGAACCCGGATGGCTCGTTTACCCTGGATGATTCGAACACTTTTTTCAGTCCCTACAAAATCCTTCCAATAGCTCAAGAAAACAAATATTTAGGGATTTTTTTCTTAATTTATCATGGACTTGTATGTTGTGCGTACTCATTAGAATCGCCTCATCGAGGCGATTCTAATGCGTACACTCAACACACAATCATTGTGTAGAAAATCGAAAAGATTTCCCTAAATTATCGCTATTTGCTTCCTGAACTGGTGCCATGATTAACCCTCAGTGGCTCGAACTACCCATGTCTCGAACAAATTTCCAGGGTCCCAAAGGTCTTCGAGCCATAGAGGTTCGACTGTATACAAATACTAGTATTAGTTTTATGACTAGCACTGTGGCGCCGCTTAGTGTTATCCCTACGTTTAGTGTAACCCGTTAAAAATAAGCGATGCAACTGCAGCGCTTACTGTCTACCTTGCTGTGATTACACTAAGTGTCGATCATGTCGGTCAAACAATATGATCCATCGTTACTGTATCCCTTGTGTAGACAATCAATTTATCATTACCGGAATAATTTGCTTTTCAGCTTTGATTTAAACTTTAGCATTTCTTTTGGGCAAAAGGGGGCCTTAGTATGGCAAACCAAATGCACAATTAGTCTCCAAACCTAGATGAAAAGCAGGACTGAAGATTTGAAACTTAAATGCAACTGCAGTGAAAGAAATACAGTCGAACCTCAATGGCTCGAACATCTTTGGGACCATGGACATTTGTTCGAGACATGGGTAGTTCGAGCCACTGAGGGTTAATCATAGCACCGGTTCAGGAAGGAAATAGCGATAATTTAGGGAAATCTTTTCGATTTTCTACACAACGATTGTATGTTGAGTGTAAACATAACGTACACACAACATAAAATTCCATGATAAAATAAGAAAAAATCCCTAAATATTTGTTTTCTTGAGCTATTGGAAGGATTTTGTAGGGACTGAAAAAAGAGTTCAGGGTAAATGAGCCATCCGGGTTCGAGCTATTGAGGTTATACTGTATAACAATCGCTGCGAAAGAGGTTTGCTTGTTCTGAGTTAAAGGCCCACAAGAGTTTTTACGGGCATGCCATTTCAGCCCTGTAGCTAGGACCATACTTTACAGTGCCCAAAGAAGCCCGTCGATTCAGGACACCTGAGCCAGCAAGGGAACTTGTAGACCTGAGAATCGAAGTTGCCGGTACAATCTAAACCCGCGTCTGTAACCTTACCATACCCAACAATATTTATGATATTCATCTGTGAGTCCTAAAAGAGCTTGATCCACAATTTTCTTCAGTGTTTGCAGATCGGTTCCAAAAATCCTTAAACAGGGGCGAAATTCTCAAGGAGTTTGGGGCATTCGCTGTTTAAGAAGTGTGAGAGTCTTGGCCGTTTTCGTGTTTTGTGTAAATTAATTGAGCTAAAACAATGCTCAAACATCCCGACAGGCACATGACGTAAATATAACGTCGCCTCAACGTCGATGCAACGTAAATATAACGTCGCCTCAACGTCGATGCAACGTCATGACGTTGCATCGACGTTGCGGCGACGTTATATTTACGTCATGTGCCCGCTGGGATAGCTGCTTATCTTGATGCACATGAACTCTCAAATGCACTATGATGATACATGATGCAACTTATCACAAACATCCATGCTTCATATTAACTAGAAGGATATGCTTCAAACCATGTCTTGGAGTTACAAAAAAGGTGGAGGGGGGGGAGGGGGGGGGGGAGAGTAAATAAAGGAAAACTGTAATGCTCGTGTTTGAAATATTTGCCAAAAAAGTTAACTGAACACACCGCTTTTTTATGTTATGAGAATATTCTCGTACTAAGGAAATGGTATATAAGGGATCGATATCAATCCTGGGAAAGTCTTCCAAGAGAAATACGAAAAAAGTAGCCTATCTGAGATGGATGAGATTAAGTAAATAAGTGAACTCAGGAACTGATGCAATGAGATCCAAATCACATTCTCAACATCAAAGGGAAAGAGACATAAAAATAACAGATCAAACAGCCATAAAAATAACAGATGGCAAGCAGTTGTCAACCCTTCCCAAAAAGGTGACAACTCTGTTACCCAAACTTACCTAAATATCTTAAACTTACTTAATTGTTAAAAACAAACATTTGTGAGTGAAATACTACAGAACATTTAACAAAACGTACCACAATAAAAGTGTCGCATTGGAACAGTCATTTATATTTATAATTAGGAGCGGGGATAGTGGTGGTGGGTGATGTGGTGGTGGTGGTGGGGGGGGGGGGAGGCTAGCTTTAAGGGATCCCAACGCTTGCCCTCAGCTTACATAGTGGTAAACATATATTTGTTTGGTCCGCATTTAGGTACTTTATGCATGAATCATTACGTGCAACAGATAAATCACAAATAATGCATATAATGACGCAAAATTGAGGACTCAACAGAAACAACGTGTTGAGACCCTTGGAGATCATTGGATGTCAAACAACACTACTGGAATACTGGAGCCAACGAAAACCACCAATCGATCCCTGATGGGCCGAAATGTTCGAAATTTATACTTGCTTTCATGCTTTTCTGCTGTTAAGAGATACCTAATATAAAGACCCTGTAGAATTACACACATATATGTTAAACGTTTAGGGAAGGCAGCGTATTATCAGGGTATGCATTAAGAACAAACGATAAACCTTTAGGGAAGGAAGTGTATAATTAGTGTATGCATTTAGGGCAAACGATAAACCTTCAGGTTAGGCAGTGTGGGATCAGGTTATACATTAAGGGCAAATGATAAACAGGGATGGCAGGGTATGATCAGGGTATACATTAAGGTGGAATGGAAAATCTTCAGGGAAGGCATCGTGTGATCAGAGTATGCATTAAGGTTGAATGGTAAACCTTCAGGAAAGGCAGCATGTGACCAAGGTATGCATTACATGGAAACGATAACCTTTAAGGAAGGCAGCGTGTGATCAGGTTATGCATGGAGGGGATATGATAAATATGTAGGGAAGGGTATGTATTAATGGAAAATGACAAACCTTCAAGGAAGGCAGCATGTGACCAAGGTATGCATTACATGGAAACGATAACCTTCAAGGAAGGCAGCGTGTGATCAGGTTATGCATGGAGGGGATATGATAAATATGTAGGGAAGGCAGCGTGTGATCAGGGTCTGCATTAAAGGGAAATGATAAACCTTCAACGAAGGCAGCGTGTGATCAAGGCATGCATTACATGAAAATAAGTGGAAATGATAAGTTTTCATAGTAGGCAGGGTATGCAGTAAAGAGAAATGATAAATCTTCATGGTAGGCATTAAGGTGGAACGGTAAACCTTCAGAGAAGGTAGCACGTGATCAGGGTATGCATTAAGGTTGAATGATAAACCATCAGGAAAGGCAGCGTGTGATCAGGGTATGCATTAAAGGGGAATGATAAACCTTCAAGGAAGGCAGCGTGTGATCAAGGTATGGATTACATGGAAATGATAACCTTCAAGGGCGGCAGCGTGTGATCAGGTTATGCATGTAGGGGATATGATAAACATTTAGGGAAGGCAGCGAGTAATCAGGGTATGCATTGAAGGGAAATGATAAACCTTCAAGGAAGGCAGCGTGTGATCAAGGTACGCATTAAATGGAAATGATAACCTTCAAGGAAGGCAGCGTCTGATCAGGTTATGCGTGTAGGGGAAACGATAAACATTTAGGGAAGGCAGCGTGTGATCAGGATATGCATAAAAGGGAAATGATAAACCTTCAGGCAAGACAGCGCATAATCAAGTTATGCATTAAAGGGAAATGATAAACATAAAGGGAAGTTAGCGTATGATCAAGGTATGCATTAAAGGGAAATGATAAATCTTCATGGTCATGCAATTGGGGGTGGGGGTTGTCGGGGATTTTAAACCTTAAGGGAAAGCAGCGTGTGATCAGGGTATGCACTAAAAGCAAATGACAAAGCTTCATGTTAGGCAGCATATGATCAGCATATGATCAGGTTATGCATTTAGGCGAAACGATAAACCTTCATAGAAGGCAGCGCTTGATCAGGTCATGTAATAAGGGGAAATGATAAACGTTCATGGAAGGCAGCGTGTGATCAGGTTATGCATTAATGGGAAATGATAAGCCTTTATGGTAGGCCGCGTGTGATCAGGTTATGCATTAAGGGGAAATAATAAACCTTCACAGTAGTTAGCGTGTGATAAAGTTATGCATTCAGGGGAAATGATAAACCTTCATATTAGGCAGCGTCTGATCAGGTTATGCATTAAGGGGAAATGATAAATGTTCATGGTAGGCAGAGTTTGATCGGGTTATGAATTTAGGGAAATGATTAACCTTCATGATAGGCAGCATGTGATTAGGTTATGCATTTAGAGGAAATGCTAAACCTTTATGATAGGCAGCGTGTGATCAGGTTATGTATATAGGGGAAATGATAAACCTTATGGATAGGCAGCGTGTGATCAAGGTATGCATTAAGGGGACATGATAAACCTTCATGGAAGGCAGCGTGTGACTAGATTATGCATTCAGGGAAATGATTGACCTACATTGTAGGCAACATGTGATCAGGTTATGCATTAAAGGGAATTAATAAGCCTTCATTGTAGGCAGCGTGTAATCAGGTTATGCATTTAGGGGAAATGATAAACCTTCATGGTTCCAGCGTGTGATCAGATTATACATTAAGGGGAAATGATAAACCTTCACGGTAGGCAGCGTATGATCACGTTATTCATTTAAGGGAAATCATAAGCCTTTATGGAAGGCAGCACTTGATCAGGTTATGCATTTAGGGGAAATGATAAACCTTTACAGTAGGCAGCGTGTGATTAGGTTATGCATTAAGGGGAATAATTAACCTTTATGGTAGGCAGCGTGTGATCAGGTTATGCATTTAGGAGTAAAGATAAACCTTCATGGTAGGCAGCGCTTGATCAGGTTATGCACTTAGGAGAAATGATAAATATTCATGGTAGGCAACGTGTGAACAGGTTATACATATAGGAGAAATGTATGATCAGGTTATGCATTTAGGAGTAAAGATAAACCTTCATGGTAGGCAGCGCTTGATCAGGTTATGCATTTAGGAGAAATGATAAATATTCATGGTAGGTAGCGTGTGATCATGTCATGCATTGAGGGGAAATGACAAACATTCATGGTAGGCAGTGTGTGATCAGGTGATGCATTTAGGAGTAAAGATAAACCTTCATGGTAGACAGCCCTTGATCAGGTTATGCATTTAGGGGAAATGATAAACATTCATGGTAGGCAACGTGTGATCATGTCATGCATTGAGGGGAAATGACAAACCTTCATGGTAGGCAGCGTGTGATCAGTATATGCATTTAGGGGAAATGATAAAACTTCATGGTAGTCAGCGAGTGACCAGGTTTTGCATAAAGGGGAAATGATAAACCTTCATGGTAGGCAGTGTGTGATCAGGTTATGCATTAAGGCGAAATGATAAACCTGTACGGTAGGCCGCGTGTGATCTGGTGATGCATTAAAGGGAAATGATAAACCTTAAACTTTTACGGTAGGCAGCGTGTGATCAGGTTATGTTTAAGGGGAAATGATTAACCTTTATTGTAGGCAGTGTGTGATCAGGTTATGTATTAAGGGGAAATGATAAACCTTCATGGTAGGCAGCGTGTGATCAGGGAAATGATAAAGTTTTACGGCAGGCAGTGTGTGATCAGGTGATGCATTTAGGGGAAACGATAAACTTTTATGGTAGGTAGCGCTTGATTAGGTTATGCATTAAGGGGGGTTGATAAACCTTCATAGTAGGCAGCGTGCGATCAGGTTATGCATGAAGGGGAAATGATTAACCTTTATGGTAGGCAACGCTTGATCAAGTTATTTAGTGGAAATGGTAGGCCTTCATGGTAGGCAGCGTGTGATAAGGATATGTATGCAGGTGATGTGATGAACCTTTATGGTAGGCAGCGTGTGTTCAGGTTATGTATTAAGTGGAAATGATAAACCTTTATGGTAGGCAGCGCTTGATCAGGTTATGTATTAAGAGAAAATGGTAAACCTTTATGGTAGGCAGCGCTTGATCAGGTAATGCATTTAGGAAAATGATAAACCTTCATGATAGGCAGCGCTTGATCAGGTTATGTATAAATGAGAAATGATGAACCTTCATGGTCTGCAGTGTGTGGTCATGTTATGCATTAAGGGGAAATAATCAACATTTATGATAGGCAGTGTGAGAATTGGTTATGCATTAAGTGGAATAAATTTTTGCGGTAGGCAGCGTGTGATCATGTTATGCATTAAGGGTAAATTTGCCTATATAATACTGACCCCTTAAACCCCACTTTATATAGTAAAATTGGAGTTTACAGGGGTATACGTTACTTTTCTTATTTTTTATCAAAACATGATAAACCTTCATGGAAGGCAGCGCTCCAGGAAACTAACAGGAAATGTCCAACCTTCATAGGCAGCATTTGAATAAATCATGCACTGTGGGAAGTGACAAATCTTCCTGGTAGGCTGCGTGTGATCGGATTATGTTTATGGGGAAGTGACAAACCTTCATGGAAGGCAGCGCTCCATCAGGTTATGCACTAACGGGAAATGTCCAACCTTCATAGGCAGCATTTGAATAAATCATGCACTGAGGGGAAGTGACAAATCTTCCTGGTAGGCTGCGTGTGATCAGATTATGTTTTATGAGGAAGTGACAAACCTTCATGGAAGGCAGCGCTTCATCACGTTATGCATTAATGGGATATGTCAAAGCTTTATAGGAGGCAGCGTGTGACCAGATCATGCATTAAGGGAATGTGATTTATCTTCATGGTAGGCAGCGTGTGATCAGATTATCCCTTGTAGGGAAATGACAACAAACCTTCCTGGTAGGCAGCGCTTGATCAGGTTATGCATTAAGGTGACATGATACTTTCATGGTAGGCGGCGCTTGATCAGGTTATGCATTAATGGGACATGATACTTTCATGGTAGGCGGCGCTTGATCAGGTTATGCATTAAGGGGACATGATACTTTCATGGTAGGCAGCGCTTGATCAGGTTATGCATTAAGGGGACATGATACTTTCATGGTAGGCGGCGCTTGATCAGGTTATGCATTAAGGGGACATGATACTTTCATGGTAGGCGGCGCTTGATCAGGTTATGCATTAAGGGGACATGATACTTTCATGGTAGGCAGCGCTTGATCAGGTTATGCATTAAGGGGACATGATACTTTCATGGTAGGCGGCGCTTGATCAGGTTATGCATTAAGGTAGGCAGCGAGTGATCAGGTTTTGCATTTTTGGGAACTGATAAACCTTCATAGTAGGCAGCATGTTATCAGGTTATGCATTTTTGGGAAATCATAGTAGGCAGCGTGTGATCAGGCTATGTATTAAGCGGAAATAATACTTTCATGGTATGTAGCGAGTGATGGGGTTATGCTATATTGGGAAATGATAAACCTTCATTGTAAGCAGCGCTTGTAAAGGTAATGCATTATTTTGAAGGCAGCCTGTGATCGGGTTATGCTTCATGGGCAAATGAAAAATCTTCATGGTAGGCAGCGTGTGATCAGGTTATGCATTATATGGAAATGACAAATCTTCACCGTAGGAAGCGTGTAATCAGGGTATGCATTAAGGGGATATGATAAACCGTCGGGGTAGGCAGCGTGAGATCAATGGATTCAGGGGAAATGATAAATCTTCATGATAGGCAGCGCTTGATCAGGGTATGCATCATGGGGAAATAATAAACATTCATGGTAGGCAGCGTGTGATCAGAGTATGCATTCAGGGTAAAAAATAAACCTTCATGATAGGCAGCGTGTGATCAGGATATGTATTAAGGAAAAATAATAAACCGTTAGGGTAGGTAGCATGTGATCAGGGTATGCATTAAGGGGAAATAGGTCTTCTCCTAATGTATTCATATGTATCGTACAAAGGTGTCCTTTTTATATTTATCAGTCAGACATTTGTGAACAGATTGCTTTCTTTGGCTTAACTAATAAAAAATACTTTTACCGTATTTACCTTAAGTATTCGGAGAACCTGTTTTCAGCAAACTGTATAAATCCAGGTTAAAGGCCGTAGAACGCAATTTCTTATCATACCCTGAATTCTTAGTCACTCACATACACACCTGGTAATCTCATAAGGGGTAGCCGGTGGTTATGCACTCAAAATCTTTACGCGAACTTCCGGCCATGACTTGCGAGACATCCAAATGTCACCAAACGGATAAGTTCTCCTAATTTATTGACTTTTAGTCAATTTCATAGACATGCTTTGAAAACATCTGACAATGCAATACCAACAACTTTCATTTTTGCTTCGGAAATGATAGGTGTGGGTTTGAAAAAACAAAGAGCGGCTAATTTTCAATTTAATTTTACCTATTTTAACTTTTTTTCCAGTGCAAAATAAAGGGTTCCGAAAACTGAAATATTTGTGCTAAATATGACTTATGAGGCTGATTATCCCTTACAGGGCCATTAACCCTTACGGGAACAAGTTGTTATTGTTGTTGTTTTTGTTGTTGTTGTTGTTGTTGTGAAGAAGAAGATGATGATGATGATCATGATCATGATGATGTTGATGATGATTTTTTTCTTCTTTTTGTCAATGTTGTTGTTTGTTCGTGTTTAAACTAGTTCATGAATGATGAGTGACACTAGAGTAAAAGTTATATGACAGCAAGTTGCTTTCGGTTCGAGTGTACTCTAAACTATTTTAGACAAAACGAGTCAGACAGACGTTTGCACTTTTGCACCACTGTTTTAGGTACTGGTACAAGCGCACTATTTACTGACATATTTTAATGCCAAGTCAAAAGTTCAGCCTGAAAATGAGCCGCGCCATGAGTAAGGGGTCTTTGGGGCCTATGTAAAAATATCCAGGTAAACCAGCACAGTCTCCCAACATGATAAGGTTCTTTGCTGTATATTGACACATTCTACAATACCCAATGATTCTGAAAGCGGACAACGAAGGCTCGGATCAGACTTTTGGATCGAAATGAGCTAAAATTGTGATCGGAAGTCCAATCTGGCCACCACAGCCGCCATCTTGAAAATCTGTTTTGGACATCCTCTCGTAAACCACAAGGCGAATTAAGTTGATACTTAGCAACAAGTCAGATTAGATGTGTAGATAAAAAAAATAGTTAAAATCTTGCCAAGTGGAAACCCAAAATGGCCGCCGTAGCCACCATCTTGAAAATCACCAATTTTTGACTTCTCCAGCCACACCGTTGGGCGATTTGAGTTGAAACACACTGTAGCAACAGGATAACCTCCAGATCGAAAAGAGCTATATTAAAAAGAATCACCCTTGAGAGCAATGAACAGACACACAAAGACAAAATAGCTGAAGTTTCTAAAACTTACAATATATGATTGAAGTAGCAAAATCTTTAAGTTACAATCAACATTTTATTCTGCGAGGTTTATCTTCCCTTGCCCCTATGGTGTATACATGTATAAAATCATGATATTGTTAAACACAGTCTCTTCAGAAATCAGTTGGCCAATTTCCACCAAGTTTCATGTCGATCCTACTGTTGAAATGGGATTGAAAGTTTGTTCAAATGGTCACGCTCCATTGACTGTCATGCCCATATATGGTAAAATGATAATAATAATAACTACTACATTCTTCTTCATCAAAACCAAGAACTGCTCATTAGTTGCAATGACAGGATTGGAAAAATGTCGCATAACATCTGCATATCTGTAGTGGCTATTTCACTCAGGTGAGCGAGCCGTGGCCCGTGGGCCTCTTGTTATGTGTAAGGCGACCTGTGATTGGTTAATAATAAAGATGAATTAGAACTTATTTATCTTATTTAAAGAAATGTCTGTGTAATTTCCCGATTGTTTCAAAGAAATTAATGTTTCTGTTTAAGTTTGCTTGAACCGAAAGACGAAGTGGTGAAATTTCAAAGTTTCAATTTTTGATATCTGCCAATTGAGCGGTTGCTACATTTAGCCTCCAAAAAGTCTCAGAAAGTGCTGGTGACAGTTGTGTTTTTCTTTATGTATTTTGCTGTGCTAAACCCGGGTTGTCGAAATTAAAAAAAAATTGGAAGCCCAGCCATACCCTGAATATCCTAACGACCGAAAAGAGTGGGATTACTATGGAGGTCTACAGGAAAAATATTTAGTTCCCTGTACCCAGATAGTATACTCATACTGTAGCATTACATAAAAAAGCAAAAAGCAAGAAAAAAAAAAGAAAGAAAAACATCTCTCTCTCTCTCTCTCTCTCTCTCTCTCTCTCTCTCTCTCTCTCTCTCTCTCTCTCTCTCTTCCCCCAACGGGGTGATCACAATGAACGATAGGACCACGCCCCTACCACCAACCCGTCCAGAGACAACAGCGAGACAATAAACAGGACGAAACACAGCAAAAACCACTGAGGATTGCACCGAAAAAACCCACAAAGTAGAGCAAAACAAGAACCAGGCCCCAAGGCTGTAAAACATTTTTCATGCTCAACTCAGCTGAGGAGAAAATTTGCCCTGCTAATAAATCTCAAATTACTAACAATTGCATTTTTTTTTTTTTTTTTTTTTTTTTTTTTGTTGCTAAACATAGCTGAGCATGAAAATTTCTTTGCTAATAAATATGAAAATGTCAGTTTCATATTTATTTGAAGAGAAAAGTTCATGCTCAGCTGAGTTGAGCATGAAAAAAGTTTTCTAACTTCGGGCCAGTTTCACTCGTGTGACACCTCATCCTTATCTCCTGAAGTAGCGGAAACATTTAACGCTCAGCATACTGGGTAAAAAACTCAGCAGACCAGACGCCAGATTGAAATGTGTATTTTTTTTCTTATTTCCACAGTAAACAGGATTTGATATTTCATGCAAATTGTCTCTCTGCTGAATTTGCTGGTAGAGTGGTAAAGGCGAAGCAGACTGGGACATAAACTGGCAGTGCTTTCAATGTTGAATGGTTAACCCTTAAAACGCCAAGAAAACCTGCATCTGAAAATGTCGTCTGTTTATGTCGTCTGCTGAATATTCTTGCAAACGTTTCAAACCTATATACAGGCAAACAGTGTAGACCCTGATCAGACTGCTCCTAGAGGAGCAGTCTGATCTGGGTCCACACTGTTTGCAAAAATGACTTTTAAAAATCACAAGCAGATGACAAAGCAGACGACAATTGTTGTGGTCTAAGAGTAGAACATGTTGACTTTGAAGTGTCCTGCAAACAACCAATTATCATCCAGTGACTGTACATATCCACCTAATCGCAAGTCAAAGTATTTTGGAATGGCATTTTCATGAGGAGACATCATGTACATGGAACCCTTTTTTCGCAGGGACATGTTTTGTGGCTTCCTATTTGCTTTACTGCAGATCAAGTCTCTTCTGAAAAAGGATCTGCTCTAAAAGCAAAAATTTTGCTCCGCTTAGGAACAAATTCTTTCCTTTTAGATTAGACCCCTTTTCTGAAGGAAGTTATAACAATTTTGACAGAGTTGCCTTTTTTGAAAGAATATCCATTGCCTATAAGCTTACTTTAACCGCTTTATGCCTAGTGTCCCCTAAAAGGGTCTACAATGTTTGCGTAATCATCACGAAAACATGCCTACATAATTTTGACCCCCTGAAACCCCACTTTTATATAGTAAAACTTGGCCTTACAGGGGTATAAGTTATTTTTTCTTATTTCTGCTCAAAAACATAGATTGTGGGTACTCGTTAGAACCGCCTCGCCGAGGCGGTTCTAATGAGTACCTACAATCTGTGTTTTGAGAAGAAAAATGGAAATTATATCAGAATTTTTGTATCTGAAAATTTTCCTTTTTTGGTTGTAAGATTTTTAATATATTTGAATAGGCGTGTTTTCGAAATGAGTTCAGAAATTTCTACAAAACACGGTAATAATAGAAATTGACAGGACACCGCTTATATAGGAAACGGACATGGTCAAAGAGCTGAGATAGAAGAATCCATTCGGCATAAATGGGTTAACTGCTCGCCACGTAAAATCTGATGCATCTTAATTTGAAAACAATACTGAATCGCTGAATGAGAATTTGGAACATACAAAACGAGGAAGAATATGTTATTCCCCTAAATATCAACTGTTTAATTCTGGGTAGGATGCTTATCATCTGTCACTTTAAATTTCAATGCACAAACTTAGGTTTTAATCAACTCTTAATACAAATTCAGTAATACATCTGAAAGATGTCGGCGTCACTTTGCAAAAGACAACTTTCCAGACAGAAAGTTGCCTCTCTCTTATTAGAAAAGACGGTAAATGTCCTAAAATTTCGAAAAATATATGCCTTTACTTTTAAGACTATAAGTTTGCTTTTAAAATAATTGTTTCTTAAAATAATTAGTGAAATTGCAAACAGAGCAGTCTGATCAGGGTCTGCACTGTTTGCATATGCCAATTTATGATGTACGAAATGTAGAACATTTACCGTACTATTCAAGGAAAGTTTTTGTTTTTTCTTTAAGAGTAGCCCAAGTTCACCCCACCCCGCCTTCCTCCAATGGGAAAGGGCGTGTCTATTTCCTTGCCAAAGCTATTTCACGTTCAATGCTATCTAGTGACCGTTCACTCCAAACATATTTAAAGGAGTTATGCATAGAGAACACCACTGATGTTTCCTTATATATTAAATACATTACATTTCAGCAAATGTTCTGGAATCTAATTTCGAAGGGTAAACACTAGTGCCTGACAGCAATCCACTCTGAAGAGTTCAAAACTAAAAAGGGGTTGTAGGTTATGTTATAAGAAGCTTCCGTGTCTTTGAATCGACTGACCCCATATTGTTTATCAAAGGCTCCATATTCCTCAAAAATAGACATTTTATTATCCAAGAAAGTTTTAATAAATTTCTATATGACATTATAATACAAATATAAAATGTGGCTACTGTCAGCCTGTAAAATTTCAGTCAGTCTCTCGTTCTTGAAATGAAATTACTTTTATCGTATCTCTGAATTAATGTTGACAAACGATAAAATCAGGCGTAAAAAAATAGCTGTTAGCGGAAACACAGCTATTTGTTTACGCCTCATTTCATTTTTGATTCAGTTAAAAAACACGAGAGCATAACTGAAATTTTACAGGCTGTCAGATGCCACATTGTATGGTCGTGTTAATGCTATGTATCAATTTATTAAACCGTTCTTGGATAAGAGATGTCTATTTTTGAGGAATATGGAGATTTTAAGTCTCTACCTGTGTAAAGGCTATATGCTTACCGGGTGATTTTCTGGGTTAATTTTCAAAGCAAGGACTTAAGACGCACAATTTTGTTCATATCGACTGCAGAACTGTCTGAATTATACATTTTGATAAATTCTGGCATTAATGTAAAAAAAAAATCTAGATGTCTTCATTATGACACTGCATTCGTATAGAACCGTTACCGGTGTCCAGTGAGATTAAGCCAGCTAGCATTCTTTATAAATCTATAGCTGGCCGTTATCGGCCCGTCAGCTACCTGACGGGCCGATAACGGCCCGCTATAGATTTATAAATAATGCTTACTGGGAAGTAGTGTATGGCCTTAATGTGTCCCAGTATTTAGGAAATATGATTCCTTCGCATTTGGCACATATGCATTTTACGTTTCTATCCGGCACAGATAGAATAGTGTCCGTCTTGGCTCCGAGGTTAAAAACTTTTTTCATACTCAACTTAGCGGAGCATGAAATTTATAATGCTCATAAATCTCAAATTGCTAATAAATGCAAATTCTTTCTTGCTAAACATAGTTGAGCATGAATATTTCTCTGCTAATAAATATGTAAATGCTAAGTATTATTGGCATTTACATATTTATCAGCAGAGAAAATTTCATGTTCAGCTGAGTTGAGCATGAAAAAAGTGTTATAACCGCGGGTCCTGATACCGATGTGGTAATCAGATATCTGAGTTCCGCGAAGCAAAAACGTTTCTTTGAGATATATGCAAACACCAATTCCTATGGAAGTGCAGGCTAATCTGAATGTACACTGGGCGCACATCAGAATTAACGATATTTGACAGCACAAAAGAGGGAGATCATACCGCACAAATATGCTTTGCTCTTTGCATACATCACGAAACCTTCCAAATAATTTCTTACCCCCAGCCACACACGATGCTCCATTTGGTTTTACTTTTACTGTGTTCAAAAACCTCAGACACACTTTATGAAGCCTTCAAAAAAGATTGTTTAACAAACCAACCGCTGAAAAGGGGCGGAACCTTACTTTGCAGAAGCACATTAGATATATTTCGGTCGAACGCCTTATCAATAAGGCTGTTTACTATTAGTAAAAGACACAAGCATTTAAAAGATTTTTTTTCACAGAAAATAAGATTTGGCATTTCATTCCAATTGTCCCTGAAGAAAACAGTCAAGTCTTATTTCCTATGAAAACTGAGAAACATACAACAATTGTTCAGTTGATGATTTAGCTTTCAGAGTGCTAAAATGTATGCGAGATTGAACACATAACGTTTGCGTCATAAAAGCTTACATAAACACCAGGGTACCGCATTTCATCACGAAAACATACCAGAATAATTTTGACCCCTTTAACCCCACTTTTATATGAACTGGGGTTAACAGGGGTTATACGGTTTTTTTCTTATTTCTGCTCAAAAACATATATTGTGGGTATTCGTTAGAACCGCCTCGGTAAAGTGGTTTTAACGAGTACCCACAATCTGTTTTGAGCAGAAATATGAAAAATATCCGAATTTTTATCTGAAAACTTTCAGTTTCTGGTGGTGAAATTTTCAATATATTTGAATAGGCGTGTTTTCATAATGCCTACAAGACTGCATGTGCATCCGCGCAGTCTGGTCAGTCTCCGCAGGGCACTCTGTGGGTAGCCAAGGACACAAAGCGTCTTCAGGCGGAGTGAACAGCCTGCGCGGATGCGCAGACTGATCTGTGTCTTCACTGGGCGCTTGTAGAAAATACTGTGCCCCGGGTCTTAAGTTTTTCTGGAATGTACGTAAGCAATTAACAGCAAGGACCACTGCAAAGCATGCGCACTGTGTGATACAGATATTTCCAAATTAGTCCGTTATGTGATAATATACGTCACGTGCAGAAATTCCAGTCAACAACTTTTAGACATGCATGTATCAAGAGGCAGTAAAATATACGTTTTCAAAGTTTTAGGTAAGTATGGTAAGGAGTGAGGCTATCCGAATATTTAGGGTAAATACACATCAAAGAAATAGCTGGCACTGCTTTGTCCTACGTGACCTTGTGATTTCCAAATCTGTCCATAAGAGTCCGTATGGTGATAATATATCTGTCAGACAGAAATTCTAGAATTTTCAGTAGCTTTTCGTTGACACGTTTGTTTTTGTTGTTATTGTTTTTGTTTTGATTTTGCTTTAGTTTGATGTTTTGTTTTACCTGTTTGTGCCAGCGCACCACAAAACCTACAAGAAGACTTGTGCGACCAGCGATGACAGACCAGCCTTCAGCCTCGGGGCAATCCAAAGAGGGATGAACGAGAACCCTTGCCATAATGGGTGGATGTACAGGTTGATCTAAGTCTTTGCTGGTTACACAGGTCCTATTATAAGTTTTGTCGTGCTTTGGCTCATTTTCAAATGAAATTCATCTGTCCCTTATTTGCTATAAAATGCTACTGCGAACTGGCAGCACGGGAGAAAATATTGTCTAAATGGGTGGTTGGTAACTAGGCAACGTAGCCAAGTTAGGTTATCAAATAAATAATGATAATAATCTGAAAGCAGCCATGTTAAGTTAAGTTATCAAATAAATAGTGATATAATCTGAAAGCAGCCACGTTAGGTCAAGTTATCAAATGAAAAGTGACTATAATCTGAAAGCTTCAAAAGCTTTCTTGTATATTTCTGTTTTTATTTATTTTATGATGAACGTGTATATTTCTTTTTCATGAGTCAGCAGATTCTTAACAGTTGTCATGCTGAACCCGCACCAGATCAGTTGACTCCTGAAGAAGCGAACTGATCTGGATCTGCACTGTTTGCCATTAAGTATGTGAATTTATAGCAGCAATCCAGATCAAGCAATCTGATTGGCTGAAAATTAGAAGTGGGTGTGGCATCTTAATTTATTCAGCAGGACAAGGGTTAAGACTCTTATTGAGAGCGGCGGTTGACTGGTTTCCCATCTCTGCAGCGCAGTGTAACCCGAAAACCAACGCTATTAAGGCCGAGGCCATTGGCCTGGTTTCCGAAAAATATGATGATCAGATACGCTCCGCTGCAAACATGGAAAGCCAGTAAGCCGCCGCGAGCGATCTCATTGGCTGTAAAGAATCGTAAAGCCAATGAAATTGAAGGATACATTTTACGTCATTGACACGGATGAATGCAAGACTGATCTGCGTTTTAGCCGCCATTGTTTTATTTTTTTATTTTTTTATTTATTTATTTATTTATTTATTTTTTTTTTGTTTTTTGTTTTGTTTTGTTTCTTTTTCATGTAACCAATAAATTTACATCACGAAAACATACCTATATAATTTCGACCCCCTTAAACCCCACTTGTACTCGTTAAAACCGCCTCGCCGGTCTATGTTTTAAGTAGAAATATGAATAATATTAGAGTTTGTAATCTAAAAAATCAGTTTTTGGAGGTGAAATTTTCAATATAATGAATAGGCGTGGTTTCGTAATGGGAGAAGCTGATCGGACGCCAAATAACGAGGCAATTGTTATGGATTCTGTATAATTTTGGGATGCTCAGCTGTAATGTATTTTCAAAGCTTATAATTCAGCAGATAAAATTTTATTTTTTTGATTGATTTATTTTTTATCTTTTTTTTTTTTTTTTTTTTTTTTTCATGTAACCAATAAATTTACATCACGAAAACATACAGTGTACCTATATAATTTTGACCCCCTTAAACCCAACTTTTATATAGTAAAACTGGGGTTTACAGGGGTATACATTATTTTTCTTATTTCTGCTGAAAAACAGAGATTGTGGGTACCCGTTAGAGCCTCGCCGAGGCGGTTCTAACGAGTATCCACAATCTATGTTTTAAGCAGAAATATGAATAATATTAGAGTTTTTAATCTAAAAAAACTGCCAACAGTTTTTGGAGGTGAAATTTTCAATATAATGAATAGGCGTGGTTTCGTAATGGGAGAAGCTGATCGGACGCCAAATAACGAGGCAATTGTTATGGATTCTGTTTATTTTTGGGATGCTAAGCTTTAATGTATTTTAGAATTCAGCAGATAAAATTTTTATTTGTTTTTATTTATTTATTTATTTATTTATTATTTTTTTTTATTTTTTTATTTTTTTTTATTTTTATTTTTTTTTATTTTTTTTTTTTTTCATGTTACCAATACATTTACTTTGCTTTAACCCTAAACCGGTAAGCAAAGTTGCAGCAAACGACATTCTTCTTTTGTTTATTATTATTCAGACAAATTAAGACTTGGCACCATGTAAATAAGCGGACGATTCGCATGAATCAAACCTTATTTTGTCTGAAAAATGCAAAACAATATCAATATCACGTCTGCTGCGATTGTGATAAGCACTTCTTTAAGGATAATCTGCCGTCTGTCCAAACATGGCGGCGAAATTTGCCACTTCTACACGTCATCAGTAAATATCAACAAAAATCACAAGTAAAATGCGCGTCTCACAAATCCAACTGATAACTTAATTGTCAAGGCATACCAAGTGGTTATTACGGGATAAAAATGCATTTTATGAGTATGAAAAAACTAACCTTCTAACTTGTGCAAATTTGGGACCAAAAAGTTCCTTTTCCTTTTTCATGAATTCATAAAATACTAACGTCAGTTTGTTTCACATTGTTCCGTCTAGAGCAGTTGGAAATTAAAATATCAAAAAACTTTCAAATAAAAACACAAATATATGTATGTCCGTAGGTACCCAAACTGATACACAAAACTAAAATTTTGTCCTTTCATTTATATAACGGACTGGATACCGGTTTGTATTCTATTTGCACGTGCTAGGGGGACAGCTAAGTACATTATATATGTACGGTCAGTGTACATTGTATAGAGCTGTTTGAGTGTAGCCAAAATGTGTCTTCATTGAATCAATTTGGATATTTTATGTTCCGGCTGCCCTAGCTGGAACATTGTTAAACAAAATGACATTAATATTTTATATATTCATGAAAAAGAAAAAGGAAATGTTTTGTCTCAAATTTACGCAAGTTAGAAGGTAAGTTTTTTCATATTTTATAAAATGCATTTTATCTATTAATAACTACTAGATATGCCTTGACATTTAATGTATAAGTTATTATTGTGAGACACGATTTCATTTGTGATTTTTGTTCATATTTTATGATGGCATGTACAGGTGGCAAATTCTGCCGCCATGCTTGGGCAGCCGACAGATTATCCTTAAGTTTTAAATATTCGCATCATCTGACCAAATGTATATGGTCAGAGTTATATACGGTGTTTCTGTTATCGAGTTTTTATACTCTGCCACACGATAGTGTCTTGATATTGTGTTTGCCCGTTCGAGTATGCGTTCGTCGTCTATTCGTCCATTTATCCGTCCATTAACATGAGTATTCTTTAAAGTATGCATAGGCATTAATATTAGGGAGGAGTGGGCCTTGCTTTATATCAGAAGTTTGTCTCCGTTCAACATCTTAACAACAAATGGCTTGATTTTGATCACATTTCATGTACACATTGATGCTGACTAGAACTAGGATGAGAGAGAACATGAGCCAATATCATTACTTTTCAACTAAACTACAGACCGTGATAAACATCAAACATTACGATAACACGCCTATTCAAATATATTGAAAATTTTACAACCAAAAAAATGAAAATTTTAAGATAAAAAATTCTAATATTTTTCATATTCCTGTTCAAAACATAGATTATGTATACTCGTTAGAACCGCTTCGGTGAGGCGGTTCTAACGAGTACCCACAATATATGCTTTTGAGCAAAAATAAGAAAAAATAATGTATACCCCTGTAAACCCCAGTTTTACTATATAAAAGTGGGGTTTAAGGGGGTCAAAAATTTATAGGTATGTTTTCGTGATGGTTGTGATTTTGCTTAAAATCTTGAGAAAACTATATGGATTTTGATCAAATTTTATATACCTCTGACACTGACTAGACTTACGTTGGGTTGGAAAAGGCCAGTCTTTTAAATATCGACAGTTACGGTCCTTGGTTGGCGTCAAACTTTTGTTTTGGCTTATTATCTTGAAAATGAATAATGAACTTTGTTCAAATTTTGTTTACATTTTTATGTCTAAATTTTATTTACACATTTCTATATACTAGAATTCATAGATCTATAATGGAATAAAGATTATTTACCTGTTGACTACAGCGGCGGGCATAATGCAGTGTCTACAATGCTTTTAATACTTACGAGGAACGTTTTGTGGTCTTATTAAATTTCTAGAAACCATTGCGTAATTACATGTAATGAATCTTATCGTAGTGGAAGCTGAATTTTTCAATGCCAGTTTCGTGCAAGCATCAGGGAACACCAGGCGACATTTGCCGGATATGACTTCATTATTATTATATAGTTCGTTAGAGGTAATGAAGTTCCACAGCTAGAGTTATCAATTCAACGCTTGATTTTAAAGTGTTTAAATTAACAACACAAATGACGAATCAAGTGCGACTTTGCAAGATCAAAGTTTCGTACTTTCAGCTCCATGTTCTCGGATAGATTCTCGTGTCAATCAGCGACTTTCTAATAATCATATTTGATGTTAGTAATTTTTAAGCTTTCTCAAAGAAAACAAACCGTTTTAATTTTGATGACTACGAAATTCTTGTGAACCTGCGCAATATATCTTGAGTTTGTTCGCACAGTGACACTGAGATGGACGTTTGTTATGCTAGGTGCTGTAAGCAACACGAGTAGGGCACTCAAAAGACTGAGCCTTGTCCATGTTTTTGAGACATATATCTGAAAAGGTATGGACAAGACTCAATCTTTTGAGGGTCCTTAAGTTAGGAGTTAGCAGAAAATCATTAATCTCCATAATTCTGATCATATTCAGAACTATAGAGCTAACTCCAATCTCTTTCTTAATGTCTTCTTTTCTTCTACTATACAGTTGTGGAACCATCTCTCCAATGATGTCAAACAAACTCTGTCTGTGTCATCATTCAAGTACAGGCTAAATAGAAACTTACAGACTTCCGAAGTATTTCAACGTTGGCACACGTATCGGCAACATTCTCCATGCCAGACTCAGAAAGCAGCGCTTTGAATTTCGAGTTTTACCAAAAAAAAAAAACAAACAACGTTTTGATCCCCTCATGTTGGTATGGTGGCTTTGAAGGTATTGCCCATATTTTTCTTTCTATGCTTTAACTATGCTGATGCTATGGAAAGGTATCTGCCTGACGATTATCGAAAATATACAGTAAACGAGCTTATGTTTGGTTAGCAGCATGCGACTGTACAAGAGAACGAATTGCTCTAATCACAAGTGCAGGATTTTATTAAGTCTAGGAGATTTGTGCAAGATGCCTAGCTTCCAGTTTAGCCTAAAACTAAGTTTTATCTTTGCGAGGGGAATCAGATCATATTCGACATGCTCCTATAAACTATTTGGGTTGGAGTTTTACGGCCCAGTCAACACTACTGAGGTCATGCCGAGTCAGTCAGTTTACCTAACTACACTATTTGCTGGTCAGGCTTAGTCCTATAAGCGGTTAACCAGTACTTTCGCACAAACTGCCAACTGCCCATTTTTGTATCAGCGGAAGGGGAAATGGCCATAGAAAATATTTCATGATTAATCTCCACGAAAGAATGTTGCCGAACACGGCGATAACCGAACCCGCGACCTCCTGATTACCAGTCGGACGCGTATCTCACTGAGCAACTGAGGCCGGCTCCCTTTTAGCTAAACTACTTCTCTGTGCTCAGTTTTGACATATCGAGGGTTGATCGCAAGACTGTAGCAAGCCAGATGGTTGTTTTTCCCAATACTTAATCTCCTCACCATGAAGGCGTTATGAAGATTACAACATTTCTTTCTGTAAACAATGGAAATTTAGGTGCCATTGCTCGTATGAGCAATGGCACCTAAATTTGCATTCTTTACAAAGGGGTCAAACTTGCCCCTAAACAAGGGTTTCAAAAATATGTTTGAGTTACTACAGTCTTGCGCTCAGCCCTCGATATATGCACTTTAATTTAAATCGACAGATAGACATCATATGACCATGCCCTGACCAATGCCTACAAGGAACTTTATACCCTTCTGTTACGCATATGTTCATATTTTGTAATATGTGTTTAGATTCATTACCATTCGCATAAACCACAATCCATATTATGCCTTTCAGGAGACGACTTAAATAAGCTTCATCGCTTCCTGTCAGATCCTGTTTCTATTGTCTTATAATTATGTATTTGTATCTTGTTATTAACTATAGAATAAATATTGTTTAAACCAAACTAACACAAAAATGTGCTGTACATTTGGGCCGCAACGTTAAAAACGTACCGTCTGACATGTGCGTCCAATGAAGACTCAAATCAACCTGCGCATCAGCGCAGTCCGATCATTGTCCACCTGAAGAAACTTTGCATCCTTGGCTATCCAAATTGCACACAGAGAAGCTTCTAATCACACCGCCAGGATGCGCACGCTTATTTGAGTCTTCAATGAGCGCACACGTCAGAAGGTACGGTTCCTAATGTTGAAACTCAAATTACTTACTCAAAGTAAAAGTTATTAGATACAAGAACCTTCTACCTTCACACAAAACCTAAGATACAATGTAATACAGACAATCCTCTTTATACCGACACTCGATATAACGACAAACTTCGTTATAATGACAATTTGACAGCCACAAAGCCGCTTAAACGGTAATAATTAGTTACAAATTATGCAAGAATATTGTATTTAATACTTAAAAGGAACATATGTTTTGGATATTTGTTAGAATCGCCTCATCGAGATGATTCTAACAAATATTCAAAGCTTACGTTCTATGAGGAAATAATAACAAACCAAGACCTTTCTTACATATAAATCTGTTCATTAAGTTTGTACAACAGCAAATTCATTTTAATGGCAACTTTTGGGAACAAATGCTGTCGTGTAAAGAGGGTTCCCTGTACAATGTAAGTACCCAAATCGCCACAGTCAGACATACAAGGAAAGATATGGGACGCGAGACCTTTTTAAGGTTACTTCCCACAATGCAGTGGGGGCGAGACCCATTTCAGATTACCTTCCTACAATGCAAAACTATGGCGTCATCACTGAAAGGAAATAAAATAGATAGTGAATTCGTGCAGACAGGTAGAAAATAAACCTCTTTAATAATTCCAGTTAATGTACTTGGTGAAATCTGAAATTCAAACCAACTGTGCTAACACTGTTCAAGTCCGATCCTTTTTAGTATGCCTCCCTGCGGAAAATACCTAAATTATACTTCCGTACATGAGACTGGATGATTTGTCTGGAGTTATGTCTGTTGTTTTGACATTCTAGTCGCGTGTTCTCGGTTATATCTCAGAAAGCTGTTGTTTCGCCTACTCCTGGGTTCTATATCTAAGGATTGATCTTTATCTTACGTAACATATATAAGCCACAACGTGAGGAAACGTACTGTCGGACATAGGCACCAAAGCGAAGATTCAGTTTGCGGAAAAGTACATTTTAGACATTTTGGATCAGAATCTTCACTGGACGCATATGATGTAGCCAATGATGCAAAGTTTCTTCATGCGAACAACGAACACTCTGACCAGACTGCACAGATGCGTAGGCTGATTTTGGTCTTCGTTGGGCGCACATGTCTTTTTTCATAAGCTCAAGCCAATTATTTGCATTACTACCCCACATTTTTCAGCAAAAATACGTGTGATGTAGATATTGTACTAGAACAGTTGACATTTTGACCACTAACGTTAAGCTAACGATGCTTTGAACAACCGGGCCCTGGTTTTCTTTCTTTTCGAAGCTTATCGGTCTACAAGTTGCGAGTTCTTATCACACCAAACTTGCATTTCGGGGCGGGCATCAAACTAATTCTGAATAGGAAAGCAAAAAATTACCGGGTCAATCATCTCTGCCACTTTCTCATCTTTTATCGTCACCTCACTTGTATTGCTATCAAACTCATACCCAGCCATACCGTTATTTTATTATAAATGATTTCTAACAATGTTTCATAAATTTTCTTCTAGGGTTAAACTTTGCTGAACAATGACTATCATTGACTGGAAATACATAATAATTCTGGTATTTGAATATTCAACCCTTTCACTCCCGAGTTTCTGAAATACTCTTTCGTCAGTAAATGTGGATAAGTAAACTGATGAAAATATGGTTTTAATAAAATAAAACAGAAAAGTACAGTGTAGATCCAGATGAGACGGCTCGTGACGAGCCGTCTCATCTGCATCTGCACTGTTTGCACAAGTTTCTGTTTTGGTCTATCAGGCTGAAAGGGTCAAAGTGTAAAATATTGCTCGCTGTGATGACAAAATTGTTGACAACAACATGTAACGTTCCTGTAGTTTTATAAGATACACAGTAACTTGCGATCAATAAAACTGAGCAGGGGGATAGCATTTCTTGCAAAATTGCATGTACACCTCAAACACTCAGATCTGCGCATCCGCGTTGGCAGATTAGCTTTCACTGTTCATCTGAATACCTTTTCGGAGCCTTGGCCAACCACACAGTGTCCTGGCTAATTCTTTGATCAGACTGCGTGGATGCGCATGCTGTTCTGAGTCTTCGCTGGGCGCATATGCAGTCTTGTAGGAACTGCTGTGCATCAGCTAATACGTTATTCCATATTGCATTATTCTCTGGTGTTGTACGTTCTTTCAAATATACCTTAGTTTAAACCTTACTGAGTGCAATTATGTTTAATTTTAGATTGATACGAGCTCGTATGAGCAACAGAAGTCATTAACTGCTAACAATTTACTAAAACGGGTACAATATTTATTTAAGTATTCAGACAGGATATGGTTCTGATCAAAGTCTACACTGCTTGCCATTCATCTAATATTTGAACCACATCACATGCAGTAAATAAGCTTTCTTAAACATTAGGACAAATGAGGTACGAAGAAAGGTTATCTAAGATTAAACTACAATAATTTTAAATGATATGCCTGACTTTAGCCACAATAAGAGCATGATATGCCACAAACACGTAGCACATCCTTCCCAACTAAGATAAGAAATGAAGGAGAGATAAGGACACATTACGAAAACACGTCTATATAATTTTGACCCCCTTAAACCCTACTTTTATATAGTAAAACTGGGGTTTACAGGGGTATACATTATTTTTTTTATTTCTGCTCAAAAACACAGATTGTGGGTACTCGATAGAATCGCCTCGCCGAGGCGGTTCTACGAGTACCCACAATCTATGTTTTGAACAGCAATTTGAAAATATCAGAATTTTATCTGAAAATTTTCCTTTTTTGGTTGTAAAATTTTCAATATATTTGAATATGCGTGTTTTCGTAATGAAAAAAGACAAAACAAACGCCACATATGGCATTATCAAAGCACGAACAAAGAACTCCACAACAGGGGAACCATCTTGGAACGGTCAATAAAAAAACTACTAGGATCTTAAACTATTTTTACTCGCGCGAAACCTGACCCTTAGTTCTGATGCTGTTCCAGATTACAAACAGTTTAGTTCGTTTAGGGGTCTATTACCTCGTCAGTGAAACATCAAAGTGATACTACACGTATAATAAAAACATTGTGATGAAACAAAGAATGGCGATCTGAGGCCAGAAACACATATAATTATAAATACAGTGATGAAAAAAGGTAAGAGAAAAGTCCAGGGAGTGCCACAATCACAAACCGCAGCCTTTCCCAGACACCAAGAGGAAGAGGAAACCGACAAATCCAAACAAGCACATATCGAACAAACATACAAAAAGCACTAAGATTAGCTCTCTCTTCCCCAAGCGAGGTAATCGCAATGCTAAAAGGACTGAAAAACACAAGAACAAAATGACACAAGGTAAGACATAAAACATCGCCTCGTAGAATAAACCAAAACGCAACAAAGAGTAAATTTAACACCGGGACCACCGCCTTAGAACGGTCAGTAGAGTAAACCACCGTGGGGTTTAAAGCACTTTTACAGCTAGCCAACAAGAAGAACTACAGAAGCCAGAAAACAAGACAAACTCAAACTGAACCACGATGGGCCCAACCACAGGCACAGAATCAGATTGTGGGCAGTGTATATCTGATCAAAAATAACTGTCGTCCTGTCTGGGACTGTTAGTAGAACGGATAAAACATAAATAAACACGTATTACTGAATCGCTATTACCTCTGACAGACACACACCTTCAAACTCTTAAAGCGCAAAAAAAACTGCATCTGAAAATGTCGTCTGTTTATGTCGTCTGCTGAATATACTTGCAGACTTTTCAAACCTATTTTTGCATACAGGCAAACAGTGTGGACCCTGATCAGACTGCTCCTAAAGGAGCTGTCTGATCTGGGTCCACACTGTTTGCAAAAATGACTTTTAAAATCACAAGCAGATAACAAAGCAGACGACAATAGTTGTGATTGGCGCTTTAAGGTTTAAAGCTATCTGAAGCCAGAAACACATATAATTATAAATATAGTGATGAAACAAAGCAAAGGGCTCAATGGGAATTGAAGCCAGAAGACAAGACAAACTCAAACAGGACCACCATGGGCCCAACCACAGACACCCAGTCAGATTGTGGACAATGTATATCTGATCAAAAATAACTTTCGGCCTGTCTGGGGCTGTTAATAGAAGAACGGATAAAACATAAATAAACACGTATTACTTAATCGCCATTACCTCTGATAAACACAAACCTTAGTAAAAAATAAATCAACGCTTATCACTGAATGGCCATGACCTTAGCACTTTTTCCAGGCTCCTCGGCATAGAAGATAATTTGATCTTTTCTCCCGGTCTCAGCACCCATCGAACCAGAAAGTTGTCCTTTCACTTCTAAATTTCCAGGAACGGGAACCATCCATAATATGTTGCTTGCATACGATTCTGATGCGGTATCTACCGCGATCACCAGTGAAGTGACGTTTGTACCATCAATTCCATAACCTTTCAGTTTTGCAAAACACTTCGACGATTTATTGGATAGTTTTATACCCATTACTAGAGTGTCTACACTCCTATCATCTGCTCTTGCTAAAATAACTTTTGAAGTAATTGTTACATCCGCTTCCAATTCTGCAGCAAGGCTAATAGAATTTATTAAATTGCCGTTCTTTGACACAGACGTGATCCGGCCATCATTCAGAAATAACCACAGTGGAGAAGTAATATTGTTGTTGCCTCGTTTGCCATTGACATCAGTGTTTTGCTCGAATTTGGCCATGTGTATAACGGGGAGATCTATACGATACGCAAGAGACGTTGTATTGCCGAGCTCTTTGAATGCCATTAGCATGTATGCACTGTGTGAATTAGAATGTTTCTTCTTGTTCATACTCGGAAGACTGACATATACCATATTGTTTAATTCATCCCACATCAGAATTTGATTCATGATAAGTTTTGTATCTGGGATCATTTTTAAACCTCGCTTCTCCTTATTTTCGAATGTAAATAGTAGAGTATCAAAATGTTCTTTAGCCTTGGCTGTATCAGGTTTGTCCTCCTGACTCCTGTCTAATTCCGACTGCTCAAAACTGTAATACCAAGCTACAGTTATGATTTTAACCATTCTTTGATGTACGTCAATTGCGTACAAGCGTCGGATTTTTTCTGTTTTAGAGGCACCATCTGGAAGAAACTCTGTCAGAATATAAAAACGGTCGCCATTCACAGCTGGTTGTGATACAGGAACAAATGTTCCATTTACGTCATCAATTGTTGCATTCAAGAACATAAAGGCGTCCGGAATGGCATTTGTCTCCCGAACTGAGAATCCGCCATTTTCAGAGACCATGAGCAAGAAATGAGTCCCAACAAGAGCTAAACTGAATATTGGCTTCATGCCAACACACGGAATTATGGGATACAGTTTACCGTCCGCGTCATAGTGCACGAGGTGAATTCCATCAGAACCTGTAACGTCTCCGTAGTTATCCATTATAGGTAGTGTTGGAAACTTTAACACTTTATCCCGCCACTGAATCGTTCCGTTTGACCCATACAAGCTGACATAACCCTTATCTTCACTGAACGGACCGTTTGATTGACATATTATATTGACGTCGTTGGCAACACATCCAAGAGCGCGAGGAACTGGATCATAGACAAAGGCTGTCTCCCATGCGATGGATGCATTCTTTCGTGGAACATTAAGGTACATGGAAAAGGTACCACTGGGACGACATCCAAAAAGTGGACATCCTTCAATAAAAAGGCAGTCAGTCCTTCCAATAACGAATAGCAATAATACGAACGATCTGTGCATTTCGTCGACTTTCCTGATTATGATAATGTAATGCAACAAATACGCGACTTAAATGATACTGTTTATGAACAATATTAAACACAAGATTTTGAGGCGAGTATGAAACGTTCAAGTAGTTAACAAGTAAGATCACTGGAGACATAGAAGATAACAGATTAAAACTAGATACAATTAAGATAACTCTTAAGACGGTAAGACGAGAAACTGGACACAGGCCACCCTTCTTGCCCTCACATTTATTTAAGGAGACTGGATAGACTTATAGTATTCTGTCTCAGACTCTATTTTTTCTATCATTTTCTCTTTTTTTTTCAAAGGTATACAATCTAGTACAACTTATAATTATTTGATAAGTTATGTCCCTTAGTGCAGGGCCGCTGCAGTCAACAAGTATATAATCCTTAATCCATATATATATCTATGAATTCTAGTACGGTATATAGAAACGTGTAAATAAAATTTGGACAAAAATATGTAAACAGAAATTTGCTGCTGCTGCTTCTGCAAATGCGATCCACTCTAAAAGGCTTTAGATAGATAGATAGATAGATAGATAGATAGATAGATAGTGTTGTTGTTTTTTTTTGTGTGTTTTTTTTTTTTTTTTTTTTTTTGTTTTGTTTCTTATTTTAGCTTGTTTGTTTTTTGAGTGTATGTTGTGTTTTTTTCCTTCTTGTTTTTGTGAACATGCCTATCAGGTTCGTGTGCAAAAAGAAAACCTGTGCTCAATAAAAATATAACCCATGTAAATAACTAGGAAATATAATAAACTAAATATATTTGCTAACAAACCATTTTTAGTGGCATTTTAACATTGAAATTTTTGTTGGACGCATTTTTTTTATTTTTTCAAATGACATCACATAAGCATATCGCTGATGTCATAAATGGGCAATAAGAGTTTAATTATCAATAATTACTTGGAAATATTTGATTTCGTTCCAGCCAATCCAAAAACAGATCCACACAACGAAGTTTGAGTAAAGTACGATTCAGAGTCAGAATATAGACTAAATGGGTCGCGCCAAGCGAGAATATGTCTTCGAGCATGCGCAAATTGCACATTCAGATTCATCTTACGCATGCGCAGTCTAATCTGGGCATTTGCTCTTCATTAATGGATACCTTCTATTGTGTCCAATGATTTATTAGCAGAAAGCGAGGACCCTGATCAGACTGCGCGGATGCACAGTCTGATCTGGACCTTCGCTGTCCGCCTCCCGAAGACAAGTTTTCGCATATCGCGGCCCAAAGGGCGATTAATAATGTCCGGTGTAATTCTATCACAAAGGGATTGAACAATTCTTTAGTGTGTTCCCCTATTTTATATAGTAAAATGCTATTACACAGAATACGTTTGGCATAATCATGCGGACGTAACAAAACAAATGCACCAAAAATGCGCAGAAAGTTAGTTAACGATATTACCTGTAATGGTCAGAAAAGAAGGCGGATAATGTGATACGTAATTATGGATTTTTATGAGAAGCACCTCTGCTTTTATAATTTTATGCACAGCTTCATTCATTTGAAAACTTTAAACAGTAAAGGTAAAATAACAAAGACAGCGATGCCGTGACAAAGCGTCATTTGCAAACATATAGGTGCAGATATTCAGGAAAAGCCACAACCAGAAAGCAAAGTCCTCCCGAGCCACCAAAAGGAGAGATGAGGAAGAAATAAGGAAACACAAATGTAACATATGCACCATAGACGCATAATAAACAAACAATAACTGCAACAGAAGAACCGCCTTGGAACGGTCAGTAGAAGTAGGAGACGGGGGGGGGGGGGGGGGGGGGGGGGCTTAAACGCGATAAACATCACCGTTGCGCGACTTGAAACGCGCTCCTCTCTCCCACAACAAATAAAACCATCGCAAATGGCTGGCAAAGAAATGAACACTCTTGAAAGTCGGAACAAGAATTTTACGGTGCCCTAGTTTATAACTTTTGGAAAATTGCAGGGAAATATAAGTTTAGAAGAATTAATATATATATATATATATATATATATATATATATATATATATATATATATATATATATATATATATATATATATATATATATAAACCGTTATAAAAAGGAGACACGACATGGATATTATGCGACAGACTTCATTCTTAGTTTTTATCTAATCACGATTTATAGTTATGTTTTCCTCTTTACTACTTTGAGTCGGGTCTAAGGTCAGGTCTTAACTTTTCCAGAGAGGGTTGTTATCTGGTATTATATATTTGATGGGGTCCTGCGCGGTTCAGCTAGTGGTTTTCTTCTGGCTGTCAGTGTCTGTGGTGTTCGCCAAGAGGAGCCCTCATGCTTGTCTCTTATCACAGTGTGTTTTGATTTGTTTTATCGGTATGGGGACAGACATGCCTTTGAAAACAGTGTAGACCCAGATCAGACGCCACAGAACGCGGCGTCTGAGCATGGTCTGCACTGTTTGCAATGCATACAGCAATATTTTAGACATATCAAGTAGAATGGTCTATTTCATATTTTAGGACTAGTACGGTAAGTAGATTTGTTGTCCAAATACTAAGGGTCATTACGGTAACCTTACTAAGACTTTGGTTTTTGTGTTGTTCGTTCTTTGTGGGGTCTGCTTACTGTGAGTTATTGTTCGTGTGTTTTGACCTGTTTACTGTCTTATTGTTGTGTTTTGTGAGTCCTGTCTGGCATTGTAATGACCTTGCTGTGGAAAAGAGAGCTGGCTTCTTTGTCTTTCTTCGTATATATGGTATCCGTTGTGGTTTATTTACTCTTATCTTGGTGCCATTGGTACACTACCGTATTTATCCTTAGCATTCGGACACCTCAACTCCTTACCAGATTTGTTCTAAACTTTAACAAGTACAATTTACCCGATATTGTGTCTAAAAATGCTGGATGAGTGACAAACAGTATAAACCCTGATGAGACGCCTCATCTAGGTCTTCATAGTTTCTTCAGGCCTGTTGGTTCGTATGCTTATGTTAAACACGGTAGGCCTATGTTATGCGATTGTGACTTCCTGGTCATTTCCTTAACTATTAAAGAACTGATATATATTTTTTTTAAATCGTCAAAGTATGTATATCCCTGCCCCATTTATTCTCGTTTTCAGTATTATACTGTAGGGGGTTACAGATTACATATGACGATAACGTAATGAGAAGATTTTTTTTCAACATCTTGAGCCGCAATGTGAGGAAACGTACTTTCGGACATATGCGCCCAGCGAAGACTCCGATCAGCCTGCGCATCCGCCAGTCCGACCAGAGTCTTCGTTGTCTGCATGACGAAAATTTGCTTACTTGACTATCCAAAATGCGCCCAGTGAAGATTCTGATCAGACTGCTCGATGCACAGGCTAATCTAAATCTTTGCTGGGCGCATGTGTCCGAAAGTACGTTTTCTGTCATTTCGACTCAAATGTCTGTCAACCTGTCTGTTTGATTTTCATGTTTTCGTTTGTTTGTTTTTTTGTTGTTTTTTTTTTGTTTTTTTTTTTTTTTTTTTTTTTTTGGTACTGTATCTATGTTTACAATTCCACAAGTCCATATCCCGACAATATAGTTTTCAGAAGTTGATGGTGCGCAAGGATCCCAGTTGGTCCACATTTGACTTCATGTGCAAATCATTTATATTTTAAGGAGTGTTAGAAACCAATTACAAATACTAAACCCGTTCAAACAAAGTATCTAAAATGAGCATTTCTATCACTGTTTTGATGATCACACGGGTTCAACAATGTACTTCGGTAAAAAGAAAGAGGGGCAAACAAAACGAAATCCATTGCTGGGATGCAAAACCTCCAAGGGATGGCATTAGATGTATATGGCGCTGTTCTGCAAGTCATTGTGTTTAGATATATTCCTACGTGATTAATACCGTATGTACCATAACTATTAGAACACCTTCAGTCCTTTCCATATTTGTCCTGAACTTTGAGCAAGTCTATTTTACTACAAACTGTGTCTAAAACTGCTGAATGAGTGGCATACAGTGTAGACACTGATCAGATGCCACAACAGGCGGCTTCTGCTCTGGGTCTGCGCTGTTTATCTCAGGCTTGTTGGTCCAAACATCCTGCGTAGATACGGTAGCAGAAGTCGTGAGAAATGTTCTAGTTTCCAAAGTCAACCGATATAGATTTTATGATATATAATAGAAATCGTGAGAAATGTTCAATTGGAGTTTGTTTTTAATGTAACTCTTGTTGAATTCCTTCTATTCGATTACAATTACAATGTTTTAAAAATATTCGAACCTCGTCATGCAATAAAGGACCGACGCATATGTGAATCATGACTTCGCGGTCAGTTTGTTCATGCTCACAGTCCGATAAGGATGGTCGCTGTCTTCTGACACCAAACTTCTACATCGCAAGATATATACACATACATACGATGACTTTCCAGATGTTTATGTCCAGTTTTGGTTGATTAGACCCTTTAATGTAAATGCCACAAGTACACTTGTAACTTGTGACTATTCCGAGAAATAAAAATTTCACCATGTTTTGGGACAGACAGGCCTGAGCAACATGACAAAACATGACAAAAAAGCCCCGCAGCGAGCAGATATACGAGGAACACACAACACCAGTGCCACCGCCTTAGAATGGTCAGTAGTTAAAACTATCGGGCTGAAAGTATGTTTTCTCCTAAATGCCTATATAGAGACTTGGACCGATACTTTGTTCAATGCAAAAATACAAATGAGTTTACCAAGGAAAAGCAATAAACACTGCCTTCCCGATACACCGATGACAAGACACAACATCACCGTTACAATAACCGACATGCAAAGACGAAATGCAACAGAGGAAACGCCTTAGAAACGGTCAGTAGGAGCGGACTAAACTAGTTTGACTCGATCAAACATCTCACCATTAATTCTGATACGGCTTCAAATGAGAAATATATGATCGGTCCGTGTGGGATCCACTACATCATCGGTGAAACATCACATAAAAAGACAAAAACTTCGATTAAACAAAATGGATGGTTCAGTGGAGACCTGAAGCCAGACCAAAAGAAAATATAAACGAAGTTATCCAGGGGAAAAAACACTTTAATAGAGCTGATTAGACAGCTTTTATTTGTTCTTAACTGGAATGTTGGATTATGCCTAAGGCATATCTTTAGAAATTTCCCGTATTTATTATACAGTACAATTCCGCCATTAACACCATCTTTGGAACTGTCCAAAATGATCTTATTAGTGGGGTGGTCTTGATATTGTATATAGAATAATAAGAAAGCAGTTATTTTGGAGTGGCAAAAGCTACTCTTACTAACGGAATGGTTTTAATTTCGAGTGCTCTTAAGGGCGGAATGTTAACAATGATGCTTTGACATAGGAGGACAGTTTTAAAAACAAATCGTGTTCCCATAATCCGAAGTTAGTGAGTTATATTTTCTGTTCGAAATTCTGAAGAAAATTTTAGTTTGAATTTATGCACAATTACAATTTAAATGGCATGAACCAGTTTGGCAATGGTTCGTATAAACTAAGTAAACAGCTATTGTTTTACATTTGGAACAAATTAACTAATATCTTGTGTTTTAAGAATGAAGGTAAGGAAGAGGATTTGAACAATGCCTGACTGATGTACAAGCAGGTTATGCCCATACGTTAGATGCGTGATTCTGGATCCCAAGACGTCTGAACTTGAATATTACCAAGATGCTGAAAACAATGACATCAGGTAACTTTCACCATAATTTCTTACTTAGCCATCTGATTGCCCCTTTTTATACCCGCCACACAATAGTTTCCGGATGATAACTTCAGTAAATGTTAACGGATTTTCACCAAACTTGGCATGTTTAATGATATTGTAGAGATCTTAGTTTCGGATTGCTAACGGGCAAATTTCATCAATTTTGACAGAGTTATCTGCTCGCGATACATCCATGTTTTCGTTTCCGGACGATAACTTGAGTAAATGTCAATGGATTTTCACCAAACTTGGTATGTGCTTTGATATTGTGGAGATCTGGTTTGTTGGTTTCCTCTTCCTCTTGGTGTCTAGGAATGGCTGCGGTTTGTGATTGTGGCATTTCCTGCATTTTTCTCTTACCTTTTCGTGGGATTTCTAATGGCCAAATTCCGTCAACTTTTGACAGACTTATCCGCCCGCGACATGAGTAGCCAAGGATTCAAAGCCTCTTCCGTTGGACAGCTAATACTCTGACCAGCCTGGACCTATTTGTCTTTGCTAGGGGCACATGCAATCTTGTAGCCACGGCTAAGTTGTAAAGTGGTTAATAGGATGTTGTCGTCGATTTGCTGAACCATAAACCTCGAGAATAATTCGGTTAAGATTTTTAGGTTATTGAAAGGTGTAGAACCCAATTTAGGCGGACATATCAAAGAGAATCAGAAATTGAAAGAATGTATGGCGTGTCCTTTAAATAATTGCAGGTGCTGTAATCAGATTACTTGATCTGGATTGTTGCTTTATATTCACATACTTGATGGCAAACAATTCAGATCCAGATCAGTTGGCTTCTCAGAAGCCAACTGATCTGGATCTTCACTGTTTGCAAAGGCAGGGTATATCCGGGTTCAGCAGGACAAGGCTTTGGTTTAAACTGTGTTTTATTTATATAACATGTACAAAATAACGAACATTACATAGTACATTGGTATATTGTATACAAAAGGGATTTGAAAAAAAAAAAAGCCATTCGGCTTGTATGAATTTAACACCCATAATAAGACTCCATATCATAGATTCGTGATCATGAATCAGTGCATTCGATTAATGTACAGTGTGCAAAAACATTACGAAAACACGCCTATTCAAATATATAGAAAATTTTACCTCCAAAAACTGAAAAAAAAATCAGATAAAACTCTGATATTTTTCCTACTTCTGCTCAAAACATATATTGTGAGTACTCGTTAGAACCGCCTCGGCGAGGCGGTTCTAACGAATACCCACAATCTATGTCTTTGAGCAGAAATAAGAAAAATAATATATACCCCTGTAAACCCCAGTTTTACTATATAAAAGTGGGGTTTAAGGGGGTCAAAATTATATAGGCATGTTTTCGTGATGAGCTGCAAAGATTAATTGATTACAGCATCATGGTATTATAACAGTAATATTAAAGAGTATAACATATATAGAAGAAATGTCCAATTATATATCTTATCTTAATGGCGAATATTTGTAAGAACAGGGACTTGAATAAAAGGCAAGAAAAAGCTGAAAATTTAGAGGAAAATGAAGAAATGAAGAAAAGATAAGATAAGAATAAGGATACACAGGGAATTCCACACAGCTGCAACTAGATGCTGAAGGAAAACATTAGAGTTTGAGACTGCATTTAAGCATACTTCAGCTGTAGGAAGAATGAACTATGTTGTTGTTGTTGGTGGTGGTGGTGTTATTATTGATTTTATTATTATTATTCTTATTATTACTTTTCACTGATTCTCTGTTTTGACGATTGACAAGGAAATGCTGATTGCTGATCACAATATATAAATCGATGGGTAACATGTATTGTTATCATTATTATCATTTGATGTGTAGACTGTTTAATTGGTACATGTACTAACTTATTGGCTGAACTGAATCGTTTACTCCTAATTATAAACTTCTGTACTGACTTAAATATACCTGAGTTATGCTGGTCACTAAGTGCATCCGATCCAGAGAGTAAATAATCAAGTGTAGGTGTACAAACTGAACGAATTTCGATCAACATTTCTTGTCTAATTTCATAAAAAGCATTACACTCTAAAAGAAAATGTTTTGTAGTTTCTACTGCACAACATACGCAGTTGCGGTCAGTGGTTATACCCTTACGAAATAGATGCTCATTTAATGAACTACACTGGGTTCGGAGCCGCGCGTGATATATTTGCCATTACCTTTCACCATTGTAATTATAAGGTGGTTTATTGACAGTATTCATATTAATGGACATTTTGAAAGATTCAAATATGGCCGCATTTCCGCTCGAATCTGGCAAGCTATTCCATTCTCTAACCACTGAAGGCAGGAATGGATTATAATATAACTGAGTATAAGTGCGGGCTGCAAGATAATCTTCAGAGTTTCGAAGGTTATAAGAAGAAGCATGACTAACTTGAGAGGGTATCAACTGATCAAGATGATCCGGGCCAAGCCCATTAATCATTTTGTAAAATAGAATAAGTTTATGCTTGCGCCTTCAAGAGCCTAGACTTTCCCAGTCCAATTCTCGATAAAAAGATAAAGAGGAGACTAATTTGGTGGTACAGTAACAATTCTAGCGGCTTCTAACTGAATTTTGTCCAATTCGTTTTTCTCGTATTGTGTACAATTGTCCCAGACAACGTCTGAATATTCTAGTATTTATCTTATAAATGTCTCATATATGATTTGTAGTGCTTTTCGATCAAGGACAAATTTTAATAGACGCATAACGTTTATTCTACCCCAGGCTTTTTTGTAAATGATTTAATATGATCATGTAATGTCCCGTCCTTTGAAAATATCAACCCAAGATGCTTATGGGATTCGACTTCTTGTATTTGTTGATTATTCATGACCAATGAGGTATGATTAGCGATAGATCTTTTTCTAGATATAATCATTGACTCTGTCTTGGAAGGATTAAAAGTGACAGACCAGCGAGTAGCCAATTACGTACTTTGGACAAATCAGCATTGAGTTTCTGAGCTGCATTGACGGGAGTGTCCACAATAATATAAAGACTCGTGTCATCTGCAAATAAACGAACATTGGTATCAATATCTCTAACTATATCATTGATGTAAATTAAAAACAAAAGCGGTCCAAGAATCAAACCCTGTGGAACATCAGCCAAGATGACGGACCAGTCAGAACATGTTCCCGGCAGGACAACACGCTGTTTCCTGTTCGATAAGTAGTCAGAAAACTAGTCAGTAGTGGTCCCGTTATGCCAATTAATCTTAATTCCAGGAAGAGACCCTTATTCCAAACACGATCGAATGCTTTGCCCACATCACAAAAAACAGATCGTACTTTTTTGCCCTCGTCTAAGGCTACGCTTCGTCTCGTCTACAAAATGTATCATATATGCTTACTAACTGGTTAACTGTAGAATCGCCTGGGACAAAGCCAGACTGAAGGCATGTTATTAAATTATTTGCATTTAAAAAATTGAAAATGTTCTTATGTATTATTTTTTCTAGTACTTTGCCAATCGTTTTAATAATGATATAGGTCTATAATTAGATGCCTCCGACGGGTCGTCCTTTTTTAGTATGAGCGTAACATTTGCTTCATTCCATGAATCAGGGACAGTACTTTGGGACAGAGAAAAATTTAAACAATGCACATAATGGACTAGCAAGTTCGGTGGACAATTCTTTTAGTACACGATTTTTAATGCCGTCACGCCCTGATGATTTACCTAATTGTGACGTGTTTAGTATATCTTTAACTTTGCCAGGCGTTATAGCAATACTTTGAATAAGGGGACTGTTGTTAGGTACAGTAAGATTTGGTAGTGGTACATTTTCATCATTTAACTGCATTTGGCTGGTAAATTATTTGTTAAAGAGTGTTGCCTTTTCTTTATTATTTGTAATTATTTTAGAATCCTTAGATAATGGTGGTATAACAGATGAGCGTTGAGGTTTTATGAAACATTTAAGTGTATTCCACTAATTTTTACTACTTAGTGAACCGGTTTTCAATTTATTTGAAAGTTTATCATTGTAGAATTTGTTTGCTTCACGTATGGATTTAGTGACCCTGTTTCTGAATGCTTTGTACTTATTAAAATAAAAGGTAACAGAAAAGTCCAGGGAGTGCCACAATCATAAACCGTACCCCCCCCCTCCCCCGACACAAAGAGGAAGAGAAAACCGACAAATCCAAACAAACACAAACCGAACAAACGCACGAAAAGCACTAAGACCAGCCCCCGTCCCCACCCCCCACTCCTCCCCAAGCGAGGAAACCACAACGCCAAAAGGACCGTAAGATCGACAGTCGTCGTCTTTTTTTTAATTAGTTTTAAGACTCAGGAAACTCTAAGGAATCAGATACATTCTAGTTCTATATGTAATAGTAAGAATGGTCTAGATTCACATACAACATATCTTTAAGGTGTTAAGGCCTTACTACCTTATATGTTAATAGTAGACTCTAGAGGATGCCAGTTCTCAAGCCTCAGAGAATTACTTTAAATTAGTTTTCGAATATTGAAATCTAACCATCGAGGATCTGTACAGTGAATAGTTACAAATTTATTTGGAACGTATTTTTGAGAATCAAATATAATACGGTTAGAGATATTTTGGACATCTATATTAATGTTATTATTCTGAACACTTTCCCAGTTTGTAGTATTTATGTCGTTTCTCATATTATCATAATCACCGCGATCATATAACCATACTTTTCTTTTGAATGAGATTTGTTCTTCTTTCGCTAAGTTAAAAAAACAATATACTGGACAGTGGTATCTTGTGTTCTGACCCAAGAAGGGTTCGCCGACACAACTAAAACATAAACGTGTAGAATCATTTACCAGGAAGAGGTCAATTAATGATGAAGACTGCTTTGTAAAATGGGTCGGTTCATCAATGATTTGACTGAGATTGTACTGTCGGATAATATCATCGAGTTTTTTTCCGTGTATTAGCTTTTTAAAAATCTAGATTTAAATCTCCCGCTAAAACAATATCTTTTAAATCCGTCCGCCACTTAATCTTAACGCTTAGCACTCTGGGTAAGATTTATAGCAGATGACATATTGAAATTATTTTCTTATTTTCCCAGAAAAAAAGGTTTTGACATTTCATGGAAATTGTCTCCAATTTGCATGACATGTCAAATCCTATTTTCTGAAAAAAAAATAAGAAAAGTATCACCAATTTGTCCTCTGCTAAATTAGACCGGAGAGTTATAATGGTTAACTAACTGTTTGGAAATAGTTCAGATACAGGTATGTTAAATATGACCCCTCAACTAACTTGACCCTCACCATCAGTGACCTAGTCTGACTTAACCCGAACTTTTTGTGTAATTAATCGGACTGCGGATGCACATGCTGGAGGTCAGAAAGAAATGGCGGACAAATTCTAAAGTCTAGATGTAAAATGATTATGGGACAGAACATGTAACGTAACTGCGCTCGGCCGTCAGAAAAGCGAGGAGGAACAAAGTACTTGGAAGTATAGGATGCTGGCTGCCGTCTTCTTTATATGTCTTCATGTTGGATCATGGTAACATTAACCCTTTAAACCCTGAGCTTCTCAAATGGACTCTTCCATCTTTGCATTTGTACACACTCATTGTTGCAAATGGTATGAGCTGTCTCATCTGGAGCTACACTGCTTGCAAAAGCATCTGTCTTGGTCTACAGGGCTGAAAGAGTTGAGCAAGAATCTCGTGTCGACTGGGATTCCAAAACGAGCAGGGCAGATTATGTTGCGGCGCAAGCAGTGCATTACCGTTTTAACCTTTGGGTTTAGACTGTGTGGCGTAATCTTTTAAAACTTAATAGTAACAATAGTAAAATTTCACCCCGACAAATAAACGGCAAACTACAAACTACAAACTGCAAACACACTAATAGACATCAGTATATAACAAGTGTCAGATGGCCCAATGCGAAACGTTTGTGAAGTTGCATTCCATGCTAGAATCCTGCTTCCAAAGCAAAAATACTATCGTGATGTAGACAGGGGACACACTGCCGCGAGTTATGAACATATGTAAACCATATACATTGTTATAACACTTCATAACTACATAACAAATAAAGAATAATTAGCTTTTAAATACAAAAAAAAAAAATGAACAAAAGAAGAGTACGCCTAAAACGAAAGTAATTAAAAGGTACAGTGATCCCTCATTACAACGACAGCAGTTGTTCCCAAAGATATTGCCAACAAATTGAATTTGTTACTGTAAAGAATCCTTAATGAGCAGTCTGATATGTATGTAGGTATGAAACGCGTTGTTTATTCTTCCTGTTTAGCTATATGCGAACTGCGCGTGTACAAACTAGGATGTCCACCTGAACTGTACCCTCTTGACAATGGGCTATACTGGACAAGGCTAGGCCGGTAACATCACGAAAATATGCCTATGTAATTTTGACCCCCTAAAACCCTACTTTTATATAGTAAAACTGGGGTTTACAAGGGTATACATTATTTTTCTTATTTCTGCTCAAACACATAGATTGTGGGTACTCGTTAGAACCGCCTCGCCGAGGCGGTTCTAACGAGTACCACAATCTATGTTTAGAGCAGAAACATGAAAAATATCATAGTTTTTATCTGAAAATTTTCAGTTTTTGGAGGTGAAATTTTCTGTATATTTGAAATAGGCGTGTTTTCGTAATGATGATTAGGTCACTTATTATTTCAGACATGTTCTTTGTATAATTTAATTCAATTTTTTTTATTAACCCTTAATATTCTGATGTCTTAGGTTTATTAAAATGCGCGGAAGCTTACCTTTCGCAAGCCCATTTTACTACCCTGTTTGTGTGTCTACAGCCTACTTGAAAAGTGGCAAACAGTGTAGAAACTGATCAGATGTCACTTTCTGCGGTCTCTCATCTGGATCTATGCCGTTTGCTTACTTCTGTCTGGATTATAGGATCAATACCGTATCTGTTTTTGGAATCGTCGGAAAGTAATCAAATGTAATCTATGGTTTCTGAGTCGTAACTATATTCTTAAAATCATTTCATTCAATGGCCATGACTTTAGCGGACTCTCCTGGTTCCTCCGCGTAGAAAACAATGCGATCTTTTCTTTGATTTTCAACGCCCAAAGAACCAGAGATCTGACCTTTGATCTCTAAATTTCCAGGTACGGCTACCATCCACATTATTAAACCATTTGCGTATAACTCCGTAGATGTATCTAGCGCAATCATCAGAGAACTCACCTTTTCATCAGTTATTCCATATTCCCTCAGTATGGAAATGGACTCACGGGTGTGATTTGAAAGTTTTATGCCCATTATAAGAATGTCGTAATTAATACCACTCGCTCGCGCCGTCACAACTTTTGACGTGATTGTAATGTCTGCTTTCAAAATGGCAGGGAGGTTTATGGTTCTAATTAAAGTGCCATTCTTTGACAAGGAGACGATTTTACCATTATTCAAACATAACCATAGTGAATTAGGAATAGTTTCATCTCCTTGTTTGCCATTGTTAGCATCTGTATTGCTTTCAAACATTGTCATATGATTAACAGATTTATCTAGACGAAATATCAGAGATGTGGTGTTGCCGACATCCCTGATCGCCCAGAATAGGTATTCACCGTAAGAAGATGAATTTACTGGCTGAAGAATAGCGTATATCATGTTGCTCATCTCATCCCAGATCAAATCTTGCTTTGCAATTACATTTTCATTAATAAATTTCTTTGAAAAATGACTCTGCATTGTTTGGAATTCCGAAATGTTTGTATTAGAATCCTTATTTCTCACGTAGTTTAAACGCTCTGATCTTGTTTCTCTTTCTGGAAAGACTGTTGATGTGTCAAAGCTGTAATACCAAGCAATTGTTATAATCGCAGACATTCGCTGGTGTACATCGATTGCATACAAGCGTCGATTTAATACTAAATATTGTTTGGAAACCTCAGTTGGCATAAAATATGTCATGATATAAAACCTGTCGCCATTTACAACGGGGTTTGATACTGGAAGAAATATTCCTTCTATACCTTCAGTTGTAGCATTCAGGAACAGAAAAGAAATTGGTACTCCATTTGTTGCACGAACAGCCAGTTCGCCATGTTCTGATACCATCAGCAGATAATTAGTCCCAAGAAGTGTCATACTAAACATTGGCTTCATTCCTTTACACGGAATTATAGGAAACAGTTTTCCATCCGAATCATAGTGCACGAGCTTATCGCCATCTGACCCAGTTACGTCACCATAGTTGTCCATTACAGGAAGTGACGGAAAACGTAACACTTTATCCCACCATCGGACTGTTCCATTGCCACCATCCAGACTGACGTATCCTTTGTCTTCACTGAATGGACCGTTCGACTGGCAAATTATGTTGAATCCATTTGCAACACATCCTAGTGCGCGTGGAACTGGAATGTATATAAACTTTGTCTCCCAAACAACTGATGCATTCTTTCTTGGAACATTTAGGTACATGGAATATGTACCACTTGGTCGACAACCCAAAAGTGGACAACCTTCGATAAACAGACAGTCGCTTCTTCCAACAAAGAATAAGCATATCATGAGTGATCTAATCATGATTTAGTGTTTAAATATTTCAACGTTCATAAATAATAATAGTAATGTGCTTCGATTAGGCAGCTCAGTGAGCTAACTCACTGTCGACACGAATAGTAATAATAAAACTGATATAAACCCAAGATAACTGTCTGATAAAAATCACATGAACGTTCGATGTTTATAAATAAAAGTAAAGGTTTTTTATCTGTCGCTGAAAATATTATCGCTAATTACCCAGCTAGCATTCTTTATAAATCTACAGCGGGCCGAAAGTAGAATTTATGTAGAATGCTTACTGGGCTTACTGGGTATAGACAGGCATTTATATCTTCAGGGCGCTGTTTGCGCTGCTTTTTTTTTTTTTTTTTTTTTTTTTTTTTTTTTTGCTTTGTGGCTTGTTTACTGGTTTGTTTTGCTATTCCTCTTGGTGGCATTGGTAGGCTGTGTTCTGTGGTTCTTTCTGGGTATCCTGTACTATTTCTCAGGGCCCAGTTGTTCAAAACTTACGGTCTCGTTAGTTAAAGTATCGTTAAAAACTTTGATAGTTAAATATGGCATATACGCAAATATTGTTGATGAAAAAAATGTGAGTAGCTTGCATTTGCAAAAGCTACTCACATTTTTTTCCAGCAAAAATACCTGTGAATTAGATAGTGTACTTACTAGAACAGCCAACATTTTGACTACTAACGAGCTCGTTAAGCTAACGACACTTTGAACAACTGGGCCCAGATTGCTGTTAACCCTAAAAACGCTAGTCACAACTACAGCAGATGACACTTTGATTTTTTTTTCCTTTTTCAGAGAAAGTAAGACTTGACATTTCATGTTAATAGTCTGCTAGGAAAATTAGAATTATCATTTCATGTGAATTGTTTGCTAGGCAGACGATTGACGTGAATGTCAAGTACTATTTTCACTGAAAAATAATGATATCAATTTTAGAGGGGGTGGTCGGGTTTGGCGAAGGTGTCGTGTATCTTACGTGACCGGGGCGTCCAACTGATATTGGCTTACAGTTGGGCAATGTAAGGATGGAGTGGGGGGGGAAATGTTATTATTTCTTCTGTTTTTTTTTTTTTTTTTTTTGTTTGTTTTTTTGTTTTTTTTTTTTTTTTTAACTTTCATTCCTGTTCCTATTTCTTCTCTGTCCCTCTCTTTCATCTTCTCTTCTATCTCTTTTCTCCCTTTCTCTGGGAGACGACACAAAATGACCCACAAGAGTTGATTTGTCGTTAAACCCCAACACAATCAGTCATATCAATTTTAGAATGTCGTCTGCTTTCAGAGTTAAAGTACAAGACAACACATACTAGTATCATTTAAGATCACCGAGCCTAGCAGAGATAAAATGTGGTAAGTACGAACAGCAAATTCCTTTTGTCAGTCTGCGAATCCATATAAATATGGGATGACACTCCGCCTTGTCAGAGATTGGTAGTTTAGTGAAGACCATAAATCGCCGTGGTCTGTTATGGAGTCAATGGCAATTAAGTTACAGCTGGAATCTGGACATAACAATACCAACAGATTCTAAAAGGAATGACTCTTGAGAGCAATAAACACTCTCCCAAAGCTGAAAACAGCCGATGTGTCTAGTTTTCTGGGTCAAACTATCTAGTTCCGGCCAATTAGGCCTCGTCATTGACTGTCATATCAATTATAAAAAAGACCTCGGATCACAACTGACCTAACATGATGTATGAGCAAGGCTAACCTAGATGTTAGCCATTTTCTTATGGCGCAATTCAAACCCAACGTTAAAAAGTCTAGTCTAATGTATACCCCCCAGTGGGCACACAACGTTAAAATGACGTCGTATCAACGTCGATACGACGTGATCACGTCGCATCGACGTTGATACGACGTCATTTTGATGTTGTTTGCCTGCTTGGCCGCATGCTTTTCCATAATATAATGTATTAGCAGGGGCACATTTTCAAAACAGTTCATTTTTTTTCTAATTTTGATTTCAATGTGTTCTGTTACTTTTATCATTTTTATAAATCTTTGCATCAATTGGTCTTAATCTACCCAACAACCAAAATTCCCCCTTTTCTCCTTATTATATGACGTATCTTGCTGAGGCTTATCAGTCCGAACACTTAGTTTGTAATCTTTGTTTCCAAAGGTAACCATTACGAAAACACGCCTATTTAAATATATTGATAATTTCACCACCAAAAAACCTGAAAGTTTTCAGATAAAAATTTTGATATTTTCAATATTTCTGCTCAAAACATAGATTGTGGGTACTCGTTAGAACCGCCTCGACGAGGCGGTTCTAACGAGTACCTACAATCTATGTTTTTGAGCAGAAATAAGAAAAATAATGTATACCCCTGTAAACCCCAGTTTTACTATATAAAAATGGGGTTTAAGGGGGTCAAAATTATTTAGGTATGTTTTCGTGTTGTTTTTATACTTTTATGTTACTACACTGCAGCTGGTGTTAACTGCCGTGTAGCGGCCGTAAAACGTCTCCCAGTACGTCACCACAGTGCAGATTTTATTTTTATATCCTTTTGGATCATTAATGCAAAAAAAAAACCGAGTCTCCGATTTTTGTGCTTGTGTGTGTGTGTGTGTGTGTGTGTGTGTGTGTGTGTGTGTGTGTGTGTGTGTTTGTTTTTGTTTGTTTTTTTTTTTTTTTTTTTTTTCCAAAGGCAGCCTTTCGGACTTTTATTTTAAATACAGTCGTTCGTATGCAGGGGATTTATTTATCAAAGCAAATCAAATATCCGATAAAATGCTCAACTTTATATTTACAAAAATGAGATTCAGCGTCAGAAAACTTTAACACAGTCTGATCAGAATATTTCCAGGACGTATTTTGGATATCCAAGGATGCATGGTTTCTTCAGGCGGTCAACGGAGACTGATCAAACTGCGCGCATGTGCAGTGTGATCAGAGTCTTCGTAGTGCGCACATGTCAGAAGGTATATTTTCTGGCGTTGCGCTGATTTGATTGTAACCGAATATGCCCTTATATTACTATAAAATTATTGGTGATTCAAGAAATTGTTGCATTCTCATGAAAACCAATAAACCGTTGAAAACCAAGCTTGTTTTCGATACCTGTGATGTCATCCACTTCACACTTCACGAACATGACACCCACTGGGCAACACTTGGAATGCTATTCTTACCAGAATCTTACACTATCAACCTACAACTAACATTCATAAATGAGGAGCGTGCCAGGAAATACGATTTGCATTCGATAGCATAATTCAGCAGACGACATTTAGACGAAATTTTGTTGTTGTTTTTTTCCCCAGAGATCAGTTTGTATTTTGAATAAATATTCCAAGGGGTGTAAATTCCATTTTTTTAGAGTACAATCCTTTTCAGAGGAGGGGTGGAGGAGGGCGGGGGGGGGGCGGGCAAAGAATTAGACAGTTACCTCCTGAAACTGCATCCATCCCCTATAACACACATACGTTTAGGGGCCATATTGTTTTTCTTTGACTGTTCGTCCGGTCGTTAATATGTTTCTTTATACTTTATTTTGTGTTGAAGATATCTCAGAAAGTGTTTGAGCCAGGACTTTGATATTTGGCAAACTTATTGGGGCTGATGAGTAGATCACATCATTAACTTTGGGAAAAGTCGGATTAATTTTACGAGAGTTATGCCCTTTGTTCAGGTGTTGGTATTCTGTACAGACAAGCATCTAGTTTTACAAACACACATTTCTTGTTTCTTTTTCTTTCTGAAAGTAAGACTTGCCAGTCATTCGTCTCTATTCCATCCAAATAAAATGCCGTGCTCTGTTCTCAGTTGACAATAGAAAGAATATTTCTTTTGAGAAAAAATTGAAGGCCCACTAATTTAGGTGGCTCCTAGAGAAAATGTATCTCCAGAGTATAAGAATACAGAGAAGGACCCGATCCATTACGAAAACACGCCTATTTAAATATATTGAAAATTTTACAACCAAAAAAGGAAAAATTTCAGATAAAATACTCTGATACTTTCCATATTTCTGCTCAAAACATAGATTGTGGGTACTCGTTAGAACCGCCTCGTTGAGGCGGTTCTAACGAGTACCCACAATCTATGTTTTTGAGCAGAAATAAGAAAAATAATGTACACCCCTGTAAACCCCAGTTTTACTATGTAAATGTGGAGTTTAAGGTGGTCGAAATTATATAGGTATGTTTTCGTGATGCACGGTCTACAGCTTCTGCTTACAAAATTATTAATACTACAGAAGATACTTATAAAATGCAAACTCCTGCATCAGACTATATTACCGCCCTCCCCCATTCCCCAATTCCATCCCAGGAATCCCATTTCACATGGCGTGACTCACTGTATGGCTCAAAATTTGGTTTCCATCACGAAAACATGCCTATATAATTTTGACCCCCTTAAACCCCACTTTTGTATAGTAAAACTGGGGTTTATAGGGGTATATATTATTTTTCTTATTTCTGCTCAAAAACATAGATTGCGGGTACTCGTTAGAACCGCCTCATCGAGGCGGTTCTAACGAGTACCCACAATCTATGCTTTGAGCAGAAATAGAAAAAATAACAATTTTTCATCTGAAAATTTTCTTTTTTTTTTTGGTTGTAAAATTTTCAGTACATATGAATAGGCATGTTTTCATAATGGATTTTTATCTACGCGACATTATTGAGATAATGGACATATTCGGTTTCATTGACGGAAGAGTTAACTTCAGAAACTCAGGGGTGAATGGGTTAATACAAATAAATAAATGTCTTTGTAATGCACATTCAGTACAGCTTGACCATTTTGCAACCGCAAATGAGATGAGATACTGAGATACATTTCTTTATATATATATATATATATTTTAATGAGATACACTTGCTTGATTTTACATCATTTTTACCGAAGAGACAACTTTTGTGGCCTACTGTTTGCGGCCCCGCTCACTCCCCCCTCCCCCGCCTCCCCCGCCCCCAACTCTCCCGCAGACTAAGCTCTCCAAAATGGTTGAATTTGCTGCTCAGAAGGTGAGCGAATATTCCTTATAGGAGCATTTTGTCTGTTCCTGTTACAGAAGACCTCTTTTCAAAAAGGAGAAAACCCCATTTGACGGAGTTACCTCCCCTGATAGTTTAACCATTCTCCTTACTCTCTGCACATCACATTATCGTACAATTATCATAAAGAGATGGCTTTCTCTACGCTAAAGGGTACATTATATTTATACAAACAACTAAATAATGGAACAGACTGCTCATTCCTGTCTGAAGAGAACCCAATAAGCATTCTTTATAAATCTATAGCGGGCCGTTATCGGCCCGTCAGGGTAGCTGACGGGCCGATAACGGCCCGCTATAGATTTTAAAAGAATGCTAGCTGGGAATATGCTACTGATTTAGTGAAGATTTATATAGAATTACAGTTATATGCGCACAGTAAGGGTTTACAGGCTTGCTTCTTTGAAGAATGTTTACACCTCTTCTACGCCCTTGGATTGTAAACTCGGCCTGAATGGCTTAGGTTATCACTTGGAATATATGTACAATAGATAACTCAACCAATACAGGCGGGTTGTTTAAAGCTAATCGTAACGTTTTTTATCCCAGAAATTTATTCGTGCAACCCAACGAGGACAACGTTAAAATGACGTCGTATCAACGTCGATGCGACGTGATCACGTCGCATCGACGTTGATACGACGTCATTTTGATGTTGTTTGCCTGCTGGGAAAAATGCCGAGGTCTCTCAACAAACAGTTATTTAATTTAAGACAGATTCGACGGAAGTACTTCACTCTCTAATTGTGATCTATTGCGCGAGTACTGAATTCTATATGTGACATTGTGTTTTGTGTTTTGATGTTAAGTAATAAACATTTTTTCCTGTTTCACCTCACTTTCTTTTACATATATGCCTTTATTTCACCATTGAAAAGGCACAACGCTCATGTCAAAAGACGTAACACAGAAAACACAAGCGAAAACTCAAAACATTGAACTCAAAAGTCAGAACAAGGAAGTCACAAGTTACAAACATAAAACAAAACATTTTTACACTTTTGTGTTCTGTGTCACGACTTTTGACACTGGTGTTTTGCATTTCATTACGAAAACACGCCTATCCAAATATACTGAAATTGTTACCACCAAAAAATGAAAATTTCCAGATGAAAAATTCTGATATTTTCATATTTCTGCTCAAAACATAGATTGTGGGTACTCGTTAGAACCGCCTCGACGAGGTGGTTCTAACGAGTACCCACAATCTATATTTTAGAGCAGAAATAAGAAAATATTGTATACCCTTGTAAACCCCAGTTTTACTATATGAAAGTGGGGTTTAAGGGGGTCAAAATTATATAGGCATGTTTTCGTGATGTAGAGCGTGCGAAAAAAGGACATAAAAGAAAGTGTAACAGTAAAAAGTGTTTGCTATGTTGCAACTTTTTTTATATGCTGCATTATAAGAAATACCAGTAACTGTTATGGTAAAGTCACTGGCCACGGCGGATTGTCAGTGCATGGGCCATTGCCTTTAAAAGTCGAAACACGGAATTCACAAGTTACTCGTACAAAAACAAAACATCCGTACACATTCCGCAATGTCACAAATAGATGTCTTGACGCGATCAATCGAGTCGTGAAATGTTGTATATCACAGGACATTGTTTGTTTGTGTTGAGGTTTTACGGCCCAGTCAACCCAATGGGGTCATGTCGAGCGCGGTCAGTTTACCTAACCACACATTTACTGGGCAGGCTTAGTCCTCTAAGCGGTTAACCAGTATTGTGCACATTCTTTCGCCAGAAACTGACAACTGCCCTTCTTGAATCAGCGGAAGGGAGAGAATGACTGTAGAAAATATTTCATGATCAATCTCCACGAAAGAATGTTGCCGACCTCGGCGGGGGTTGAACCCGCGACCTCCTGGTCTCCAGTCGGACGGCGCATCCAACTGAGCCACCGAGGCCGGCTATCACAGGAGTTACTTTACATAAAGTCTACCGGTGTTAATACGAATGACCTGTACGGCGGCACAGAGAACAGCATAACAAAGTACTACGTGTCGTGGTAATAAACAGCCAATTTTTATCTCCAGACATATCGAAACAACCGGTAACTCGCTCGCTGTCTCTCTCTCCTTTTCTATCAGAGTTTGATCTGCAAGAAATCGTGATGTCTGTCTTCTTCCTCATCACACTTATTCAGGAAAAGTATATTGACATGTTAACAAAATTGTTGGGAACTTGTGTATGTAAATATTTCTAAAGTGACCCCTGATAACTGTCTTCAGGGGTCTGGATACAGATGAAAGCCTGTCGGACTGGAGACCAGGAGGTCGCGGGTTCAACCCCGGCCGAGATCGGCAACATTCTTTCGTGGAGATTGATCATGAAATATTTTCTACGGTCATTCTCTCCCTTCCTCTGATTCAAGAAGGGCATTTGTCAGTTTCTGGCGAAAGAATGTGCACAATACTGGTTAACCGCTTAGAGGACTAAGCCTGCCCAGTAAGTGTGTGGTGAGGTAAACTGACCTCGCTCTACATGACCCCATTGGGTTGACTGGGCCGTAAAACCTCAACACAAACAAACAAACACTTGGAAGCCTTGCCGTCATTTTGTACAAGGGAGACAAATGTTTGGCTTCCCATTCGCTTTCGAGTACACCAAGCACATTCTAAAAAGGGATACACTCTAAAAGGAAAGAATTTGCTCCAATGGAGAGCGAATTCTTCCCTTTTATAGTAGACCACTTTTTAGAAGGGGGTGAATGTATAAGAATGCGAACAGGAAGTTACAAAAGGTATCTCTTTTGTAATCTATCAAACGTAGCAAGTCCTCTTGACGCTTAGTACTCTGGAGACAATTTGCATGAAATGTCAAAGCCTGTTTGCTGGGAAAAATAAGAAAAATATCAAGAATTTGTCGTCTGCTGAATTAATCCGGAGACTGGTAAAGGTGAAGTATAAATCTCATTGTCATGCTGAATAAATGAAGATGCCACTAGCACTTCTAATTTTCAGCCAATCAGATTACTTGATCCAAGTTGTTCATTCAAATTAAAATATTTAATGACAAACAGTGCAGATCCAGATCAGTTGGCTTCTGAAGAAGCCAACTGATCTGGATCTACACTGTTTGCAAAGGCAGGATTTATCCGGGTTCAGCAGGACAAGGGTTAAATATTAATGAAATCGAATAGTACGTATAACTGGAAATGGTGTAAATGCTTATAGACAATGTTAAAAAGAGTTTGGTAAAGATTATAGCACACCTAATATAATTAGAAGAATCTACCAGTGCGGAATCAGAAGGAGTTCGTTGGATTTCAGAACTGCTCAAATTTCAAAAAGATCATTTTAAGAACCTGTTTCGGCGGCGTCTGATCTGGGTCTATAGTACTTGCTCAGGCATTTCTATTCGACTATGTGGAGTAACTGGATCTATTCGAACTCCCTCAGAAATCCTGAACCCCTGTTAAATAATCCTGAAACCGCTAATGATCTCATATGTTTGATGGTCTCAAATAGATCAGATTGCGTCCCATTTCAGCTTGTAGCTGGCACGAGAAACATTATTCGGCCATATATTGGTGTCGAAACCATTATCAGATACACAGCTATCATCAGTTAAAAGCGCTTGCTTCTCGCAGGCCATTTGAAGTGAAGTATTACCATTTAATTCCTGACAAATTTCTGTTGCCTGGCCATCTGTGTTAAAATGCATTTGTTTGCCAATGAAGAAGCAAGATACATGTGCACTTTAGACAAAGAGATGTTCGTTTGGAGCCGAGTGAAATTGTGGATTTTTTTTTTTTTTTTTTTTTTTTTTTTTTTTTTTTTTGTGGCGCTGCAATTCGACAAATGGGAGTCAGGACATCTTCTTTACAATTTTAAATGAACAATATATGTGCGTGTCGGGATGAAACCTCTCTTGAGGCATTTATAAGCTTTTGTCTCGTCTAAGCATGCGCAATGCGCCATCACGTCTGAACATTCAATGAACATTGTTTTGCTTCAAATTCAGAAGACACAAAGTTGTGTTTTGTAAATTTGAAGCAAATAAAGATCTTTGAATGTTCAGACATGGTTCCAAATGTGGAAATGCGCACACTACATGTTTTGGCTCATAAAGTGTTAAGCCTCAACGTGAGAAAATGTACCTACTGATATTTGAGCCTACCTTCTGGTGCGCCCATCGAAGACTCAAATCAGCCTGCGCATCTGTTCTGTCTGTTCAGAGTCTTCGTTCTAAAGAAACTTTGGATTCTTGGCGCCTAGTGAAGATTTTGATCAGACTGCGCGAATTCACTGGGCTTACTCGTCCGAAGGTACGTTTCTGATGTTGTTGTCTATTCTAAGCTTTAGCACTCTGTAGGGTAAATCGTCAGATGAAGATTGGTTCTTATCTTTCACACAAAATAAGGCTTGATATTTCAAACCAATTTAAAATGAAATATGAATAATTATTTTCTGTGAAAAATAAGAAAATATTTTGCATGTAGTTAGCATGTTAAAGTTTGAGCTTTTAATTTCCGAACCTGTCTAATGTGCTTGCGCAAAGTTAGGTTCGCAAATTTTCAGTGGGCTGTCTAATAAAGTAAAACGTTTTTGGTAATTATTTCTGAGGTTTTAAACACAACTATTAAAAATCTTTATTCAGAATTCAGGCATCCAACCCAATTCACCTTTTTATATAGTAAAAAAGAAACAAACGTTGGGGTGGGGGTGCGCGGGGCGATCGGAAATTATGTGGAAGTTCATACGATGAATTATTCGCAGTCTCGCTGCAGCGCGGCTCATTCCGGTTCAATCATTTCAGGAAAAGATGTTTTCATTATAAAATCAATAGCTGACCGAAATATAAATCAAGGTAACAAATGGAAGTCTTGACTTTTGCTATCAACACTTAACATGTTGGTTAAAATTTAGAATACTTTATTTTATCCAGAAAATAGGATTTAATATATTATTTTCTACAAAAAAATAAGAAAACTATTAGCAGTTAGTCGTCTACTGAATTAAGCTATAGGGTGATAAAGGTTAATTAAGACTCATCAGGAAGGAATAATTTCTCTCTACTGCATTATTCCAAATGGAAAAAAGAAAATCAGTCCAGTCGTGTCAGGCAAGAAGAGTCTTTGACACACATCAAAAGTAAAAGGAGCGTAACGTACGAAAAGGATCCTTATGTCATATGTGACCGACGAAGACCGGGACCTAGGATCGCATGTACATTCTACAGTATCTGGAGAGTACGAATGCGAACAGCGAACACACAGAACTGCTCAAACTGCGGAAATAATACAGATTAACCCTTCTCATGCTGAATAAATTAAGAAGTCACGCCCACTTCTAATTTCCAGCCAATCAGATTACTTGATCCGGGTTTTTGATAGAAATTCACATATTTGATGACAAACAGTGCAGATCCAGATCAGTTGGCTTCTTCAGAAGCCAACTGATCTGGATCTACATTGTTTGCTAAGACAGGGCATGTCGTGCTCAGCAAGAGAAGGGTTAAGTGACAAATGTAAGCCCCTTCTTAGGGTACTCAGTTTCATATCATGGACGAGAGCTTAGTAGACATATTTAACACTGTTTTTAAATTTCTTCGGTTTAGCTTGTAGTCTTGTTTTAGCTATTTGTAAAGGTGTTTGTGTTACAAAAAAAAAGTATAAAAGATATCCAGAAAAAGCCAAATCACAGAACATAGCCTACCAATGACGCCAATTCGAAGGGCAAACAAACCAAGATGGACAGAGTACAAGCCATAAACCAAAGAAATCAGAGCAACTAACTAACTCCTGTTTCCCAAAAAGGTGTTCACAGTTCTAGACAGGAGCCATTACATTACGAAAACACGCCTATTCAAATATCATCCAAAAACTGAATTTTTTCAGTTAAAAAAACTGTTTCTGCTCTAAACATAGATTGTGGATAGTCGTTGGAACCGCCTCGGCGAGGCGATTCTAACGAGTACCCACAATCTATGTTTTTGAGCAGAAATAAGAAAAATAATGTATACTCCTATAAACCCCAGTTTTACTATATAAAAGTGGAGTTTAAGGGGGTCAATATTATATAGGCATGTTTTCGTGATGAAACACAGAACAAGTAAACGAAGAAGACAAGACAAATCACGATTAAATCCCCGTAGCGAGTAGCCACAAGGCCACACAAAGAAAACACAAGAAGCATCGCTTTAAAACAACCAGTGGTAAAACTACTGGTGATTTAAATAAGTTTACAAGTCATGTACATACGCAATACTTTGAGAGTGCCTAACGTTTAGTATGTACTCTAGTCTTAACTTTTTTCTGTGAAGGAGTTTGTGTTATAAATCTTATTTACTTATGAGTATATGTATACATTGCAGAACCAAGTTACCCTTGTTTGCTTCTGCGGCAGAACGAATTCAAAAAGTTAAACCCATTTAAGCCTAGCGTCCCATAAAAGGGGCATTGGCAAACAGTGTAGACCCAGATCAGATGCCGCAGAACGCGGCGTCTGATCAGGGTCTACACTGTTTGCAATAAAAGGACCTGTCCAAAGATCTGAGGTATCAGAGTCCACTCGGCATAAATGGGTCACCAAAGTATCTATTAGCATGCAGTAAGCAGCCATGCCACTATCACATTGGCTGGAATTTTACATATGGAGACTCAGCAGGCACATGGCGCATAAACAACGTCGCATTAACGTCGATGTAGCGTCATGAGGCTGTATCGACGTTGATATATCTTTGTCTTAACGTTGCTGGGTGGATACACTTAATGGATTTTCCACTATTTTGTTGCTGTACTATACACCCACACGAATTAAAAAGGGGTCTACATTAGAGTACACTTTTCAGACGGAAGCCAAAAACAAATGTACCAAAGGATTGTTTAATGAAAATGAGTTGTCAATTTGCTTTAAGGGTAAATATGGTCATTTCGCTTTTATTTTGGTAACACATTTTTTTATTTCTTATTCAAAAATGAGAAGTCATACTGTATCGGTAGTATCAGTAAATAGGTATTATTGTTTGTCTAATCATAGGCAACAGGTTACGTTTGTACATGTGTCGCACATATCTCAGCTTTCATTCAGCATAAATCTTAATCGGACAAGTATCGGCCGTGTTGGGCCCGTCACGAAAACACGCATATATAATTTTGACCCCCTTAAACCACACTTTTATATAATGAAACTCGGGTCTATAGGGGTATACATTATTTTTCTTATTTCTGCTAAAAACATAGATTGTGGGTACTCGAGTACCCTCAATCTATGATTTGAGCAGAAATAAGAAGAATATCAGAATTTTTTATCTGAAAATTTTCATTTTTTTGATGGTAAAATTTCCTATATATTTGAATAGGCGTGTTTTCGTAATGCGATAACGTTCCGGTATAGATTTAAGTAGAATGCTAGATGGGATGATGTCTTTTAATAAACGGTCAAATTCATATTGCATGGCTGCGCAGTAAGATCATATCATGGCGTTTGTTGTTTATGGATAGTACTACCGTATTTTGATTTAAAAAGTAAGATGCCCAGGACCGAGAAACGCTAAAATAACGAAGCACAGCCTTCCCGACACATCAAAACAAGGAGAGATTAGGAATAAAGACTGACAAAACAAACATCACATATGTAAACACAAAGAAGAACTGTAACAGAGTAAACCATCTTGGAACGGTCAGTAGAAAAAAAAACTACTGGAGGCTTAAAAATGTTCTAAGTATAAGGAGAGAAAGGCATTCGCAAATAGTCAATACCCTGACCAGATGTCGCACAGCGCGGCATCCAAATAAGATATACACTGTCTACACTGTTTGCTAGATATCCATCTTTTGAAACATGTTAAAAGTTAGTCATTACGAAAACACGCCTATTCAAATATACAGAAAATTTCGCCTCCAAAAACTAAAAATTTTCAGATAAAAAAAAAAAAAACTGCTATTTTTCATATTTCTTCTCAAAACATAGACTGTGGGTACTCGTTAGAACCGCCTCGGCGGCGGTTCTAACGAGTACCCACAATCTATGTTTTTTGAGCAGAAATAAGAAAAATAATGTATACCCCTGTAAACCCCAGTTTTACTATATAAAAGGGGGTTTAAGGGGCTAAAAATCAAATACCGCTCAAGCCGGTGCTAAGCAGTCTTCGCGAAAACTTTTGAAGTGTTACAGGACAGCTGTCAGTCAGACAGAAATTTTCTCCAGGACAGAGGGAAAATCTACAGGACGGACAAATTTTGGTTTCAACTGATTATAATTTTAGTGCTCAGATGATACTGATTTAGTGCCTTTTTACCCAAAAATGTGAATGAAGTTTTTAAAAAATGAAAAAAATGTCTATTATCAAAACTTGGCAATTGAAAGTTTGCAGGACAGCTGTCAGACAGGCCGAAAATTTTTGCAGGACAAAACCAAAAAATTGCTGGTTTTGTCAGACAGTCCCGCAGTTTTCGCGAAGACTGTGCTAAGAGTGGGTGGGGTGCTATATTCAGCTTCACAAAGTACATACCTGTATATGAAGAAGTTTAATAAAACAGAGTCTCCGATTTTCATTATTTTATGCGTTCTTTGTTTCCAAAAGCAGCCTTTTAGAGTTTTTTTTTTTTTTTTTTTTTTGTTTACTGCGACTGATGAGGGTCTGATTTCTACACTGACATGTCCCGAAGATGTAATATCTCATGACGCAACACAGATGTTTTCTGTTATGAAACAAACAGACTACCCTTGATAAGAAATAGAAATTCTTGTCAAAAAGCGATGTTGTGATAATTGAAAGTATAAATTTCAGACAATGTAATATCTCTAAACCACTGCGAAATGAGTTTTGGTTTCCAAGAACAGAATTCAATTAAACTAACAGACACTGAGTTGCCACAATTATTTAATAATCCATGTGTATGGTGTTTGCTGGTATCAGTTCGAACGACAAGACAAAAAAGTATCCCTTGTAAACAACTAATGTAACAGACCGAATGACAAAAATGTATCCCTTGTTAACAACTAATGTATTAGTCCGAACGACAATCGGTATCCCTTGTAAACAACTAAAGTATCACATCTCGTGTATGCACATACGCTTTGTTTACTTGTGAAAGGGACCATTTCGTCTGATCGGATACATTTGGGCCTCATCAAGGAAAATATGCCTTCGAGCATGCGCACAATGTACGGATTCACATCATCCTGCGCATGCGCAAGCTCTCATCCGGGCATTGGATCTCCTTTGATACAGTCTATAGTATCTAATGATTCTTACAGCGGACAGCGAAGGCCCTGATCAGACTGCGCATACGCGCAGTCTGATCAGGACCTTCGCTTTCCGCGCATACCCGCAGGCACATTTTCGCTTGGCACGGCTCGTATATTTATAAACTGGTGTTGAAGAGATGAAACAACACGCTATATGACTTGTAATAGGGATTTATGTACAGCAGAACAATCCTAGAATGACTTGCGAGGGCGTCTATAGGAGTGCCAACATTTCTGTTGCCAGCTGATGTCTTGGTGTGATTTGTCTCCGAATATCAAGAAACTGGTAGGTCGCATGCGACGACTAGCTAACTTCAGCGAGTGTTGTGTGTATTTCTCCTGTTTGAAGTCAGGAGAAACTATGTATGCGAAAACAAAAGACGTGACATGAAAGGGAATACAGTCGAACCTCAATAACTCAAACACTGATGGCTCGTTTACCATAGCTAATTCGAACTCGTTTTCTGAGTCCTTATAAAATTCTTCCGATAGCTCAAGAAAACAAATATTTAAGGATATTTTCTTCTTATTTTATCATGAAATTGTATGTTGTGTGTACTCATTAGAATCGCCTCATCGAGGCGATCCTAATGCGTACACTCAACATACCATTATTGTGTAGAAAATCGAAGAGATTTTCCTAACTAATCGCCATTTGCTTCCGTCCATTGCGCATAATTAACCCTCAACTACCCATATCTCGCGCAAATTTGCATGGTCCCAATTATGTTCGAGCCATTGCCGTTCGACTGTACATTCATTTTCAGTGTAGACAACACTTTCAAAATATGTATGCCCCCGTTTTGAAAAGGGGTCTACTCATAAACATGTGCAGGAAGGCAAATAGAAGGCAAAACATTGTGTCCCTTGTACAAAATGATAGAAGATCTAACAAGTGCATAAAGTACACTTTATTTTTATCTGTATTATGTTTTGCGAACAGCTGTGGAAAGAGGGACAAATCGAGAGGGTTTTATTTTTCCTCCAGGATATCTGTTGAATTGTTAAGTCGAAGTTTACCATACGAGGAGTATATTAACAGATATCGGACACATTTTACATCTTTTAAAATTTTAGAACTCATCGAATGAAATTTGGTGTTATGTACAAACGTTATAATAACAACAAATACTCAAAAAGATATCTGAAATCATGGTAACCCTGGTAACGTCACATCTTGACGAGCGGGGCAACTTACGCCATCTTGAAGTCACATATTATTAAATACATTCATTTTTGCTATTGAGATCGCATGGTCTAGAATATTCAGATTTATTTAATTCATAACAGGTTTTATCACACAGTTGGGCAGAGTTTTATCATAATTTGGTAGGTTTGAAAAGGTATTTGTGGCTTGAGTGTTTTGGGTTTTTTTTTTTGGTTTTTTTTTGGTTTTTTGGTGTTTTTTTTTGTTTTTTTTTTTTTTTTTTTTTGGTTTTTTTTTTTTTTTTTTTTTTTTTTTTTTTTTTTTTTTTCTTTTTCTACTACGCCTAGCCACTTGTTACTGACAAACATTAATTAAATTTATATACCATCCATTTCACCCCCGAGTTTCTTTTATCTTTGATTTTTGAACTATCTTTTATTCCAGATGGGGATGTCGTTCAAAACTCCAAACCAAATGGCAAACAGTGTAGATCCTGATGAGACGGCTGTTACGAGCCGTCTCATCTGGTTCTACACTGTTTGCAAAAGTATATGTTTTGGTCTGCAGGACTGAAAGAGTTAACCCATTTATGCGAGTGGACTCTTCTACATGTACCTAAACTCTGGACAGGTCCATTCCCTATATAAGGGGTGTCTGATTAGTTTTTATCATTATCATGTTTTGTAGAAATTTCTGAACTTAATACAGACAGTATAGACCCTGGTCAGACGCCGTATTCTGCGACATCTGATCTGGGTCTGCACTGTTTGCCAATGTCCCTTTTATGGGACGCTAGGCTTAAATGGGTTAAAACTGGCTGAAAAGGTGAAACAGGTTTTAGCGATCATGGCATTTTAGGAAAAATAAAGTAAGTGGTTAACCGTTAAACTGCCAGTCACAACAATTGTCGTCTGCTTTGTCATCTGTTTGTGATTTTAAAAGTCATTTTTGCAAACAGTGTGGACCCAGATCAGACTGCTCCTCTAGGAGCATGCTCCTCTAGGAGCAGTCTGATCAGGGGTCCACACTGTTTGCCTGAATGCAAAAGTAGGTTTGAAAAGTTTTGAAAATATTCAGCAGACGACATAAACAGACGACATTTTCAGATGCCAGTTTTCTTGGCGTTTTAAGGGTTAAAGTGTCCCAATATTCAGGGTAAATACGATCATTCTTGTTCGCGATTTATTGCCTGAATGCGATACCCCTATCCCTAGGTCTCATGAAGCTATCGCGTGCATTTCAGGAATTGTGGCCCTGACTGAAAAAAATGATCACACATTACGAAAACACGCCTATTCAAATATATTGAAATTTTTACCACCAAAAATTGAAAGTTTTCTGATAAAAATTCTGATAGTTTTCATATTTCTGCTTAAAACATAGATTGTTGGTACACGTTAGAACCGCATCGCCGAGGCGGTTTTAACGAGTACCCACAATCTATGTTTTTTAGCAGAAATAAGGCAAATAATGTATACCCCTGTGAACCCTAGTTTTACTATATAAAGAGGGGTTTAAGGGGGTCAAAATTATATAGGTATGTTTTCGTGATGAGACATGCAGATTGATCATAAATCAAGTGATACATAATTGTAATTCTTTCGTCGCTCCCTCTTCACTTGCACGAAGGTGAGTCGGTCCTCAGACTAGATGACGGCTACCTCCTCAATCTGGTTCAGATGATGTCGTCTGACTATCAATGTCTGTGGTCGGGGCTATCGTGGTCCCGTTTGTGGTTTTCTTGTGATCTGCCTTCAGATCCCCATTGAGTTCTTTGTTTTGTTTCATCACTGCGTTTGTGATTATATGTGTTTCATTGTGATTTCCACAGATAAGACAGATGAGGTAGAGGACCCCTACGTCGACCGAAACATATGTTTGTAATTTGGAGCTGCATCAGAATCACTAACCGCCCCCCATCCCCCCACCTTACCCCCACCCCCATTCCCCCACCTCACCCTCCAACCCCCAGTATTTGTTTTTCTACTAATCGTTCCATCACGAAAACAAACCTATATAATTTTGACCCCTTAAACCCCACTTTTATGTAGTAAAACTGGGGTTTACATTGGGATACATTATTATTCGTATTTCTGCCCAAAACATAGTTTGTGGGTACTCGTTAGAACCGCCTCGCTGAGGCGGTTCTAACGAGTACCCACATTCTGTTTTGAGCAGAAATGTGAATATATATCAGAATTTTTATTTGAAATTTTTCATTTTTTGGTGGTGAAATTTTCAATATATTTGAATAGGCGGGTTTTCGTAATGCAAGGCGACTCCTCTGTTACAGTTCGGTTTGGTTTGTTTGTCAGTGGTTTCATTTGTCATTGTTTGTTCTTATCTTTCTTTTTTCTTTTTTTTTTTATTGGTGCTTCGGGAAGGAGGTGCTTCGTGATGCACCGCCTGAATATCTTAAATTATATCTTTGTCAACGATACATTGTCTGTATATAAATAAGCCCATATGTGATGTTTAATAAATCGTGTCTGCACTGTTCAAATGTTATTGCCCATATTGACTTTCCCACGCAAACCAAATGAGCCGAGACGTCAGAAAACGCACCTTTCGACATATGCGCTCAACGATGACCTACATCAGCCTGTGCATTTGCACAGTCTAATCAGAATCCTCACTGGACGCATATTGGATACCCAATGATGCAGTTTTTCATTCATGCGGACAAAGAAGACACTGAACTGACTGCGTTAATGCGCAGGCTTATTTGGGACTTAGTTGGGCACACATGGCAAACATTACATTTTTCGTTCATTGCGTCTCATATGTTCAGCATATTTTTTGTTTTGTTTTATACAACACCTAACATAATATACGTCAGTATTGGAGTCACTGTGCAGGCCGCTTTATCTGTGATGACAGTGTTTTACAGGTAGGTCTGACCAACTGTTAACCCTTCTCTTGCTGAACACGACATGCCCTGTCTTAGCTGAAGAAGCCAACTGATATGGATCTGCACTGTTTGTCATTAAATATGTGAATTTCTATCAAAAAAAGGGTAAGAGAAAAGTCCAGGGAGTGCCACAATCACAAACCGCAGCCTTTCCCAGACACCAAGAGGAAGAGGAAACAGACAAAACCAAACAAGCGCAAATCGAACAAACGTACGAAAAGCACTAAGATTAGCTCTCTCTTCCCCAAGCGAGGTAATCGCAATGCTAAAAGGACTGAAAAACACAAGAACAAAATAACACAAGGTAAGACATAAAACAAATCGCCTCGTAGAATAAACCACAAAGCAACAAAGAGTAAGACTAACACCGGGACCACCGACAGAATGGTCAGTAGAATAAACCACCGGGGGGGGGGGGGGTAAAGCACTTTAACAGCTAGCCAACTTCACCCTGGGTCCCGATGCTACTTTTAACACAGAAAACATAAAAATTCGGTTCGCATAAAGGCTCCCAACTCAGTCAATGCAGCAAAGCGAAAATATAAAAATCAAATTAATCACTATAATAAACAAAGACGAGTACTCATGGCTAATTCTACTGTATGCCAGAATAAATGAAAACCAATAGTTGAACCACGGCGGGCCAAGCCAAAGACATAGCAAAACCCGGATCAAGTAATCTGATTGGCTTGAAATTAGAAGTGGGCATGGCATCTTAATTTATTCAGCATGAGAAGGGTTAAGCCATTTAAACGAAGCGTCCCATCAAGGGACATTGGCGAAACATCACGAAAACACGCCTATTCAAATATATTGAAAATTTTACCACCAAAAAAATGAAAATTTTCAGATAAAAATTCTGATATTTTTCATATTTCTGCTCAAAACATAGATTGTGGGTTCTAGTTCGAACCGCCTCGCCGAGATACATTTACGAGTACCTACAATCTATGTTTTTGAGCAGAAATAATAAAAATAATGTATACCCCTGTAAACCTCAGTTTTACTACATAAAAGTGGGATTTAAGGGGGACAAAATTATATAGGCGTTTTCTCGTGATGAAGTGAAGACCAAGATCATATGCCGCAGAACGCGGCGTATGATCAGGGTCTACAGTGTTTGTAATAATTACAGGAATTTCTAGAAAACATGTAATAATAAAAACTGTTCTGCCACCCCTTATATAAGAAACGGACCAGTCCGAAAAATAAAGCTAGAAGAGTCCATTCGGCAATAATGTGTCAAGAGTTTATACAATAACTGAGTGAAATGTGCTTGTGTGTAAAAACATATCTGAAATTTTTGTTTGTTTGTTTAGTGGGCTATGGTTTTACCGTACTTACACCAAATATTCGGACACATTAACTCCTTATTATAATCTTGTTCTAAAATTCTAAATTCTAAGCAAGTACAATTTACTATCCGATGTTGTGTCTAAAACTTGCTAGATGAGTGGAAAGTGTAGATCCTAATGAGACGCCGCGTTCAGCTTAGGCCTCATTACGAAAATGAGCCTATTCAAATCTATTGAAAATTTTACCACCAAAAAATGAAAATTTTCAGAATAAAAATTCTGACATTTTACATATTTCTGCTCAAAACATAGATTGTGGGTACTCTTTAGAACCGCCTCGGCGAGGCGGTTCTAACGAGTACCACAATCTCTGTTTTTAGCAAAAATAAGAAAAATAATGTATACCCCTGTAAACCCCTGTTTTACTATATAAAAGTGGGGTTTAAGGGGGTCAACATTATATAGGCATGTTTTCGTGATGTGTCTGTCCGAATACATACGACAAATACGGTAGTTTGAGGAACTGCAATTATCTAAAAGTAATGCCACCTTTTTATTAAGTTCAAAGTCACGTTCAGGAAAGTCAGTTTGCGTAAGCATTGTACTTTTCCAATACATTTCCTACCAATCAATTTATTAATTAATTGTGACTTTAGAATACTTTGTTCGCAATTAACTATATTCAACCACTACTTTCTATGATGGTCGTCACGCACGTTTTAATCATTAGTATTGTCAATAGTTCTGTTGACCGTGCCATGGTGTTGCTTCCGTTGCAGTTTCTCTGAAAGAAACCTGTGTTTATGTATCTTATTAGATTCACGTAAATCAATTATAATGCTTTCGTATGTTGACGTCACCTTCACCTATAACCATCCCAAAGATTCTCAAGTCCAGTTTTAGTCAAAATCGTTATATGAATTTGTGGAAATGCTTTCAACCATTAGGTAGTTGATCTCTTTTAATGCTCAGACTGAGAGAAAGCGTTATCTTAAAATGTCAGAATGTTGGTGTCTGACTATCTTGGTATCTTTGCTTAGATCACAGTAATCACTTGTTTTATGATGACTTTCTTTAACTCTGTAGTAGGTTTCTCTAGCTCTGACTTTCAGCTTGCATTTGGGTACTAACGTATCTTTATTTCACCACAATTGTACATTACGAAAACATGCCTATTCAAATATATTGAAAATTTTACAACCAAAAAGAGGAAAATTTTCAGATAAAAATTCTGATATTTTTTCATATTTCTGCTCAAAACATAGATTGTGGTTACTCATTAGAACCGCCTCACAGAGGCGGTTCTAACGAGTACCCACAATCTATGTTTTTGAGCAGAAATAAGAAAAATAATGTATACCCCCTGTAAACCCCAGTTTTACTATATAAAAGTGGGGTTTAAGTGGTTCAAAATTATATAGGCATGTTTACGTGATAATTAGTTAATGGATATGTTTTCAACACTGATCTGCAAATGAGTTACCCTTTCAATTAAACAGACTAGAAAACAGGTTTTGCAAATAGTGTAGATCCAAAGTCAACCTTTTAGATTTTCATTTGAAAGGGTTAAGGAAGCTTTACGAGGTCCGAGCACCTTTTTGCAAGTGAAGCTAAATCCGGCCTAAAAAACAGACATTACGAAAACATGCCTATTCAAATATACTGAAAATTTTACCGCCAAAAAATGAGAATTTTCAGATAAAAAAAATTCTAATATTTTTCACATTTCTGCTCAAAACATAGATTGTGGGTACTCGTTAGAACTGCCTCGGCGAGGCGGTTCTAACGAGTACTCACAACCTATGTTTTTGAGCAGAAATAAGAAGAATAATGTATACCCCTGTAAACCCCAGTTTTACTATATAAAAGTGGGGTTTAAGGGGGTAAAAATTATATAGGCGTGTTCTCGTAATGTACGAGAACTTATGAAAATCAAATCCATTACCAAAACGCGCCTATTCAAATATATATTGAAAAAATTGACAACCAAAAAGGAAAATTTCCAGATCAAAATTCTGATATTTTTCATATTTCTGCTCAAAACGTAAATTGTGGGTACTCGGCGAGACGGTTCTAATGAGTACCCACTATGTTTTTAGCAAAATAAGAAAACTAATGTTTACCCCTGTAAACTCCAATTTTACTGTATAAAAGTGGGGTTTAAGGGGATAAAAATCATATAGGTGTGACGTATAATGGTTACCCCTGGAAACAAATAACACAGAAAAGAACAAAAATTGGAGTATCTGTTTCATTCAGACTCTTCATATGACAGGAATGTAGTTTGCAGGGCTGTAAACGCCCCATTTCTACCGGCTTAAGCAGAAGTCGAATTTCTAAGATACTAGAATGGTTCAATGATCCAATTACGAAAACACGCCTGTTCAAATATATAGAAAATTTCACCTTCAAAAACTGAAAATTTTCAGATAAACTCTGATATTTTTCATATTTCTGCAAAAAACATAGATTGTGGGCACCCGTTAGAACCGACTCGGTCAACTTGTACTCCGACGGTGTACTGTAAAGGAATAAGTTTACCTGTTCCAGTTGACCTATTGACGTGTAGAAACAAATTCCCAGAGAGTTGATAAGATGGATAAAATGTGAGTTTATTTACTTATTTTGTGTTTTACTATGAATCGGAGAATGTCATATGCTGAGATAAAAGTTCAAAATTGTTATAACACTTGTTTGTAACGGAAATCTACGTCGATTTCTTGAGATATCGTTTTAGCGACCAAAACTTATGCATTGAACAAGAGGCACCGAGGCAAAGGATGCAGTTGTTTTGCATGTCATGAAATTTTAGTGAGATGACACAAGTCGGTGTAAAACCATTGGATATTGCACGCATTCTAAATATGTTTATACAAAAACGAGATGTTTCGTTTTTCGGGTACAGGTTAAAAACTTCGATGCCTACCAGTTGACTTGCGGCGTACAATTTAACTAATGTAAATTATATAGATGCTCGAGTTTCTTGAATTCGACCATTCTTAAGTTCTAAAATAGGAATTAAATGATGAATAAGGAAAATTAGGTTACAAATAAGGTTGGCAGAGTTATCGACCGTGTTAAAATCTTAAGAACAAGCGAATTTTAGCGGTTTTTCGAAAATGTACTCGATTGCACAGTAAATTCCATTAGTTAAATTGTACGCCACTGGTCAAATGGTGCGCAAAGAAAGTTTTTTCTCTGTGTATCGGAAGCAAATCACTTTGTTTAAGCAAAAGTGTTATAAACTGACTTATTTTAACATGGACTTGAATTTCAGTTGCTTATGTACCAGAGTTAAGGTTTAAATTGCCTTTCATGGATTGTTTGAATCACGGTTAGGCATGTTCAAGCCATGATTTTTTTACGCCAATAAGGATATCTGTAGAAATCCTCCGATTTTTTCTGTTATACTTGTGTTAGGATTATCTCCATTCATCGCCATAACAAATGACATTTTCCTATTTTCAACAAAAAGTAAAATGAAAACAAACTTACGGTAAACGTAATAATCTTCGCCTCTGGTGTTTGTTTTTATACAGTCAACTTGTCTACCGGAACAGATCAATTTATTGTTCAATAGTACTCCGATGGCGTACAAGTTGACCGATTCCCAGGCGTGTACAAGAAAGACAACTTTCATGACTTGATATTACCTGTGCTGAACTCAAGCCTCTTCTGTAAAGGAGCCTACCCTAATAGGAAAGAATTTGCTTCCAACGGAAGCAAATTTTTTCCTTTTAAAGTAGACTCCTTTTCAGAACAGAGGCATATTACATATTCATATTATCTGACATTGCACATCAGAGTAGGTACCGTATTTACCTTGAGTCTTCGACAGACAGACTTGAACAAACTCTGTAGACTTAGATGAAACGGCGCACAACATGGCGTCTGCTCAGGGTCTACACTAATTGCACTCACCCATCAATGAAGAAGTATTAAATGTAGTTGAAATGAATGTTAACATTTTGGAACCATAGGTCAATATGGGTCAGATATCGCTCACCTGGATTAGGCTGATCATACGTTACATTGTGCAATGGCTATCTTGGCCATCAGATCAGATTGTTTTAAGGAATTTTGAATCTGCATGTTGCCCTGATGTCTTCCACCACGTTTTGGCTGAATCCGACAATATTCGACCGCAGATGGTGTTTGAAGAGTTTCGGGACACAACAACTTTAGCAATTCTGAATTTCCATGTCGCCCAAATGCCTCCCACTAAGTTTCAGCTCAATCTAACTTACCTTTCAGGTGCAAAAGTGGTTTAAACTATTTGTAAGATGGCTGCCATGGCCGCCATCTTGGATATTGGTACTAAACGACTAGCAATTTTGAATCTCCATGTCACCCAATGCCTCCCATCAAGTTTCGGCTCAGTCCAACTTAACGCTTGGGAGGAGATGTGGTTTGAAGAATTTCGAGATGGCGGCCATCTTGGATATCAGAAAAGAACGAGCAATTCTGAATCTCCATAAGTTTGAATGCCAATGCCTCCTATCAAGTTGCGTTTAAATAATTTCAAGATGGCTGCCATTTTGGATATCGGAATGAAACGATTTTAACAAATCTGAATCGCCAAATCGCCTGAATGCCTCCCACCATTTTTCAGCTCAATCGGACATACTGTTCGGGAGCAGATGTGGTTTGAAGATTATCAAGATGGCCGCAATGATGACCATCTTGAATATCGGAACGGAGCGAGTTTAGCAATTTTCAATCCCCATGTTGCCCCAATGCTCTCCACCAACTTTCGGCTCAATCCGACTTACAATTTGGGAGCATATTACAGATGAAGGTTTTCAAGATGGCCGCCGTAGTGGCCACCTTGGAAATTGCAAAAAAATTATTTTATCAGGTCTGAAACTCCATGTTGCTCAAATGTCTCCAACCAAGTTTTGTCTCAATCCGACTTACCATTCGGAAGCCTCCCACTTACCATTCGGGAGCCGATGTAGTTTGAAGATTTTCAAGATGGCCCCCGTTGCTGCCATCTTGTATATCGGAAGAGAACAATACTTTTAGCAATTCTGAATCACTATGTCGCTCTGATGCCTCGCATCAAGTTTCGGCTAAATCCAACACGGTTTTGGAGGAGATGTCGTTTGAAGAATTTTAAGATGGCCGCCATGGATATCGGAACGGAAAGGATTTTTGCAGTTCAGAATTTGCAATTCTCCCCAATGCTTTCCATCAAGATTCTGCTTAATTCAACCAACCGTTCGGGAACAGATGTCGTTTGAAGATTTTCAAAATGGCCGCCATGGCGGCCATAATGACGGCTATCATGGCGGCCATCTTGGATATTGGCACGTCATGATTTTAGCAGTTCTGAATTCCAAGGCAGGTCCAATGCCTTCCGCTCAAACTGACATGTTTTGGAAGGAGATGCTGTTTGCAGAATTTTAAGAGGCGGCCATCTTGGATATCGGAACAGAAAGATTTTAGCAATTCTGCGGCTGCGTGTCGCCAAAAAGCCTCCAACCAGGTTACGGCTCAAACCGACTTACAATGTAGTGCTCGGTGATGTTGTGGTTTGAGGATTTTCAAGATGGCCGCCGTCTTTGATATCGGAACGGAACGATTTTAGCCATTTAAAATCTCCATGTCACTCGACGGACAACAGGCCACAGCATAAGCTGACCTGGAGCAAAGCTCACCTGGTGTGATAAGAAGTTAAGGTGTCCGAATACTTATTAGGGTAAATACCGTGATTGCCAGCGGAGTTAAACGTCGATAAGAAGATGGTAAGTCTAACATTATATTGTAGTTAAACTGCTGTTATTTATTATTATGACAACTGCTATCAGGTTAATAGTAGCTACCAGCCGTACCGACAGTGCCACCGAGAAAATGATAACAATGTGTGCATTTGTCCTTATGAAGACAGTGATTACGTTTTAAGGGAATGCTGCGCTTTCAGGGGTGCAACTCTACCAAATCGATCTTTGAGCCTTTCTTGAAACAAGTTCATTATATACTGAAAGTATTTGCTTTTCCTTTGAATAGACCAGTTATAAAAAGGTGTGGGATATAGCAAATAGGAAGTCTGAAAAATCATTACGAAAACATGCCTATTCAAATAGATTGAAAATTTCACCACCAAAAACTGAAAGTTTTCAGATAAAAATTCTGATATGTTTTTCATATTTCTGCTCAAAACATAGATTGTGGGTACTCGTTAGAACCGCCTCGCCGAGGCGGTTCTAACGAGTACCCACATTCTATGTTTTTGAGCAGAAATAAGAAAAATAATGTATACCCTTGTAAATCCCAGTTTTACTATATAAAGTGAGATTTAAGGGGGTAATAATATAGATACGTTTTCGTAATGTTGTCACCCACGGCGGAACGTCTACCAAATGTATCCAGTCCCTTTAATGGCTTTAAACAATGATTAAAACATACAGTCGACTCTCGTTATCTCGAATTCCAAGGGACTCACTTAAACACTTCGAGATATCCGTACCTCGACATATCAGAGTTGAGACAGTGAGGAAAACAATAAATTAAACAACCACATTTAACAAATGAATATGTAATTTGACTCCTAAAGTTAGAAATATATGTTATAGATAAACCATGGTTATTGTCGAGGTTTTGGGTATACTGTAAATTATACCATAGTTTGGTGACCTTTCACTGTCTGACCCCAAACGAGGCGGAGCCGAGTTTGGGTCAGACAGTGAATGGTCACCAAATTATGATTCCCAAAACCGAGACAATAACATGGTTTATCTGTTTTAACCAATGTATGGGACTGTTTTTGTTTTTGTTTTTTTTTTTCTTACAAAAACTACACTTTTATTTATTTAGTATATTGTTTTCTACTTTTTTACTTTTATTTCTCTTTTTTAATAATTTTATGGTAAAGTGGTAACAGGCAGTCTGATGAAATGCTGTACCAATTGACCTTGTGTACTAAAAAGGAAGAAACACCCCACCTTTTTTGAATTAAACTAACTGAGGCACTACTTCTAAAATCTGATTGGTTGCAATCTTGTCAATCACAAGAAATTACATCAGCATCTTAATTTGGTCAAACTTTGTTGCAATCTGGTTGGTCAGCTGTAGCTTTAGTCATTATAATATACTCCAGACAGACTGTCTGGTTTCATGTGTTTAATTCAACAAAAAAATGTCATTTTTAAATAGAAAGTTGCTCAGTGCGGAAGTAAATTTGAAGTTCCTCTAACCTTTACCACTCTCTGGATAATATCAGCAGACAATATATTTGATGATACTTTCTTAGTTTTTCCAGCCAACAGAATCTGACATTTCATGCAAACTGTCTCTAGTTGAGACAATGTACATGAAATGTCAAATCCAGTTACCTGAGAAAAAAATAAGAAAACTATTTAAAAAGATGTCATCTGCTGAAAATTGATTGTTAGCACTCTGGACATTTTCAGCAGACAACATATTGGTGACAGTTTATTTTTTCCAATAAACATTTGACATTTGGAGACAATTTGCATGAAATGTCGAATTCTGTTTTCTAGGAAAAAAATACGAAAATGTTCAAATTGTCTGCTGAAACAAAATTCAACATACAACATTTTGAAATATTTTTCTTGTTTTTCCCAGAAAACAAAAACCTGTTTTTTGGGGGAAAATATCAACTTGTCATTGCCTGCGGAATTATCCAAGAGTGAAAAAGGTTAAGGCGCACTGATGAGTTGACAGTCATTCTAAAGTACACCTGTGAGATCTATAAATAAAACCATGGGTTAATTTTCAAATCTGAAAATTGTCCCATGGTCCAGCTATGGTATAATTTTCGGCTATTGAGATTTAACCTTAGTTTTTACATAGAGACAATGGAACATCCATTGGTTAAATATAAAATAATGTGAAAAAAGAGGAGAAATTGCTCCTTAGGAGCAATTTCTCCTCTTTTCCACATTATTTTGTTACCTGTTGTCATAGTTTCATGTAAAAACAGGGATCAGATTTTCACTTCGAGATAAGCGTTAATTCGAATTAAGCGAGTTTGAGATAACGAGGTTCGACTGTATTTGTAAAATCAAGTGCGTCCATTAAATGCAAATATGTATCTGTTTACATTCTTGAAGCTGAATAATACAGAAGATAGTATAGATAGATAGCCACAATTACAGACCATTGCCTAATAATGACACCAAAAGGTAAAGCTATGACAGATTGTACACAAGTCACAGACCAAAGAAAAAGCAAATTCAGTCAGCTCCATCTTCCCCAACACGATTATCAAAGCACCAGAAATACTACACTTAGCACAACAATCACACAACAAAAAAGACAAAACGAAACAATCGAGCAACAAGGAGCCACAAGGCCGCACAATAGATAGATACTCGTATCACCAGAGCCATCGCCTTAGAATGGTCAGTAGCGAAAACTTCATGTACCTAGAGAAAAGGTGGTGGGATAAATCGATTAACTGGCACCAAATCTGTAATCTAGGTTCAACTAATGTAAAAATACAAAATGGTTGTTAGACTGGCATAGAGGTTCCTCAACTCAATCAGTGACAAATCACAGAAAAACGTGTAAATCAAATCAAATGACTGTGATGAATAAATGATGCAAAGTCGGGCACTGGCAACCAGGGCCCAGTTGTTCAAAACATCGTTGGCTTAACGAGCTCGTTAGTAATCAAAATATTAACTGTTCTAGTAAGTAAAATATCTAATTCACAGGTATTTTTGCTGAAAATGTGAGTAGCTTTTGCAAATGCAAAAGCTTCTCACACATTTTCAGCAAAAATATTAGCGTATATGCCACAATTATTGATCAAAATTTTAACGATACGTTAACTAACGACATCGTTAGTTGTGAACATCTGGGCCCAGAGCTAAAGAAAGCCAGTAGTTAATTCACGAAGGACCTGAACACAGACATAATATCAGTCATCAATCATCTATTGAAAGGGTTTTAGTATGCACCTTTAAAGAGTCTGAGACCAGACCCACCGTCGTGTAATTAACCCATTTATGCCGAGTGGATTCTTCTACCTTAAATCTTTACATCGTTCCATTTCCAGTAAAAGGGGTGTCTGGTTAGTTTTTATTATTACCATGGTTTATAGAAATTCCTATACTTTATGCAATCAGTGTAGACCCTGATCAGACGCCGCGTTCTGTGGCGTCTGATCTGGGTCTACACTATTTGTCAATGTCCTTTTTATGGAACGCCAGGCTTAAATGGGTTATAGAGGAAAGCTTGAATATATACCATGACTGGGTTAAAAATTAAGCAGGCAGTCTGTCGCATAATATCCAAGATATCCCACCATTTTGTAATGGGTATTCTTTAATTGGATTTCCTAGCATGTTTCCTAAATCTATACTGAAGAGCATTAAAAACGCATCACATATTTCTTAAAAAATATTCCCCAGAAAAGATTTATGAATACAAAAACAACGTTAGAAATATTGATTTGCTTCACCGACTTTCATTAGTCGCACCGAACCACCCCATAATGTCACCCGTTATGTCCCACGAGCTACCCGTGCACGAAATCAATTTGACCACTTTGTGCACGGACTATTGATTTTCATTGAATGGTCAATACATGAAGTGGACATCTGATATCGGGGCTTAAAAATTTTGTGTGATTTTTTGTTCTTACGAATACCGTTTATCATGCCGAGGCTGAATCCCGATTCCAGGGGACAGATTATCGGACTCTTGCAAGCTAACGTCAGTCAGCGTCGGCTTGCTAGGCAGTTCAACGTTAGCCAGTCGACGATTTCTCGTTTAAGTCGAAAGTTTGCAGTTACCGGGAGCACAAAGGACCGTCCTAGACCCGGGGCTCCGCGTGTAACTACTCGACGTCAGGATAATTTCATTAGGCAACGTCATTTACGTGATCGCTTCACAACCGCCGTTTCAACCGTTGCCGGTATGCGAGGACGTAGAGGGAGGAATATCAGTCGGTTCACAGTAAGCAGAAGACTAAAAGACTATGGAATTCGATGTCGCCGACCAGTAAAAGGACAGATTCTGACTCGACGTCATCGTCAGCTGCGTGTTAGATTGGCCACGGACATGCTACGCGTTCGACGTCAAAACTGGAACAGGGTTGTCTTTTCCGATGAATCGCGGTTTACACTCAGCTTTGCTGATGGAAGACTCCGTGTTTATCGCCGAAGGCATGAACGCTTTGCAGACAGCTGTGTTCTTGAACGTGACCGATTTGGCGGTGGCAGCGTCATGGTGTGGGGAGCCATTAGTTCCGGTTTCCGTTCGGATCTGATTATCGTGAATGGAACACTCACGGCCTGTCGATATATTGACGAAATTCTTGCCCCTGTCCTTGTTCCTCTTCTTCGACGTCAGGTTGGGAATCAGTAGTTGACGTTCCAGCAAGATAACGCGAAAGCGCACTCGGCTAGGCTTACGCAAGACTTCTTGAGGGCCCAAGGGGTGGATGTTATGGACTGGCCAGCGGTTTCACCAGACATGAACTGCATTGAACACATGTGGGATGAACTTGGTAGGAGACTACGTAAACGTCTGAACCAGCCAAATAACGTCGCCGAACTCGGCAGGGCTCTTCAGGAGGAGTGGCGTAACATCCCCATGGCAACTGTACGACGTCTAGTCGGATCAATGAGACGACGATTGCAAACTGTCATCCAAAATAACGGTGGTCACTGTCGTTACTGAAAAGTGTGACATTTCACGTCGATACCCTTGTTTCATCATGTGACGTTACCTTCTCAATCGGCTCCTTGTTTTTTTCATTATTTTTTGTTGTGAGACATTGTCCGGATGCTAATCACTGTTTCAGAAAATATTCAATGAAATATATACCTCGATTGAGATGAAGATTGTTTTGATAAATTTAGTGATGCGTTATTTATGCTCTTCAGTATATGAACTAGGTCACCGTAAGACTATGGTTGTCACATTTGTGCCGAAGTTACATTATTGCATAAAAAGCAATGCCGCACGTTATTAACAGCCGTGCATTAATCGGCGAAAAGCCGTGTATTAACAAGGCAATTCACGCGCTGTTAATGCACGGCTACGCAACTTTCAATATGTCTGTACCGGGGCCACATAATTGCTGCGTCACGAGATGTGTAGTGCTCCGCCCTGGAACGAGCATACTCCGTGGAAATTGTTCGCGAGACATCAGTGAACAGGCGAAACAAAATAGTGCAAGAAATAATGCGAAATGTAGGAAATGTTTTCAGTTTTTTATGCAATAATAGCGATCGAACATGGTTTTTCAATGCATTAACATTCGCCAGGTCCCTAGGGAGGTGTTGAAAACCGCGGCCTCCGGCCTCGGTTTTCAACACCTCCCTCGGTACCTGGCGAATGTTAATGCACGAAAGACCATGTTTGATCCCTATATTAAAAATACCTATTATAAAATGATGGGCTATAACAGGAGCAGGCCAAATATTCTCTTGCAGTAAAACGGCTACTAGGTTGATAGTGCTGTCCGGGCAAGGTCATTAATAGGTACGCCGCCCTTTTGGTCAATATGAAAATAACTTAGTGGAATTAGTTAATGTTGTAATCCGTAGTTATGAATGTAGACTAAGCCTTTCAGAGATTTAAATTGGCATATTTAACTATAGAATTATTTGCAGTTCTTTTTTTCCATTCCCAGAAGAGAAAATCGGTCAAAGAAAGCGCACTGTCTCTTAAATTTCTGATTTCAAATAAATAAAATATCAATCTAACACTGGTTTTACCCTGGGTGGTTAGATAGTGATACCAAAGAGACTACTTCACTTGTCTCATGTGAAGGAAATATAAATATTACTTCAGTTTCTGCTCTGTCATTCGCGTCTTCCCACATCATCTAATTTCTTCTACCGTTATAACCCTAAGTATTGGGACAGACATGACATTATAAACAGTGTAGATCCAGATCAGACGCCATAGGACTTTGCGTCTGATCAGGGTCTACACTGTTTGCCTTACACACAGCAATATGTTAGATACATCAACAGATAGTAAGCGTTGTCAGTTACTGGCGAAAGAATGTTCACAATACTGATTAATCACTTAGAGGACTAAGGCTACCCAGTAAACGTGTGGTTAGGTAAACTGACCGCACTCGACATGACCCCATTGGGTTGACTGGGCCGTAAAACCTCAACACAAACAAACAGATAGTAAGAATGAATCAGGGTTCATTTCCTACGATTGCATATGCCAACACTCAGATCAGCTTGCACATTCACTCCCCGCCTCTATTTACTATAGGTAACATTTCTACTGTTTAGTCCTTGTACCGTATTTACCTAAATATTAAGACACCTTATTGCCGACTATATTTGTCCTATATAGGAATAAGTCCATTTTATTGGACGGTTTTTTTCTTCAAAAAATCCGTTCTTTTAAATAGCGATGTCCGGGTGGGCGTCGGGCGTCGTCCCAGCTTCACCTTTTGCTTAACCTTTTTTATCAAAGTTACCTTTATTCTTCAGTGGATTGCTTTCATATCTGATAGAGATGCATAGGAAAACCAGTATGCATGTCTCATGCAAAAGACACTCTCACTTTCTTCGTTATGTACTTACCCACCCTCCGTTCATAATGCCGTTAGGCGTTTTTCTAGTTATCTTTTGAGGTTTCTAAAAGCTCTACGGCGCCTGATCTGCCTCTAAACGGTTTGCTCAGGCCTGTTGCTCTACTTTTTTACACTATAGGTATAAATTAAGCCGTGTCCAATGGCCTATGACTTCTGGTTTCAATTTTCTATTTGCCGTAATACAGCTGGGGACCAGAAGCCTCAGCTCACCTGGCAAGGTTATACAGGTTATATTTTGATTTATATCCATGATAGACCCGTAAATGTTTGTTTGTATCCTTGGATTATTCAAGCTCTTTGTCTAGACGTTTGTTACCACTTTTCAGTGCCAAAGTGAAATTCTTCACCGAATTATTGAGTATTTAACTTAAATAACTATTGTATGTATAAATGAATTCTTAAAGAACATACAAGGGATTAAGAAGTTACTGGGCCTTCTTTAACTATTTATTGGCAGTATCCTTTCCAAGGTCTACGTATTTTAAATCTGACGGTCGTTCATTTTACCGCGTCAAGTGTAAACGGCGCATTTAGAAAGACAACAGAGCAAAATCGAACTGTTACCACTCATAAAACTTGATAGGCAATACAAAAAGTCTCACTCGGAGATTATTTGAATAAAACTTCGTCTTTTTTTACGTGAAAAAAAAATAAGAAAATATTTTAAGCATTATCTGCTTTAATTTATAGTCAACAAGATTTAAAAGTATAAAGCTTTAACTCCGGAATTTCTCTACTTCTAATTTGGTTGCGCAGAGTTAGCCCCTATCCCTTTTCAATGGGCAGTTTAGTAAACAAAAAGCTTCCAGTCAATCCACTCTGCGTAATATCTAGTCCTTACTATAAAGTAAAATAAAAGATATTCTTGTTTTTCACTGTAGTATAATTTATATTATCATACATTTACTAGAGAATATGTTCATTTTGCATATGTGATACTAACATGGCTTTCAAGTACATATCACCCTTGTGGAGCGCAAAAGGTGTGATAATGGGCCACGTGGGTGATACGGCTTTTTTTACCCGGGCAAAAATCCCATATCACCACATTCGGAGCAATCGGCGGTCTTGCCTTTGACTCCGCATACGATATCAAATAGGCAAACTTGTCAGAAAGAAAAATGTATGATAAATAGATTATTATGATATGGCAATTTTCATATCATACCCCATTTCAACTCTCGACCCATATCAGCCCTCAGGCATTCGGCCCTCGGGCTGATATGGGTGTCTCGGGTTGATATGGGGTATGATATGAAACTTGCCATATAATGATCTCTATTTACCGTCGTTTATATATACATATGTATATATATATATATATATATATATATATATATATATATATATATATATATATATATATATATATATGTGTGTGTGTGTGTGTATTTTTTTTTTATTTTTTTTTTTTTTACTATTATTATTTAATTCTTTTTCTTTAATCTATTTTAGATCACTTAACACCATCTGGTAAACTGGAGTTTTACCGTAGAGGCTCTCAATAAAACCAATTTTGCCGTTTTATTTTTGTGTGTTCCTTCTTTTCAAGGGATACATCTTTTCAGTATTTGTACAAGTAACCGCCACCCAGCTAGCATTATTTATAAATCTACAGCGGGCCCTTATCGGCCCGTCAGCTACCCTGACGGGCCGATAACGGCCCGCTATAGATTTATGTAGAATGCTTACTGGGCGTCCTATGATTCGCCGTCGCTTAGTCAGTGCATACGATTAATATCCATAGTTCAGACAATTTGTGTCAATTGTAATAATATAAGCCACAGAGCAGTCATAAACATAAAAACAATTACTAGAACACACGATATAAAGTCATAGCAGACGACCATCAAACAAATTCTAATGGTATCAGTGGAACATATTTCATCGTTTATTAGACATTGATTTCATCACGAAAACATGCCTATATAATTTTTACCCCTTTAAATCCCACTTTTATATAGTAAAACTGGGGTTTACAGGGGTATATATTAATTTTCTTATGGCTGTTCAAAAACATAGATTGTGGATACTTGTTAGATCCGCCTTGACGAGGCGGTTCTAACGAGTACCCACAATCTATGTTTTGAGCAGAAATATGTTTTGAGCAGAAATATGTAAAATATCAGAATTTTTATCTGAAAACTTTCATTTTTTGGCGGTAACGTTTTCAGTATATTTGAATAGGTTTGTTTTCATAATGTCTTAATTGTGACCATTAAAACAGGAGCACAGCATTTCCAACAACATTATATGTGCGCCTATTGAAATTTTAGATCAGACTGTGCATCCATGCAGTCTGAGCAGAGTTGTCGCTGTCGACTTGAAGGCGCTTTAGGTCATTGGCTACCCACCGAGTGCCCTGCAGATGCGTATGCTGATCTGAGTCTCAGCTGGGCACACATGCAATCTTGTAGGAAATGTTGTGCCCTGGCTCATTTGTTATTTCATGACTAGAGGAATAGCTTGTCAGCATAGCAAAAGTGAATTAGTGTAATTTATGAAGTGGCGAAGCAGTTCAGTCAGTGCCCACTACTCATGCATTATACATAAGTATCGTTTATATTTGCACTTCAAATGTGCTGAATGCTGTCTTTCTATTCTTTACTTTTGTAAACGAATTAGGAAATGTGTATGAGTCACGTGAAGCCAAAAATGAACTGAAATATAGGGGCGGTTGCCAAACCTCTAGAGACAATAAGACGTTGAAAGAAAGCAGACTAGGACCTACGCTGTTGGTTTAAGGAATATTTGTGTACGATTTATAAAAAAGGGCATATGATCTCTAGTACCTCCGACTGACCTCTGGTGTATATTTTGTCCGAAATATTTTCCATTATGGCTAATTGCCATAGCGAGTCTTTAAAGTTCTATTGTTTACATCTGTTTACCCTATATACCTTACTTGACAACAGCAGCACACAAGAATGGCTGGAATTATGCGTCGTTTGTATAGTCCGACCTTTTTGCTAAGTGTTCGGCAGATCAGTCATCTCTGTTGTCGGCACATTTCATCAGCCAAAAACTGTATGCATGAAATGCGCGAAAACTGATCAGACTGCGCGTCTGCGCAGTCTGACCAGTTTTTGTGCATTTCATATATGTATTAAGGTAGCCGTTTTACTGTTTAGTTCTCATTCCGTATTTACCCTAAATATTGGAACACCTGAACTGCCAAACATATTTGTCCTAAATAGGAAGAAGTCCATTTTATTATCTTTTGCTGTTGTTTTTTTTAATGCTGGATTATTGCAAACTGTGTAAACTCTGATCAGTGTAGACTCTGATCAGATTGATTGTTTCGGAGTTTAACGTCACGTCAACCCTAGTGGGTCATTTTGTGTCGTTTCCCAGAGAAAGGGAGAAAAGAGATAGAAGAGATAGTAGAGGAGATGAAAAAGAAGGACAGGATAGAAAAAGGAACAGGAATGAAAGTAAAGAAACAGAAGAAATAGAAACATTCCCCCTCTATCTTTACCTGCTACAAGGATAACACGCCTTGCCCAACTGTAAGCCCATATCAGTTGGACGCCCCAGTGACGTAAGATACACGACACCTTCGCCACACCCGACCACCCTCAGACTCTGATCAATCATCCAGTTCTAGGGCGCCTGATCTGCCTCTACACGGTTGCTCAGGCCTGTCGCTCTAAACGTATACAATATAGGTATAAATATAACCATGTCCTGTGAACTATGACTTCTGGTTTCAATTTTTTATTTGACGTAACACAGCTGGGAACCAGAAGCATCAGCTCACATGAGAAGGTTATACAGGTTATATTTTGATTTATATCCATGAATGACCCGTTAATGTTTGTTTTGTATCCTTGGATTATTCACGCTCTTTGTCTAGACGTTTGTTACATTACCTCTTTTCAGTGCCAAACTGAAATCCTTCACCGAGTTTCTCAATATTTAACTTTAATAACTATTGTATGTATGAATGCATTCTTAAAGAACATATAGGGGATTAAGAAGTTACTGGGCCTTCTTTTAATATTTATTGGTAGTATCATTTCCAAGGTCTAAGTATTTCATATCTGATGGTCGTTCATTTTACCGCGTAGAATCTAAACGGTGCAATGTGACAGACAATAGAGCGAAATCGGACTGTAAAACTCATAAAACTTGATATGCGATTTAAATAGTCTCATTAAGAGAAAATTTGAATAAAACTTAGTATTGTTTTATGTGAAAAACAAAGAAAATATTTAAAGCATGATCTGCTTTAATTTATAGTCCACAGATTAAAAACTTTTAAGCTTTAATTCCGGAACCTTCCTACTGCTAATTTGGTTACGCAAAGTTAGCCCCCATCACGAAAACATGCCTATATAATTTTGACCCCCTTAAACCTATTTTTATATAGTAAAACTGGGGTTTGCAGGGGTATACATTATCTTCTCTTATTTCTTCTCAAAATCATAGATTGTGGTACTCATTAGAACCGCCTAGCCGAGGCGGTTCTAACGAGTACCAACAATCTATGTTTTGAGCAGAAATTTGAAAAATATCAGAATTTTTATCTGAAAACTTTCAGTTTTTTGAGGTGAAATTTTCTGTATATTTGAATAGGCGTGCTTTTTGTAATTTCGTCCCTTTCCGATGGGCAGTTTAGTAAACAAAAAGCTTCAAAAATCAATCCGATCTGCAAAGCCGCGTAATATCTTGCCTTTACAATAAAGTAAAGGTATCTTGATATGATCGTAAAGAGGTGACAGCAATCCCTTTAGCTGTTCACATAATTATAATCTTCTGCATACATCCCAGCCTAACCCATTAAAAGGTCCCCAGGAAGCAAGTCTAGTACATAACCAAAGGCATATTCGCATATTCAACTATAAAACTAGAAGACAGGTCAAGCTCAGGCTCGCATGTAAATGCATTTGATTTTGCTGTGGAGCAGTGAGAAATGGTCGTTGTGTGACAATAGAACAGAGTAGGCCAGATCAGCCTGTGCATCTGCACAGAATGGTCAGCTTTATTGTTCGCCTATTATATACTACAAGATCAGATCATTCTGTAATCGCACAATATAAACCCTGATCAAACTGCGCGGCTGCGACGGCTGATCTGGGCTTTCAATGTCCGTACAGGCGTCAAGGGTCTTTTTTGTTGAGATACCTTATTTGGGAGCATGACAATAGATATTATATCATCATGTAAAAGTACTAATATGACTTGACCTCATGTTTACCTAGCCAAAATAAGGTTAGACTCCATCACATTAAAGAAAAGCAAAGCTGAAAGAATGAAAGTTTTATAAGACTAGGGATAATGCAAATGCCTATCTTGCAGCTCTTTTATTGCATGTTAGCTAACTTAAAAACAGGGAAGAGAAACGTCCAGGGAGTGCCACAATCACAAAAACGCAGTCCTTCCCAGACACTAAGAGGAAGAGGAAACAGAAAAACCAAAGAAGTGCAAATCGAAGAAAAGTACGAAAAATACCAAGACTAGCTCTCTCTTTCCCAAGCGAGGTAATCGCAATGCTAAAAGGACTGACAAACACAAGAACAAAATAACACAAGTCTAGATATAAAACAAATCGCCTCGAAGAATAAACCACAAAGCAACAAAGTCTGTTAAGTCACAGATGCGATAAACGACATTTGGACTTCTTTGAAATCGCCATATTTTAATCATTTTAATAGTGGCTTTCACTGAAAGGTTTTCCACGGTCAGTGTTTTTGTCTGTCCGAGATGAACTTTTGTTTCTTTCATATACATTAACTGTTTTCTCAGTCTTTTAGTTTTGTCTTTTTTATTGCTGTTATTCTGGTTTCTGTTTTCATCGTCTTCCATTTGGCAGTTGTGACCTCTAAACGACATTTCATACATTTTTCCTGGGTTTGGTATTGACAGGTTGATGAGAAAAAAATGTAGTTCGTTTAGATATACGTCTGTTTCATTCAGTTTTTACTCACTTAGCTATCTTTATTTCATTGCATACTTTTTTACATTTATTTCTTACTTGATTGATAAGTAAGTAGCAACCGGTTTTTATAGTAATTTAATAATATTTATTGCTTTGATATGTTTGTTTATTTTCACTAAGACTTGTTGTTTAGTTTGGTGTGGGAGTATTGCCTTATGCTTTATTTATCTGTCAAAGCAGAAATCATATTCAGACTAGAAATAGTTTCTTTGTAGGTGCTATATATATTCAAAGGAACAGGAAACAAACAAACTGTTACATTTTTATATTTTTGTATTTTATGTTGATTAAATATATTCAGTCCGAAGCTTTTAATATCATGTTATATAGCTTAGTTCATAATGGTATAATCTGTTGTCCTGACCATTCTTGCCCATATTTGTAAAGGTCATGGTTTGCTAATATTGATTACATCCATGTTTTCCATCACGAAAAAATGCTTATATAATTTTGACCCCCTTGAACTTAAACCCCACATTTATATTGTAAAAGTGGGGTTTACAGGTGTATACATTATATTTCTTATTTTTGCTCAAAAACATAGATTGTGGGTACTCGTTAGAACCGCCTCGCCGAGGCGCTTCTAACGAGTAACATAATCTATGTTTTGAGGAGAAAAACAAAAAATATCAGAATTTTTATCTGAAAACTTTAAGTTTTTGGTGGTGAAATTTTCAATATATTTGGATAGGCTTGTTTTCGGAATGATTTATTAATACTTTTGTAAAATACAGCAGCATGTAATGATGTAATTATTAATCTTGTCAGCGTAGCTTTTACATTTATGGCTTGTTGTCTTTGCTAGAAACTTATGTTAACAATTTTTTTATAAATTCAAATCTTGAATATATATATAATATCAACAATAAAACTATTTCTAATCTGAATATGATCAGAATCAGACAACTGCACTTTTACTGGGCAAACTTAATCATCCAGAATTATAATGTTTGAAGCATGACGATTTCAAAGAAGACAAAAAGTCGTTTATCGTATTTGTAATTTAGTAAGTTAATATGCAATATAAAATAACTGCAAGATAAAACAGTAATTCAGCAGCATATGTATTATTCCTAGAGCTATGAAGCTATTATGTTTCTACCTTTGCTTTACTTAAATTGGATGGAGTCTATTTCACGGACGGTAGCAAAATGAATAAATCAATGGATACAAAGAATATAAAGCTACATAAGATTTTGCAATATGAATATCAAGATACCATTTTATATTTAAATAATTCTATCTACGTTAGTGTTTTGCCACAGATAAGGCGTCTGTATGCAATACTTCAATTTTGAAGCACTTTGTTGTATGAAAAATGGCATCATACTAGGAGGTAAAGGTCTCCTTGCAGAACGCTTTCAGTTCACTAAACATACATACATACATACATACATACATACATATATACATACATACATTACTTTCCTGTAAATATTCTTAAAGCAGTTATCCCAATGTGTTAGTCAAACTATTATTCATATGGCTGAAATGATATGCCACATCACACTGTTGAACCCGTGTTCATTGCACCATGAAAAGTACACCATTAGCATTATCATTAGATTCTTCTTGACTATAACTTTCAAGGTGCAGCGATAACCAAATCTAATGTCATTTGCTTGACCAAATCCAAAGTTAAAGTCTTCCATCAACTTTTCAAAGTATTCAATGGGCATGTTCAGTCAACAAAGAAATGAGGTCAACGATACCATCGGCTAATATACATGAGTTTTCCTTGTTCAGATGCTTTTATATTTACCATGATTATATTTTAGTAGTCAAATGTCTTAAATAGAAAACAGATACTTCCACCAAAATTTTTATACCCATTTAAATGTGAAATATAGGTCAACATCTCAATGTGATCATTTGGATAATATTTTCTGGTCGGTGTGCTTTTACGGTTAGGATGTTACTACTCCAGCTTGATGTATCCCGAAGATATAACAAAAATGTTCAACTTCGTGAAAATCTCAAAATTGACCCGAGGTTCTTACTTACGTTCTTATTACACGTGCAAAACTGTACTTGAGTGAAAGGCAATTAGACAGAGTAAAGCATCAGACATTCCCCTGTGAGTTGGTTTTAAAACTTATTGCGTATGGTACCGTCCTGCTACATTAAAAAGATACCTAAAATACATGTCAAAACTATTCGGAGTTACCCCACCCTCATTTAAGTGCCTGTAACACAGTAAATACTGCTAAAAGCACAAAACTACATATGTTCCAATAAATTAGATATGTATAGGCTAACAATATGCCTTATGTAGATGCCTGCAAACAGCCTTATAGATGCTTGTCCTTTCTACACAAACAGATTTTTCACCATCCCAAAAGACTTCAGAAGTAAAAGTATGCATCGAAAACACAATTTTAGTTTGTTTGAAACCGTTAAGATTAACCCCAATTGAAAAAATGTCAATAAGGTAACACATTCTAAAATTACAGTTTTACTGTTTTCCTCAAGTTTGTAGCAAAGCTGAAAATCTTTACTGATAAAATGCTTAGCCCAAAACAAAACCTAGTCCAAGCATTTTAGTGATTTACTAAACTTGTCAAAGTAAAATATGGCTCTGCCATTAGTACGGACTCTGGTACTCAATTTTTGCTAACCCTAGCATCGGAAAGATATACGATTTATTTCGATATAGGAAGAAAGCCTGGACATGTCTGTATATAAAACAACTGTATAGCAGATATGCATACATTGCATTTCGACAGAATCTGCACATTTCTATGGAGGCCCAGTCGATACTTAACAATTTCTAAGTATACCACCCTTGTGTATTCAGGTTAAATCATAAAAACGAAAGAAAAACAAATGCTCAAAACAGAAAGCAGAATGTTTATTTTCTCATGCGATGATGCAAACATGACGTCATTAGTGACACCCTGGTTGTTTTCGGCATTTAAGGGAGAGTACCCATTTTGCTGTCTGACATGAATTTTTAAATTTCGCGTGCAAACTGTGTTTAAAATAAACTTCTTCCGTTTCCTATAGTCTATATTAGAAGGTTAACAGAAGTGGATTAACACAAAAAAATGTTCGATTTTTCATCCAATATGGCCGCCACAATAAACCTGTAAGAAAACGTCTGATTGCAAATTTTATGATACCATTTTGAATGACACGTTTTAAATTTTGCCAAGACATCTTTCGGGCGTTCATGCTTATGGTTTTTCGATAAAAAATAATAATCGTATAGGACCCTGTATTGTACTTACGTAAGTCCCAAATATACATGTTGAGGGGAATCGCCGCGCATTTCTTCATGTCCATAATTTCAAAACATTTGCTGACGAACCATACTTTGTAAGAATGTATGATGACCAAACATAATATTTGCCGTAGTTTCCGCTAAATAAAATGTTTATCAAACTTTCATAAAATACACGCCGTTGTACAAAATGCGAAAAGAATTTTAAACAATCATATTAATATTTATATTCATATTCAGACATGAACTGTACAGCTTAATTTATCGCGAGTTGTGTTTATATTGGGCCTGTTTTACCTGTTAGTATATACATGTGTACTATACGCTGATAAAACTTACAGTTGCTTGACAAAACTTTAAACCAATATCATGCAAAATGCATGCGTTTCTCCAAAGTGCAATTAGTTTCGCACTGCTATATAGCGGTTTTGTATGAACCAATATCCAAGCTATATGTATACAAAAAATCAGCCGTATATCTTTCCGATACTATGGTTACGTTTTTTGCAAGGTACAGGAATTGAGAAACCCGACCAATCAGTTTCGTTGTTGACGAAAGGCGACTTCCCCTTTAAGTAAATCGCGATTTCCTCTTTAAGTGCCTGATGAATTCGAATGATGTATGCGGTTTAACGTTATTTTCTTGGCGTTGATGATTCTAGCGCGAACAGTTTACAGCGTTACAATTTAACATCATCTATTTATTTGCTTCAGTTCAGAGGGACGACCGAAAATGCTGATAGTATATAATAATGTGTTCACATCTATTCTGTTCCTCCTGTGTGGCCCACAATATTCGTTCAAAGAGGTGGTCCAAAATTGGACGCTGGCAAAAAGAGGATTAACGTTTAGCATGTTTTAAAAGAGGTCATATTTCATGGAATATAGTTCACATTTGGTTCATAGTTGGCCTGTTTCTAGGGATTTAATTCATTGCTGGTCTCGTAAGATCACGGTAGATAGATACATGCAGATTGAATAAGGTCTGTCCACTGTCATTCTGGAGTGCTTTCAAAATATAAATACATTCTCTACTTTACACATATTTCGTTTAGCTGCCAGATACTGATCCTAATTACTGGTGTATATAAAATTAAAATGAATTACTACAGACCACAATTAACACGATCACAGGCTTGTCTTTTTGCCAGATATACCACACACCTTGTAATGACGTACGTGCAGCCTACAACCCTCTAATAATGATGCTGATTCAGCATTCAAGATGAACTATACAGGATTGTACATATAATTTGATGAACTTATGACATACCATCATACACACACAGATGAACCGGGAAACAGAATTTCCTACAAGACTGCATGTGCGCCCAGTGAAGGCCCAGATCAGACTGCGCGAATGCGAATGCGCAGGCTGATCTGGGCCTTCGCTGTCCCACATGTCTGAAGACACGTTTTCGCAGGGCGCGACCCATAAGATATTGTATATACCTTAAGTATTCGGACAGACAGTCTTGAGCAAAGGAAGGCGAAATCGGATGAATGAATATCTTGTTTGTCACTCATAACAGTAATTCTAAGATACATTAACAAGTAGTAATTGATTTGTTCTAATGTTAGTAAAAGTATGGTGAATAGTTAAGTTGTCCGAATACTTACGGCAAATATTGTAATCTGCAGTTCTGAAGTAGAGAGGGAGAGAGAGAGAGAGAGAGAGAGAGAGTTAATTATGTTAAATAGACAATAACACCATATCAGAATTCTTGAACAGTAATGTATAAAGATAGAAACGAATGTTTATTCGCTAGGCGTTATCAACGGTTCAAAATGGAAGCTGTCTCCTAATACTGGGGATAGCTTTGTTCACCATGATTATGAATTACCGTTTAAACATGATGGTTGGTTTGTTTGTTTGTTTACATGTATCTGTTAGATTTTCTTGGCTTTTATTTTGACAAAAATATATATTCTTAAAACTATATAATTAGCTAAAGTGTGTCTATATAAAATTTAAAATAAATTTATGCTTTACACTAAGAAAGGCATTATCTTGTTTGTCATGCATGTATTATAAACGTGTCGGTTGTTCTTGCAAATAAAATTATACAATTGAGTGTAATTTCATACTGGTTTCAATTAAGGAGAACAGATAAACCTTCAGGGGAGGCAACTCTTCTCATTTTTTCCTCCGTTCTGAAAAGGGTTTACTCTAAATGGAAATAAAATTGCCCGGAATGGGAGCAAATTATTTCCTTTTAAGTAGACCCCTTTCAGAAGGGGCTCGGTGTGCACATAAGCAAACAAGAAAACACAAAAGTTGTCTCCCTTTAAACAGTGACAAACATCGAACAGGTGTATCCAGTCCCCTAAATGATTCTGAAAGTAAGTCCTCAATCGGTCAGCTCCTTAAATAGGATCTTTGTAAGTATTCGGACATCTTAACTCCTTACCATTCCTGATCTAAAAATAGAACTGAACAAGTACAATGTGTCTATAAATTGCTGATTACTGGCAAACATTGTAGACCCAGATGAGACGCCGTGTTGTGCGGCGTCTCATCTGGGTCTACAATGGTTGCTCAGGCCTGTCTGTCCCTATGCTTATGGAACATATGGAAGTTGATATATAGTTATGAATTCTGGCACATCATAGAGGTGTCTAGAGCAGAATAGAATAGTATTTATTGGAAAACCTATATATTCAGAAGGTGTTGTCCATTCACATGAAATATCCAACAAACAAAAGTTAACAGAATACACTTAAGAACAATCTCGATATATCATGTGTCTAATATTAACATGAAATATAAACGCATCCACGCAGTCTGGTCAGGGCCTGAATCATTGGATGCTACAGAATGTATGAATGGAGAGCAAATGCCCGAATGATATTTTGCGCATGCGCGGTATGAATGAATCTGTTCATTTTGCGCATGTTCAAAGACACCTTTTCGCTTGACATGGCTCAAGTAATGACTATTAAAATCATGTTTATTTTAGTCAGTCCCAGCTATAGAAACCATCCTACCTTAAACGCAAATCACTGACCAGCTAGTCTAGAGACCGAGGCACAGCATTTCCTACAAAATTGCAAGTGCGCCCATGGGGCGGGGATACCTGTTGACTTGTTCGCCTGATTTTTTTTTTAATTTTCCCTTGTTCCCCAGAATCAAAGTCTTAATTTTCTATGTTCCCTGCTCCCCGAAATTGCCTTTGTTCTCCTGTCCGCTTCATTTTTAGACTTGTGTTCTCCTGTTCCTTGAAATAAATGACATTATTTTCCTGTTCCCCAGAACCCCGTAGAGATCCTCATCATTTGCTTCCGCGCAATCTGATCAGAGTCTTCGTATGGTACTGTGTGAGTAGCAAAAGGATTCAAAGCGTCTTCAGGCGGAAAGCGAACACTCTGAAGCGCTGGCTGGTCTAAGCCTTCGCTGGGCGCACATGCAATCTTGTAGGACATGCAGTGCCCAGGCTCAGTTATGATAGTGTACATGAGCTTAACATTTTGATAGATTTGATAGTAATGATGGACAGCACGTAATGTCCAGTTCAGTATAGCTATAGGTGGTGTAGGCACTGTCTAATTAATTTCAATAAGTAACAAGTATCCCCTACAGTATTGGTGACGAGCTTGATACTTATAAATAGATTTAATAGTAGTGATGGACAGCACGTTATGTCCAGTTCAGTATAGCTATAGGTGGTGTAGGCACTGTCTAATTAATTTCAATAAGTAACAAGTATCCCCTACAGTATTGGCCATGAGCTTGATACTTATAAATAGATTTGATAGTAGTGATAGACAGCACGTAATGTCCAGTTATATGTATAGGTGGTGTAAGCCTGTCTAATTAATTTCAATAAGGAACAAGTATCCCCCACAGTATTGGTGATGAACGTGAAACAATACACGTACATCACAATAATACATCTATGTTTGTATTCTTCTTAGACTTTATAGCTCTAGATAAACCGTTCTTAATCAAAATATTAACATTATCTTATTTCTGCACAAGAACATATGTTGTTAGTACACATTGGAAGCGCGTCGCAGAGAGGAGCTTCTGAGTAACTACAACCAGGGGTGGACTCAGACGGGGTTCGAGGGGTTGTCGAAACCCAGCCCCCACCCCACCCCTCCTCATCTCCTTCCCCTTTGACTCGAAAATTCATTTGGATAAATTTGGGATACCATATTTACCCTCAGTATTCACATCCTTACTGTTTACCTAATACTTCTCTTAATCAAGTCCATTTTACTACCTATGAATGTGTGTAAAATTGTTGAATGGAGGCTAACAGTATAGACCCTGATCAGACGCCGCATTCTGCGGCATCTGATCTGGGTCTACACTGTTTGCTCAGACTTGTCTTTCCTAATTCGTGGAGCATGTACGGTAATTTGATAAAATCGAACCCCCGCAGAAATTATCCTGGCTCCGCCTCTGACAACATAAGTTTTTTGTGGAGAAATAAGAGATATTTGTATCTTGATAACCCTCTTATTTGTAGCTATGTAAGTTGTGGTATTTTCACCATATACGTACTATAAGAAATGAGAAAGAATTTTTAGACAAATTCCTACAGAAAAAAATTGTCGCTAGAAGTAGCAAACAAATTAAAAAGCTGGTTTCAAAACATGAAACTTTCCTTTATATTATAAGTCCCTTACATACCATATTTACCGTACGTGTTCGGACAGACAGGCTTGAATAAACAGTGTAGATCCAGATGAGACGCCGCAGAACGCGGCGTCTCATCAGGGTCTACACTGTTTGCCACTCATCCGCCAATTTCAGACACAGTATCGGGTAGTAAATTGTACTTGTTCAAATTTTAGAAGAAGTATGGTGGGGAATTGAGGTGTCCGATTACTTAGGGTAAATGCGGTATATCTCATTTCACTATATATTTTAAAGGAGATAAACATAGATTTGTTAATGTAATGAAACTAAACCACGCCAGTTTTCCAAATGGACTTTAGATGCCATCATGAAGGCACACATCACGAACACATACCTATATAATTTTGACCCCCTTAAACCCCACTTTTATATAGTAAAACTGGGGTTTACAGGGGTATACGTTATTTTTCTTATTTCTCCTTAAAAACATAGATTGTAGATACTCGTTAGAACCGCCTCGGCGAGGCGGTTCTAACGAGTTCCCACAATCTATGTTTTGAACAGATATATGAAAACTATTATAATTTTTTATCTGAAAACTTTCAGTTTTGGTAGTGAAATTTTTAGTATATTTGAATAGGCCTGTTTTCGTAATGAAAGCTGTAAGCTTGTAGACGGACGGATGGATGGATGGATGGATGGATGGATGGATGGATCGATCGATGGAATGATTGGTCCTTTATGAGGTAGGTAGGTAGGTACGTACGTACGTAGGTACGTAGTAAGTTAGGCACTAGGCAGGCAGGCAGGCTTGCTGTTAGGTAGGTAGGTATGTAGGTAGGTAGTTATGTACGTAGATAAGTACTAACGGCAGGTCATTACGAAAACACGCCTATTCAAATACACTGAAATTTTTACCACCAAAAAATGGCAATTTTTCAGATAAAAAATTCTGATATTTTTTATATTTCTGCTCAAAACATAGATTGTGGGTACTCGTTAGAACCGCCTCGTCGAGGCGGTTCTAACGAGTACCGACAATCTATGTTTTTGAGCAGAAATAACAAAATAATGTATACCCCTGTAAACCCCAGTTTAACTATATAAAAGTGGGGTTCAAGGTGGTCAAAATTATATAGGTATGTTTTCGTGATGTCAAGCAGTTCCATTATGTTTTGTCTAGATAAAGTTATGCACAGTGCATTTGCGGTTTTTGTACTTCATGTGTGTCGATACAGATGTCGTTATTCTTTTGTTCAGGACTACATTTCTTTTTAAATATTTTTCTTACCGTATTTAACAAGAATAAAAGTGAAGGTACCCAGGAAAGCCACAATCAAGAAGCACTGCCTTTCCATCATGAAAACACGCCTATATAATTTTGACCCCCTTAAACCCCACTTTTATATAGTAAAACTGGGGTTTACAGGGGTATACATTTTTTTCTTATTTCTGCTCAAAAACATAGATTGTAGGTACTCGTTAGAACCGCCTCGCCGAGGCGGTTCTAACCAGTGCCCACAATCTATGTTTTGAGCAGAAATGTGAAAAATATCTGAATTTTTATCTGAATTTTTTTTTTCACTTTTTGGTGGTAAAGTTTTCATTATATTTGAATAGGCGTGTTTTCGTAATGCGGATGCACAGAGAGAAGTAGAGATGAGAAATTACAACGACAAACCACACGCAACATATGAAACCACCAACTCACGAACAAAGAAATGCAACATATGAATTACCTTGGAACGGTAGATAGAAACAAGAAGTATCTTTAAAAAAGATACGAGGGGCGTTCAATAAGTTCGTAGAACTCAGGGTTTAACTCACAGATTGGAAGATGGTTTCAACATTATTTTTCAATATAATCCCCCTTTACTTCAATGCATTTGGCCCACTTTTCTTTTAAGCAGTCTATGCCTTTGAAATAAAAGTCGTCTATTTGGTCTATTTGGTCCTCAAACCAAGCCTCTGTAGCAGCCTTGAGCTCATCATTGTCCCGAAATCTCGATCTAATGCAAGTGGGACTTCAAATTTCAAGACAGATAATAATCACTTGGGGGCCAGGTCTGGACTGTATGGCGGGTGATTTAACAGCTCGAACTTGCACTCACGAATAGCCGCTTGTGCAACTCAGGGGCATTATCATGCAAAAGAAGGACACCAGCAGCTAGATTTCCCGTTCGTTTTTCTTTAATAGCAACCCTTAATAGTTTAATGACATTGGCATAGTATTCTCCTGTAATTGAAGTAACAGCAGGCTTGTAATCTATCAATATAATCCCTTTGGAGTCCCAAAGCACCGTGGCCATTAACTTGCTGGCTGATGGTTGGGTACGAAATTTCTTAAGTAGGGGTGAGCCAGGGCGCTTCCATTGCATGGACTCTTTTTTAGTATCTGGGTCCCAGTGGTGAAGCCAAGTTTCATCTCCTGTTACAAGACGAGTGTGAAAGTCTTCTGGATTGGCACTGTACACTTCCAGAAGTTCTTGACTTGACTCCATCCTTTGCTGACGATCTTGCATGTTCAGGTTTCTGGGTACCCACCTGGCAGATACTTTTGACATGCCTAAATGTTCATGGATTATAGTGTAAACACTTACATTAGAAATACCACATTCTGAAGCAAGTTCGGCAACTTTGATTCGGCGATTGTTTAGCACAAGTCTCTCAACACGGTCGATCATCTCCTGGCTGATGACATCAGCAGGGCGACCTGGCCTAGGTCATCTTCTAAGGAGTCTCGCCACGTTTAAATTCTGCTGACCACTCTGCCACTGTGGAATACTTTGGGCTACTATCACAATACACATCAGCCATGCGCCAATGGATTTCTTTGGCCTTTGCACCCTCCTTAGTGAGGAACTTTATGACTGCTCTGAACTCAATATTCTGACTTTCCATGTTTGCTTATGGGTATATGTTTTCAAACAAAAAAGTAAGAGGAAAAATGTACGTGTTGACTGAACGGCTGTTATCATTCAACTGACAAAGGTTTACACTGCACAAAAATGAAAAAGGAAATCTTGAATTGTATAGAAAAAATACCGAGTTCTACGAACTTATTGATCGAAGGTAAACACTCTAAACTTCTTTATAATTTGACTTTCAGGGCGACGAACAACTTCAACACTTCACCCCGACAAACCGATTCGCTGTGATTGATTTGTACATGCGCAAGAGAAAATAGTGTAGGAATTTTGGAGAAGAATAATAGTCTGACTTGCAAATGGCTCATAGTAAATACAATAAACTTCAAGAATGAGATCTCTTTAAACTATTAACCTCGACAAATCGTATATTGACCCTTTAAGTAAATTCTGAATAAAACATCGCAAAAGGCGCAGTAATACATATTTAAAAATTACGGGAAAATATGGAGTGTTCGAGTGACGCTTTCGTTGACTCGAGGAGAAAATGATTCGCTTCGAGAGGGGAGAGTTTCAAAGCCGGAAGTAAAGGTCGGAGGTGGGAACCAAAAGTCGGGACTAAATTTTGACAATCTATTAATGGCATTAAACATTCATATATCGGGATGAAATTTGAAACATATGTAGAGTATTGCTTCTTCTAAAAATGCATATCAGATTATATCTGAAGATTAAATATTTTTCCCGTTCTTAACCAAAATATTCGACTTCAGGCGTTTACAATTTTCTTGCTGCACTTATTTTATAGTCGACTTACACATAGTCCATTTAATCAAGCGGTTCTATTTTTTTCTGACGACTGTCGAGCGCACCTGCAGGTACGATGGATCAAAATTGCTACGTAATGCAATAAACTGTTCATATTATTATTGTTTATTTCTTAATAAACAATATATTATATACTTCAAATCAATTTTAAATGGTATATTATGATATCAAATAAAAAATCGGATACTTAGTACATAAAGATACAGTAATCACAATTTTCATAATAAAATATCATGGTATAAATTGGGTTACATATTCCGCTGCAAACCTAATCTTAATATGTCTTCGACAAAAAAGTAGGGATTGCTTAAACCAAATTTTCTCGCGAGAAACATCGTCCTTATTCTGATGTCATTTTGCTACCTACAGCCTAAATTCATAGGTACTCTTTTTCTTCATCTGACGATGCTTTCGTATGCTTTGGGTAGTGTCCTTTGAATGGTAACGTATTTATCGTATATATTCAGTAAGCCAGGCCTGAGCAAACAGTGTGGATCCAGATGAGATGCCGCAGATCGAGGCGTCGAATTAGGAACATGGGAAAATGCCGATTTTTTCAGGGAAACAAGGGAACAGGTATTCCCCTCTGGGAGGGCGTCATCTGTGACGTATTGATTGCTTTTCTGTACATCCTTGGGAGCAAATTCTTTCATTTTCGAATAGACCCAAAATCAAAATCTTGCCTTTGTTCCCCTGTTCTCTTCAGCTTTAGACTTTTGTTCCCTTGTTCCCCTGAAATAAATGACCTTATTCCCCTGTTCCCCCAAACCCCTGAGAGGGCCTCTCCGTTGTGAAATCTGGCGGACAATCAACCAAGTATATCCAGTCTCTTTAATGTTTAACTTCTGGTATAAACATGGAGCCTACAGCGTTGCGTATCACATGTTTTTAAGAAATGTTAAGCCACGGTATATAAGACTATTTTAACTGAATATAGTTGGTGCAAATGTATACGATACGAAACAATGCTGTTTGCGTTTTGGCATTAATATAAAAAAAAAAAAAAAAAAAAAAAAAACAGTGGTCTTCTCGTGTTAGGCAGAAAACAGAATCCGCTGAATCTATGCCAACACTGTAAACACAGTACATGTATATATAAATAGATTCTGTAAAGAGAGATCCGTTGTAAACAACGGATCTTTCTTTACGGAATCTATTTATGTTAGTACAGCAGATGGAACGTGTTGTGTTGCGGTCCTGAAACAACTCTCCGTGCTTTACTTCAGTGTAGTTCAAATTTCAAGCTCTTTGGGATCACTGAGCTCATTTAATTTTATTACAGCTTATCCTAAAACCACTTCCCGTACTTCTCTTCAGTCTAATTTAAAATTTACTAGTCACTTGTAGTTGGGTTTACTGCGCTCATTTAGTTTTACTACAATTAGTCCTAAAACCACTTCCCGTACTTCTCTTCAGTCTAAATTAAATTTTTCTAGCAACATGTAGTTGGGTACACTGCGATCATTTATTTTTACTACAGCTAGTGGTATGTGCTGTGTGCAGTAGACCGTGCATGCGCACTGAAAGATTGATTCGACGGAAAGTCCGAAGCGCATTTTCTCTCGCAACGCGGCTCATTTATTTGTTAATTCTGTTATTAGTGGATGGTGGCAAACAGTGTCGTATTATTTCTCGTAAGCCATATTAAACTCCATAAATAGCAACGTTTCCCTCATATATTGGTGATGTACGTGAAAATGTTCACGTAAACCTGAAAGAAGCTACATGCATGTATACAACCGATATCACCTCTATTAGCTAAAACTCAGGAAGGTAGCAAGTTTCTCAATAGATAGATAGATAGATAGATAGATAGATAGATAGATAGATAGATAGATAGATAGATAGATAGATAGATAGATAGACACACACACACACACACACACACACACACAAACAGACAGATAGATAGATAGATAGATAGATAGATAGATAGATAGATAGATAGATAGATAGATAGATAGATAGATGTTCCGACCTGAGTCTACATGGTTTGCTCAGGCCTGTCTTTCTGTGTAGTTTTTATGTTTCTTTTCCTTTAGATCATTGATGCCATTTTGACGTATTTGAATCGACAGAGAGCCAGATAGATAGACAGACAGACAGACAGACATACAGACAGATAGATAGATAGATAGATAATAATAATAATCGACTTTATTTATAAATGGTAACACATTTAATAAACTAGTACTAATCTTCCATGTGGCCTTCTTTTTTGGCTGGTAGAAACCAGTACTAAGCAATGCGGATAAAGTCTCTTGCTCAAGGAAACAACACTTGATGTTAGTGGGGATCGAACCCGGTACCTCTCGATCTCGAGTCCAATGCTTTACCACTGCACCACAGCGCGATAGATAGATAGATGTTCCGACCTGAGTCTACATGGTTTGCTCAGGCCTGTCTTTCTGTGCAGTGTTTATATTCATTTTCCTTTTGATCATTGATGCCATTTTGGCATATTTGAAAATCGACTTCCGCTCAAACCGCTGAGAGGGAGCGTATGCCGCCCTGCAAACTAAAATGTTGTCCTATGAAGAGTCTCAGTGAAACCGAGATTCCGATTTTATTTCTTTTAAATATTCAATGTTTCAAAGGGCGGCCTTTGTAGATTATATTTCTAAATACTGTGGTTTACCCTTGCCCTGCTGAATAAATTAGGATGCCACGCCCAGTTCCAATTTTGAGCCAATCAGATCACTTGATCCAGATTGTTGATATAAATTCACATATTTAATGGCAAACAGCGCAGATCCAGATCAGTTGGCTTCTTCAGAAGCCAACTGATCTGGATCTACACTGTTTGCAAAGGCAGGGTATATCCGGGTTCAGCAGGACAAGGGTTAAATATGGTAAAATATATTAGGATTGATACCAACAGCATCATTCACATCCATATCAATTCATTTCGCGTCTTTTTCTATATTTTACATTCTGTATTGTACATGTCATTCAAAACAGCAAATTTGCTAAATTGAGCCACACCGACAGGAAACGTACCTTTGCACATGTGCGCCCAACGAAGATTCAGATCAGCCTGCGCATTCGCGCAGCCTGATCAGAATTTTCACTGGGCGCATTTAGGACAACGAAGGCTCTAATTAGTCTGTGCGAACTCGCAGGCAGGCCCCGAGGTTATAAAATTTTTTTCATGCTCAACTCAACTGAGCATGAAATTCTTCCTGCTGATAAATCTCAAATTACTAATAACTGCAAATTCTTTCTTGCTAAACATAGCTTAGCATGAAAATTCTTCTGCTAATAAATATGAAAATACCAACTATTGTTGGCATTTTCATATTTATTAGCAGAGAAAATTTCATGCTCAGCTGTTGAGCATGAAAAAAGTTTTGTAACCTCGAGGCCTGATTTCAGTCTTCGTTGAGCACACATGTCTGGAAGAACTTTTATTGATGTCGCGGCTCCAACTACTTGTTCAATATTGTCTTTACTTTCGCCTTGGCAACGAATTAGGAAGCGATAGCTGTCATATATAGCACTATAAGCTACGACATCAAGCGAAAAAGCATATTTGACCAATGATGGAGATGAGTTCATGTTTAATGCTTTGCATGCTGAGTAATTTTTCGCGGGTGCATTTTGAAATAGTTTTTCCTGAAAAATCCTTTTTCTTGTCTTGCAAATTGTCTTCTATTTTCTTTTGACAAATATGAAAAACCGTCTGCCGAATTAACTAGGGAGTGGTAAAGGTTAACGACGAGTCACCCCAGGAGGTTAATAAGCGTCAATAAGTTATAATTAACTAGGCTCGCTAATGAAAAAGATGTCACGTCGTGTCTATAGCAAGTACGAATGACAATATGAAAACGACAGATGTATATTTAATATCTGCAGATAATCCTGCGAATCCACAGTCCCTCAGGATCTGTCATTATTAGAACACGCCTACTCAAATATATTGAAAATTTCACCACCAAAAACTGAAAGTTTCAGATAAAAATTCTGGTATTTTTATATTTCTGCTCAAAACGTAGATTGTGGGTACTCGTTAGAACCGCCTTGCCGAGGCGGTTCTAACAAGTACCCACAATCTATATTTTTGAGCACAAGTAAGAAAAATAATGTATACCCCTGTAAACCCCATTTTAACTATATAAAAGTGGGGTTTAATGGGGTCAAAATTATATAGGTATGTTTTAGTGATGACTTTCTGTTAACATATTTGTTTAAGTAAACACGATGATCCTTATTTCTCTTTGTCATGTTTGTATTGATCTGGGCTTTCTTGTCCAGATATGCTACGAAGACCCCCTTTCGCTCGTATTTCATTTACAATTACCAATATACCATATGATACTGTGTGCGTTTGAGCGTCCGAACATGTGTTTGTCCGTGGTCTGATCTGGGCATCGCAGTGGGACATATTTTGTATTTGATTCAATGTTGTGCTTTTGATCAGAGATTTATATTTGAGTCAATGTTGTGCTTTTGATCAGAGATTTGTATTCTACAAGAATATTTTGTCGTGTGATTAACCATAAGAGGCGTAACGTCAAACAATCTACCTTCAGACATGTGCGACCAGCGAAGATTCAGATCAGCCTGCTGCAATTTTGGCTTGGTGTACTTTGGATAGGTTGCAACGTTTCTTCATGCGGACAAGGAAAGCTCTGATCAGACAGCGCTGAAACACAGGCTGATTTGAGATTTCGTTGGGCGCACATGTCAGAAGGTACGTTTTGGTACGTTGCGGTCATATAATTGTCAATTTGTCCATTTTATGATAGGGATCAAACATGGTTTTTCATGCATTAACATTCGCCAGGTCCCGAGGGAGGTGTTGAAAACCGAGGCCGAAGGCTAATTGTGCTCCACTGCTTGCCGACGTGCAATCCTCGTATGAGGCAGAGTTTATATAGGTTCTCATTAATGCAGGCAACAACAATTCAATTTCATCTACAGATACCTTGATGATGTACTGTCAATGAATAATTCAGAGGTTTTAGAGTACCTTGAATTCATCTACCCACGTAAACTTGAAATTAAGCAAAGATCTGAGATGATAACCTCTTCCAAATACTTGGATTTATACTTCTATATCGGCAATGAAAAGCTCTCTACTAGACTTTACGACAAACGGTATGACTTCAACTTTCCCATAGTTATTTTTTCCGTTTCTGAGCAGCAATATCCTCTCAGCACATGATGTTTACGTTTCACAGTTAATCCGTTATGCTAGGGCCTGCTCTGGGTATCAGGGCCCGGTTGTTCAAAGCGTCGTTAGCTTAACGAGCTCGTTAAGGGTCATTTCGTTAACTGTTTTAGCAGATTCAATATACAATATTTTGATATTTTTTGCTGAAAAAATGTGAGTAGCTTTTGCACTGCAAAAGCTACTCACATTTTTCAGCAAAAAATTTCAGAATATTTGCGTATCACTCGATGTAAATTTTAACGAATCGTTAACTAACGACATCGTTAGCTTTGAACAACTGGGCCCAGGACTTTATCAAACGAGGATGACTGCTCACTACAAGACTGCTGACCCAGGGATATTAAAGAACTAAACTACTCGTAGTGTCAGCAATCTATTGGAGGCATCATAACTTTGTCAGTTTTTATAATGTGGCTGTTTCCACATTACGAAAACACGCCTATTCAAATATATTGAAAAGTTTACGACCAAAACCGGAAAATTTTCAGATAAAAAATTCCGATATTTTTCATATTTCTGCTCAAAACATAGATTGTGGGTACTCGTTAGAACCGCCACGCCGAGGCGGTTCTAACGAGTACCCACAAACTATGTTTTTGAGCAGAAATAAGAAAATAATGTATACCCCTGTAAACCCCAGTTTTACTATACAAAAGTGGGGTTTAAGGGGGTCAAAATCATATAGGTGTGTTTTCGTGATGAGATTTATGGCTGAAGATTTTGCCACAACCAAGCCATAAACAGCCGTTCTAAACCCCAGACATCACTATTCCCATATTTTCCTGAATCTCTCGACACTGTGGGCTATGCATGCTTACAAAGTAAGTTTCCATGGACGCCTGATTGCGACTATTTATTTTGGGGCCATGTCTGTCTATCTGAAAATTTCTAATTTTGTCTTTGTGTATATCGACTTTATGATTTTCCGAAATACGATTTTGGTATGTTGACCTCACACTCATCATATATGTTTTGAGTGCTCATAAAAATATACAGTCGACTCTCGTTACCTCGAATTCCTAGGGACTCTCTGAAATACTTCGAGATATCCGTACCTCGACATATCAGATTTGCAGAGTTCAGGAAAACAATTAATTAATATATATGAATTGGACTCTTGAAGTTAGAAATATATTGAAAATATTGTGGAAAAGAGGAGAAATTGCTCCTTAGGAGCAATTTCTCCTCTTTTCCACAATATTTTTACCTGTTGTTAGATTTTAATGTTTAGGCAGGGGCCAGATTTTCACTTCGAGATAAGCGGTTATTCGAGATAAGCGAGTTCGAGATAGCGAGAGTCAACTGTATGTGGAGATACCAAGGAAATGTAACAATCATGAAGCACAGCCTTCCCTGTAGGCTCCAAAAGAAGGAGAGATGAGGAACAAAGAATGCTAAAACAAACGCCACACATGAAATCACCGACGTACAAACAAAGAAGACCTACAATGGTTGCGCTGTGTTTGTGTCTATGCCAGCCAAACACATATTTTTATTTGGTATTTTTACAAAATATGAATATAAGGGAAGAGTTGGTGTCAGTAAAACTGATTTAACCCCTTCCCACCTACCTCCTTCCCACACCCGAAACAAAAAAGATACATTTACTGGACTTTTGTAAGGCGTTATTTCTGTTACAATTCCTCTTAGAGTGATATTCTGTGATGTAGTTTCGTGTCAGTTTAAACTTATTCGGTGCCTTTGAAGGATTGTGTTTCATGTTTGTGGCCTTTCTGGTGCATCACTACATTTGTATTAATTGAACTGAAATTCTAGGTCGGTATAAATATATTGGAGCCCGTAATGAGACACTCTATTTCAATATAGGAGATTTAGTAATTTATTATATAAATACAGATCTGAAATGCATTGCAAAAGAGATTTTCTATTATTTATTGTTATTGTTTCCATTTGTTTCACGTCGTCCCTTACATAATACTGTTTAGAATAGCTTTCTAAACAGCCAGTAAGCGTATTCGTTCTTCAACCGTGGACCGTTAGCCAGGCTCCTTATTAATTTAGGTAGTCTAATGTGAATCAAAAAAGAGGAACTTTTATATATTGCGATATATGCATTGTGCCACCGCTTAGTGTCAACCCTACGATAAGTGCAGCTGTTAGCAATAAGCAGCACAACGCTTACTGATCACCTTGCTGTGATTACACTGATCATGTCAATTATTCAACAGGATCAACCGTTACTGTAACCCTTATGTAGACAATCACTTTAGCCACTGGAATGATTTGCTTTTCGGCTGATTTAAAATTGAGCATTTCTTTAGGGCAAAAAGGGCTTTTAGTATGGCAAGTCAAATGCACAATTCGTTCCCAAACCTAGATTTAAAATCAGAATTGCAGACTTGAAACAAAGGTGTAAGTTGTAAAGTTCAAACCTATGTTTACAAACCTTGGTTTGAATACTTATTTTGCATTTCGCTTGCCGTGGTTATGCCTGTGAACTACAAAGGTAGTATTGACAATCACTCACCAGTGAGCAGTCATACCTAGTACTTGGGTACCTTGGGGAGTCTTCTTTCCTCCCTACACTACTAATCCTTGAATTTATGGCCCAACTTTTACCTAATATTAAGACTAGGACTCTATTGTCAAGGATTCTGCTGCTCTTTTATGCCAATCCCTTCGAAAGATAGTAGGCCAGACATTGTCTTATGTGCATTTAGGTTAAGTTCTATATGACATGTGATTCTCGGTCCAGTGATGTTTGCCTTATATACTGAAGACTATTTGATCGATAAACATCATATTTAGTTTATAGTGCAGAGTGACACAAACGTGACTTCACAAGATATTAAGTTGGCCTGATATCATAGTCTAGTGATTCTGTCTTGTGTCTTAAGGAAGTTTGGTGAATGACTGTCATACGTAGGATACCGATTCAGTGTTACATGAAATTGTAAATGTAGGCCAGTTTTACATTAATACCTATGTTTCCAGTAAAACAATGAAGGTCGAAACTGGAAAGGTCTACACTGTGAACTGGTATTGCACAATCTATTGACAACACGAACACTTATTGTCACCCATTACCACGTAGCGTTGCAGTTGCGGCGATTAGTTTCATGGGTAACAGTAAGCGTTGCAGTAGCCACGCAAAGTGTTAACGGGTAACACTAAGCGTTGCTTGCTTTTGCAACGCTGGGTGCTAATCGTAGGGTTAACACTAAGCGACGTTACAATGCAACAACAATACGAGAATACTATTAAATGTCTTGCACTGGTCCTTAAGACGGCATTTCATTTCTATTCAACTGGAGATGCCATGAAAATAATAAATTTCTGTACTGTGCTTGGATATAGAAAGAACAACATATAACGGTTACACGGCATTACACATCTTCTAAATAAATCAAAACACACATTTATTGTTTGTCATTGCCGTGGTTTTAAAAAAGTACCCATTGAACATATACATGACTTCAACACTGCCATATGAACTGAATACCGTCTTCGAACAGACTTTCCTAAGCAAGTCGTGTAGAACTACATCAGACACCGCACATCACGAAAACATACCTATATAATTTTGACCCCCTTAAACCCCACTTTTATACAGTAAAACTGGGGTTTACAGGGGTAAACATTATTTTCCTTATTTCTGCTCAAAAACATAGATTGTTGGTACTCGTTAGAACCGCCTTGATGAGGCGGTTCTAACGAGTACCAACAATCTATGTTTTGAGCAGAAATATGAAAAATATCAGAGTTTCTTATTTTTTATCTGAAACGTTTCAGTTTTTGGTGGTGAAATTTTCAATATATTTGAATAGGCGTGTTTTCGTAATGGATTTCGACGTCCGAGTAGATTATATATGATTTGCAAGTCACCCGTCACATTCAGGTACACCAACAGCCAGTAAAATATACTTGTCTTGAACTTTTGGAGTTTTTCTTGGTAGGGCGGGGACATAGGAAAATATATATGGTAGTTAGATGTACTGTAGATAATACTGGCGAGAAAAGACAAGAATAAAACTTCATTTTTAATTATGGACGCTAAAACGGAAAATCAATGAACGAAGAATAGTTTAAACGTTTTAGCCTGCTAGTGAATGACATTTTATGTACTCCTTTGCACTTAAAAACATGCTCGTTAACCTAATTTCATGCAATCACCTAATAAATTCACATTTAAGCCCAGGTCACGAAAACATGCTCTTACGCGTCACAATTAAACGTCTGCGCACCAAAGGATACGTTTCGAAAACACGCCTATTCGAATATATAGAAACATTCACCACCAAAAGCAGAAAGTTTTCAGATAAAAAATCTGATTTGTTTCATATTTCTGCTCAAAACATAGATTGTGGGTACTCGTTAGAACCGCCACAATCTGTGTGTTTGGGCAAAGTAAGAAAAATAATATACCCCTGTAAACCCCAGTTTTACTATATAAACGTGGGGTTTAAGGGGATCAAAATTATATGGGCATGTTTTCGTGATGGGTTTTCAAAGAAAATAACACATAAATGTTTACCTCCCTTATCACTAAGGGTCACCCTTCAAGGAAGTTATTTACTCCTTCTGAAAGTATAATCTGGGCCCGGTTGTTCAAAGCATCGTTTGCTTAACGAACTCATTAGTGGTCAAAATATTAACTGTTCTAGTAAGAACAATATCTAACACAAATGCAAAAGCTACTCACTTTGTTTTTTCAGCAGAAATATCAGCGTATATGTCATATTCAATGATCAAAGTTTTTTCTGTATTAAGAGTAGCATCGGGACCCAGGGTGAAGTTAGCTAGCTGTAAAAGTGCTTTAAGCCCCCCGGTGGTTTGCTCTACCGACCGTTCTAAGGCGGTGGTCCCGGTGTTAGTCTTACTCTTTGTTGCTTTGTGGTTTATTCTACGAGGCGATTTGTTGTATGTCTTTCCGTGTGTCATTTTGTTCTTGTGTTTTTCAGTCCTTTTAGTATTGCGATTACCTCGCTTGGGGAAGAGAGAGCTAATCTTAGTGCTTTTCGTATGTTTGTTCGGTTTGTGCTTGTTTAGATTTGTCGGTTTCCTCTTCCTCTTGGGGTTTGGGAAGGGCTGCGGTTTGTGATTGTGGCACTCCCTGGACTTTTCTCTTACCTCTTTTGACGATACATCGTTTATTTTGAACAACTGGACCCTGGCTTTTAATAGCAGCTCCCAATTTAAAAACGAATGGTTTCAAATACCATGGAGACAATTTCCTGTCATTCTGCTAATAGTTCTCCTTTGACAAAATGGCGGCAAAATCCTTTCGGCGTATCATTCGAGCATAACCTCTTACCATACTTATCCAAAATATCAAAGGCTCCATATTCCTCAAAATAGACATTTTTTGTCCAAGAATGGTTTAATAAATTGAGATAAAGTATAAATACGATCATAAAATGTGGCATCTGACACCCTGTAAAATTTCAGTCAGTCTCTCGTTTTTGAACTGGATCAAAATGAAATTATTTTTATCGTATCTCTGAATTAATGTTAGCAACAGATATACGATAAAAATTCATTTCATTTCAAGAACGAGAGACGAACTGAAATTTTACAGGCTGTCAGGTGACACAGTTTATGATTGTATTAATACCATATATAAATTTATTAAACCTTTCTTGGATAATAAAATGTCTATTTTTGAGGAATATGCAGCCTTCAAAAGGTCAATTTAGTCAGCTGGGAAGTATCTAAAATGTGATGACGTAATAATCAAAACTTTGTACTTAATGTGATGTAAAGCCTTAGTTTGTCTGGAAAATGCCGAAAACATGAAAGTAAAAAAGAATGTCGTCTGCTGCGGTTGTGATTAGCACTCTAATGGTTAAGATGTTTAATTTTCCCTATCGCTCAATAAGACCAAGAAATCAAAAGAATAATTCATATCATATTGCTATTGATAAATGCTAGCGTTCCAGTGTCATTCACTACATGAAAGTTGACCTATTATGTTCTCACAATTACAGCCATGTCACCTCATCAATTCTCCTCAGTCTCACGATTCTTGTCTGACATTTACCTTTCTCTGGGTAAATTCATCAGACGACCATTTGATATATATTTTTATGATTATTATTATTTTTTTTTTTTTTTTTTTTTTTTTTTTTTTTTGAGAAAAAAGAATTTCACATTACACGGAGACAATATGCATGGCATGTTAATTCCTGTTTTCTGGGGGAAAAAAGAAGATATATATTTCCATATGTCGTTTGCTGAATTTTTTACCTAGCATGCTAAACGCTAATATAGGTTCGTCTGAAGGTTTAGCGAATAATTCAATGAAAGGATAAAAGGGAGTCCTTACTTTGGTGTAAAATGATCATCGCTCACAGGAAACCTGTCAAAAAGAATCAGACAGTCCATCTGTCCAGACGTTATATTTGCAATTATCAGCTTGTCTCTAAAGACCGCCATGAAAAGCCTCCGTCACCAGAGAATGTCATCCACCGTATTTAATCTAAATAGTCGACACAGAAAATAAGATTTTTTTTCCATAAATATACTCGTATGCTGGCAAAGATTTACACAAGCCAAATGGCTTTTTTTCAAACCGTTTTGCTACTTATCAATTATTGTTCATAGAAGTGTGCACATCTACTGTGCTTTCGACATCTTTCAGAAAGTCATGTTTTGCTTGGCGTTTTACACGGAAGAAGGAAAGCAAAAGTTTGTCATGATTTAATGCAAAACCATTTGTCGTATAACTACATATACACAAAACATTTTATTCTAGTCATTTGTTTAAAAAAAAAATCAAATATTTTCACCTCTTCCCATAGTAAAAATGAATGTAGGTAACTTGGAGGCAGATTTTTAGCCAGTTCCGCGTGTTCATTTTTTTCCTGAAATTTTCACTTTATTGTTGTGAGACATTTATAGTTTAAATTCAAAGAAAAGTAACAAACAATATTTTCTTAGACAAAACAAAAATCACTTTACTATAGCCATTGGAGAGGTCAGAACAATTTTTGGCCGTAAATTTAATTTAAGTGTACATATTTGAGAACAAAACACAGAAACAGAAAAGACAAATACTTTCTGATAAGATATGGTCAATCAGAACAAAATACTTCATTTGAAATAAAACGCAAAGCAAAAACACGTCTGTCCGAGTGATGGCAAAAGGACAGTAATATATCGGAAGAATATTCAAATAAAATATATTTAAAGTAGACAGTAGAGACCCAGATTCGACTTTGCAGAACGCGTCGTTTATTCGGGATCGAAACTTTTTTTTCCATGCGTACAGTCACTTGTATACAACAACAGTAGTAAAATGTACTTGTCCCTTTCTTTAACCCTTGCCTTGCTGATTAAATTAAGATACCACGCCCACTTCTACTTTCCAGCCAATCAGATTACTTGATCCGGGTTTTTGATAGAAATTCACATAATTAATGAAATACAGTACAGATCCAGATCTGGATCTACACTGTTGGCTAAGACAGGGCATGTCGTGTTCAGCAAGAGAAGAGTTAAAAAAGGATGTTCACGTGTTATGATGATCAAATACTTATAATAAATACGGTAATAATGAAACAAAAATAAAAATTACACTCGGATAGATTTGAATGATGAGGGACTAATTTTACTAGTTAGCTATGAACAGCAAACAGCTTTTTTATTGACCGGCGCGGGAATCTTCATATAGCTTGTGGAGAAGTGTTCGATTAGCTCACTAAGGACGTTTTATATTTGCCGGGATCGTCGGTTTGTGACGATTCCGGCAAATATATATATATATATATATATATATATATATATATATATATATATATATATATATATATATATATATATATATATATATAAACACTTATTACAAACTGTGTTATAAACAGATTAACGTCTATATTATTTTTATTTCAATCAAGAAATTTCATAAAGCTTAATCAAAGCAAACATTAACACTTTCGGTGCCAGATTTCAGACGACATTTTTCGTCTGCTTTTCTTTTTTTAATAAACTATCGCTCGAAAAGAAGTTTATACGTAAAGTTAAAAGACTGAATGTCAAACAGCGTAGATTCAGATGAGACGTCTCATATGAGCCGTCTCATCTGGATCTATACTGTTTGCAAAAGCCTATTATTATCGCCTGTGGCAGTGAAAGTTAAAGAATCACATTGTTGTTCGATTTTACGTTACATTGAAAATTTATTAAATTTTAGTATACCATTGTCCCATATCTCTATGTAAACATGAACAAAATTTGCGCCGGTACTTAGACGTTTACGTCTAAATATTTTGTCTTCTTATTATTATATTTACAGTCAGTCTATAGTTGTTCTGAAGGCGAGCCACTAAATTTTGATCAGAATACAAGAGTGCACTCAATAAGCTGAGAGTTCGTAGCTGCGCATATAATAGAACTATAGAAGAATATATACGGTATTTACCCTGAGTAAAATTTGAGTAAGTACAATTTACTACCCGATGTTTGGTCTGAAAAATGCTGGATTAGCGGCAAACTGTGTAGATCCTGATGAGACACCGCGTTCTGCGGCTTCTCAATTTGCTTCTAAACATTGCTCAGGTCTGTCAGTCCGAACCCATACGGTATATATGGTAGTTTACATTAAACCATGCGTTGAGCAGACGACAACCTGTCGCTGTACAAAATGTAGTCCGTCAAGGTGGGACTTGCGAAAACATATTTCAGACAAACTAGAATTCATAGATATTCGCATCAGATCACCGCATCAGTCCGACACAGCAGGAGGCAGGAACCTTTCTGAGAAGTTAGTGGTCGTTCTCCTGAACAACTTTCATCAGGAGGTATATTTTCATGAATCCAATATTAATAAACAAATCGCGAAAATTCAATTTTAAAAAGATAAAACCTCGACTATTCTTGTTCTGTAATCCTTTTGACTTCTATTTTACTCTAATGTAGCTGGTGTTGTGCCGTGTGGCGGCCATAAAAAGTCTCCCCGAACATCATCATAATTCAGATGACATTTCATATCCTTTGGGATCATTGAGCCCATCCTGGTTATTTTGAAAATCGAATACAGCTTAAGCCGGCGCTAGGGGGGGGGGAGGTGGGCGGTGGGGGGGGGGGGGAGGGGGCGGCGTATGCAGCCTCGCAAACTACAATGTTGCATATGAAGAGACTCAATCAAACCGAGTCTCCGATTTTCGTAATTTTGTGTGTTCTTTGTTTCCAAAGGCAATCCTTTTTTACTTTTATTACGTGTAATGTTACATATGTGCGATGAGCATGTTGACATGTGATCACATTCGAACCGTACACTTTACATTTCGGTGCAAAAATTAACTGAGTCAAAACACCCAATGCATGATTGCTGTGCTTTCGACCTCTTTCAGAAAGAAATCTTTTGCTTGGCGCTTTACACAGAAGAGGTAAATTTGCAGGCTTTTGTCATTATTTAATGCAAAACCATTTTCCATACTTGTGCACAAAACGTTTTACTCTAGTCATGGTTTTTAAATACTCAAATACTTTCACTTTTCCCACAGTAAAAATGAATGCAAATCAAGCAGGAATCTGCAGGGTAGGTAACTTGTAGGCAGATTTTCAACAAGTTCCTCTAGCTCATTTTTTCTGAAATTTTAACAATATTGTTGTGGAACAACAGTAATTCAAATTCAGCATTTTCTTACACAAAAATCCCAAAGTAAAAATCACTTCACTATAGAAATTGCATAGGTCAGACCAATCTTTGGCCGTTGATTTAATTATAGGGTCAATATTTGAGAACAAAACACAGAAACAGAAAAAGATAAATAGGTTCTGATAAGATATGGTCAATCAGAACAAAATAATTTCATTTAGAATAAAACGCCAAGCAAAAAGCGGCTTTCAGAGTGATGTCGAAAGGACAGTAGTTGTGAACTGGAGCCTTGGGCGCTTGGATATTTTGGAGAAGTCGGCGGAGACCGTCATAGGGCACCTTTCGACAAGTTAACAAATCAAAATCGTTACCTTGGAATCGACACATGATAAAAAGAATCCAGCTTACTTGTCCCGCGGTAGAGAGAGAGTTAAACAACCCTACAGTAATTTAGTAATACGGCCCAGTGACTCCTTTGATAATTGTCTCAAGTACATCTACTCTATTTACATCACAACGGCATGACTGACAGATGCGGACATTGCATATAGGCTGGTTCTTCTAAACTTCAGATTTCTTCCTCTAATTAGGGGAAATTTATAAGTAATCCTACTCGAGCAGCTGCCGAAGGTAGACCGTAACAACTTTACTGCAAAACATATTTCTCATACGAAGACTCGTTTCATTTAACAAATGCTCCGGCAGTTTTCCAAGGGGGACTTTTCCTGGTTGCTGACCCCTTCTGAAAAGGGGATCTACTACAGGGAGAGCAGGTTAGTCCTTTTTGTAGTGGACCCCTTTCCAGCAGACAAGCAAGGACCAGTTTGATAGCGTAAAATAAATACAGAGTTTGTAACATGTTCAGATTTAGCTAACAATATTTATGACTCAACGCTTGGCACTCTGGGTAGAATTTTCAGCAGACGACATGTTGAAATATGTTCTTATTTTTTTCCCCACAAAACAGGTTTTGGCATTTTATGCAAATTGTCTCCAATGGACTGTCAAATCCTGTTTTCTAGGAAAAATAAGAAAAAAAAATATCATCAAAATGTCGTCTGCTGAATTAGCCCAAAGAGTGGTGAAGATTATACACCGAGACAGTACTGCTGTAGAGAAATGTAGAGTGCTCATCGATTACACACACAAAGTCACTGTATGCAGTAAGCTGGAGTAAAATTTCTTCTCACAAGCTGATTATTTAGTTACATATTTTAGTAGAAGAGCAGTAACAAATAATGAATTGCTAACATAAAGAAAGGAATGTGAGAATTCATTTTTACATGCTGATAAATACCGACAGGATCTAGCCAAAGGACTTGCCAAATGTTACTTTTCACTGACCAAGGTAACGCCGAGGCCAAACATGTGAAAGTACGGAAATGGTCGCAGATCTTCAACTGTATGGTACCCAGTAGCCACAAAACATCAAAATGACGTCTTATCAACGTCGATGCGACGTGATCACGTCGCATCGACGTTGAAACGACGTCATTTTAACGTTGTGTGCCTACTGGACGTTTGCATACACATAAATATTGACAAGATTGTCAAATGTCACTTTTCATTGACTGAGGCAACGCCAAATATCTGACAGTTATCAAAATGGTCGTTACTCTTGAATCGCCGTTGGTCTTCAACCATATAACGTATTTTGATAAATTTTTATACATACATTAATATTGACAAGAGGCGGGTCGTGCACCTTAGCGATAGTTGATTACATCATGGGCTGCCAGGTTAAAACATCTTTAATCATTTTCAAAATGTGTCTAGAAGTTAGTGGTTTCATTCAAGGGAATGTTACCTTTCTAGAACTGGCGTTTTGCACTTTTCATGTTGGCTTTCAGAAATGTCTTCACCAATACATACAAAATACTAGAATGTTGAGACTGCAGGTTTTTACCTTATTTATATTCCCTTTTTATGCCAACTTAATTGGCAAATGCCAGATTACATAAATTACTCTACTTTCGACATCTTTCAGAGTCATTTTTTTGCCTAGTATTTTACATAAATGAAGTAAATTTGCAAACGTATGTCGTGATTTAATGCAATACCATCTACTACCTATGCACGAAATTTTCTATTCTATTCGTTGGTATTAAAAGAAAATCAAATATTTTCACTTTTTATCATAGAAAAAAAAAATGGCTGCAAATTATGCAGAAATCGGTAAGGTGGGTAAATTTGAGGCAATTTTTTTTGTTTTTTTTTTTTTTTTTGTTAGAATTTTCTGAAAGTTTCATAATATTGTTGTGAAACATCAGTAAACAAAACCTAGCAAAGAAAGGTAACAAAAAAAAAAATTCTTAGATAAAAAAGTCCAAACATCATATTACTATAGAAACTGCATAAATCAGACCAATCTTTGGCTGTAAATTTAGTTTTAGGGTAAATATTTGATGACAAAACACAGAAACAGAAAAGACAAATGGTTTCTGATAAGATATCGACAGTCAGAACAAAACATTTCTATTTAAAGTAAAACGCCAAGCAAACAAAAAAAGAAAAGAAAAAAAAAAGAACAGAAAAAAAAGACATTACGATAACATGCCTATCCAAATACATTGAAAATTTTATCACCGAAAACTTAAAGTTTTCAGATAAAACATTTGATAGTTTTCATATTTATGCTCAAAACATAGATTGTGGGTACTCGTTAGAACCGCCTCGCCGAGGCGGTTCTAACGAGTACCCACAATCTATGTTTTTAGCAGAAATAAGAAAAATAGTATATCCCTGTAAATCCCAGTTTTACGTAGTAAAACTGGGGTTTAAGAGGGCCAAAATTCTATAATGAATAACGTCTTTCCAAGTGATGTCGAAAGGACAATAGTGTATACATACAGTCGACTCTCGTTATCTCGAATTCCAAGGGACTCTCTGAAATACTTTGAGATATCCGTAGTTCGACATATCAGGTTTGCAGAATTGAGGAAAAAATAATTTGATTAACCACATTTAACAAACTGAAAGGTAATTGGACTTTTGAAGTTAGAGATATATTGAAAATATTGTGGAAAAGAGGAGATATTGCTCCTTAGGAGCAATTTCTCCTCTTTTCTACAATATTTTCCATCTTTTGTTAGGTTTTCATGTATAGGCAGGGACCAGATTTTCATTTCGAGATAAGCGGTTATTCGAGATAAGCGAGGTCGAGATAACGAGAGTTAACTGTATTTGTTTGAATTTGTCTGTTTTGGCAAATGACTCTCCCCATTTGCATTATTTAACATAACATCGGCTGTAACAAGAACTCGTATGGGGAAATAGAAGGCCACAGTCATGAAATACGGCCTTTCAGATACAGAGAAAGTGGAAATGATAAGAATCAAAGAAGGACAAGAGTAAACAGCACAATTGCAATAACAAGCACAACAAAGAAATAACAGTGAAACCGCTTTGAAACGGTCATAAGAAAAAAAAATACTTGGAGTGAGAGCGAGAGCATTACGAAAACATGCCTATTCAAATATACTGAAAATTTTACCAGCAAAACATGAAAATTTTCAGATGAAAATTCTGATAATCTTAATATTTCTGCTCAAAACATAGATTGTGGGTACTCGTTATAACTGCCTCAGCAAGGCGGTTCTAACAAGTACGAGTACGGTTTATGCTCTGGACCCCAACAATAGTGTTATAAAGAGGTTGTGGTGTAGTTGTAGTAGTGGTGGTTGCGGCGGGAAGGGGTGACTATTAGGCTTGTTGATAATATAAAAAAAACAGAGTACTTCTTCAAGCGCTACTTTGTGGCTTGAGATGGGTTTTATACATTATTCTTCACAAACAGATTCCTACATCCTATTTTCTGTCTCTTGTTTAGTTCCTTATTTTCACTGAGAGATCTTCTTTTCAAATTATTTAATAATGATGAAAGTCTCAAGGCCTCAACAGAAGGATGATCAAGACCACAATTCAATTTTGCTGATATAGATAGATTGAAGAATGAACTATATTAAAAAGAGATTCGAAACAATTTGTCTGGTATTTCAAATACTTTTTATAGCTTAAGACTTGGCGTCAAACCAGATTTATCTGTAGGTTAAAGAAAGACAATCATCAGATCTACGGAGCAAGTTTCAAGTCACATTATTAGTATACCAGTAGTCTTTTCAAGTAAATTGTTTTACGGGTTCCTCTGATGCATTTTGTTTGTTTGTACAGTCATCTCCCGCTATCTCGAAGTCCAAGGGAATTTCTGAAATACTTCGAGATATCCGTACCTCAACATATCATATTTGCAGAATTGAGGAAGAAATTAATCAAACAACCACATTTCACAAATGATTATGTAATTTGATTCCTTAAGTTCGAGATGTATTGAACATATTGTGGAAAAAAGGAGAAATTTCTCCTCTTTTCCAAAATATTTTGTTACCTGTTATTAGATTTTCATGTTCAGTCAGGGACCAGATTTTCACTTCGAAATAAGCGGTTATTCGAGCTAAGCGGTCGAGATAACGAGGGTCGACTGTATGTCGATTATTACAGCCGTGTCGTTGGTCATTGTGTCTTGTCAGTGTTTGTTCCTCGTCACTTCTTCTTTGGGTGCCTCAGTAAGGCTGTGATTCATGAATGTGGTCTTTCCTGCGTTACAGTGAACCCTCGTTACAACGACAGCATTTGTTCCCAAAGATATTGCCATTAAAATGAACTTGCTGTTGTAAAGAATTCTCAATGCGTATAATGATATGCAACAAATGCCATGTTTAATTTAATTTCTTTATAAACCTTATGTTTCGGATATTTGTTAGAATCGCCTCGGTGAGGCGATTCTAACAAATATCCAAAACATATGCTGATTGAAGTATTGAATAATAATGCTACTGCGTAATTTCTGTTTAAGTGGCTCCTTTTGGGAGAGGGTTTCCGTGCTAGTCAAATTGTCAGTTTAACGAATTTTGTCGTTGTATCGAGTGTCGGTATACAGAGGGTTGACTGTACTTCGTTTACATTTGTGCTAGTATATGTCTTCGATAACCCTCTACGGTATACAAGCTAAAATGCAATTCTTCGGCCGACGATTTATTCATTTCCACACTTTTACAGTCTGATGCTGTTTTGTCGATACTTTTGCAGATGTTGTTAACTGCATCCAGCTACTTGTTCTACTTGTTGTTAACTACATCTAACTACTTGTATTACTTGTGCATGTAGATAGGCGAGATAATCACCACTTATAATGATACTTTTAATTACAATTACGGACACGCTATAATAATATGTGTTCTGTAATCGGAAACTTTTCTCATGGTAGCATCTCTTTGTATTACAAAGTTCTAACTTAACACTTCCATTTGCGTAGAGTACTTTTTACCTGTGATAAAAAACTAAATGGAGCTGAAGTCTAATGTTTAGATCAGGTTGTCTGCGATCCGCTCTAACTGTGGGAAGGTTTTTTTTTCAATATTGATAAAATGAAATACACGATTTCAAATAAGCTGTCGGGGATATTCCGATAAATAGGTGTGATTTTCCATCTTTTATGTATCCTTTCTTCCAAAGACAACACTTCTAGATTTTTTTTTTTTTTTTTTTTTTTTTTTTTTTTGTTATTAAATTATTATATTTCACTATAGAAGATACGCTTTTGACAAAATCTTGAAAGTGTAACTGAATTAAAGTATGCATTACGAAAACATGCCTATTCAAATATACTGAGAATTTTACCACTTAAAAATGAAAATTTTCGGATAAAAATTCTAATATTTTTCATATTTCTGCTCAAATATAGATTGTGGGTAATCGTTAGAACCGCCTGGATGAGGCGGTTCTAACGAGTACCCACAATCTATGTTTATGAGCAGAAATAAGAAAAATAGTATATACCCCTGTAAAACCAAGTTTTACTATACAAAAGTGGGGTTTAAAGGGGTCAAAATTATATAGGCATGTTTTCGTAATGGGCTAACTGGTTGTCACTGCAATCTAGCAAAAACGTCATGACTATCTAGCAGTAGTTTTACTGTTACCGTATCAACTTCAAATAGTCAGAGAGACGGACTTAAGCAAACAGGCTAGATACAGTGTCTAACCTATTGTAGACTGAATGAAGTCCCCCACACTATAAATTGGAAGAGTCTAATTTCAATTTAAGGTAGTTGAGGCTATGAGATTTAGATATTCCTAGAGCAAAAAGGCTGAAGTATTTGCAAACAGTGAAGACCCTGATCAGACGCCGCATTTTGCAGCAACTGATCTGGGTCTGCACTGTTTGCCAATTACCCTTTTAGGGGTTTCCCGAATACAATGGGCTAAGCAAAATACATACTGTTTGCCGGTTTCAGGACAGTAGACAATGTTTGTCTATGTCTAAACACAGTATACATGTACACTGTTTGCCACCCATCCAGCAGGTTAAGGTATATAAATAGACAGTACGTAAAATGGTCTTAGTCAAATTGTAGGACAAGTATGGAAGGATTGTTAGGATGTCCGGATATTTAGGGTAACTAGGGGGTCCAAATTTAGTTCGGAAACATTCCAAGATATCCAATTAAATTCCAAAATTAGTCTACTTGCTTTCCACATTGAAGAGAAACTTTTTAGTGTAGGAATTTGTCAGTCATTTGTTAAACAGTGCCTTATAAGAGAAAAAAAAACGAAGATAGATGGCCATATTTGATGCATATTTGCCCGGGTTCTTCAGTGTTTACCCCAATGCTACTTCTAGAGGTAAGTATGCCTTATAATATAATTAATTAGACACGTTGCAACAGCAATTCTTCTTTTAACTGCCACGTATATGAGTTTACTTACTCCTAAATTTTCGCACAGAGAAGCCCGGCCGAACAGTATAGACCAAAACCAGACGTCATAGATCTCGACAACTGATCTGAGCATACATCATACATCCAACACTATTTTTACATATCAACAAGTGTTCAAATGAACGTATTCAAATTTTAGTATAAGTATGGTAAGGACTTTGGGTGCTCGAATAATTGGGATATATACGGTGAAGTGTCTGAAATACTGGATTTTTATCACCACATCCTCTACCTTTAGTGACCACTTGCAACAGAGGTAAATTCGTATACGAAAATGAACTTTTTTAACTCATTTTGAGCCTGTGTGGTGACAGAGACGTTATGGGCTCACTTTTTATGTTGGCGGCATAATTTGTAAGATGGGTCGTGAAAATGAACTTTATTGTAACAGTAAACTTGACGAAGTGCAAAGATGGAAGAATTTATGTCGGAAACTTAGTGGTGGTGAATTAAAAAGTGTACTCATTACGAAAACACGCCTATTCAAATATACTGAAAATTTTACCACCAAAAACTGAAAATTTTCATATAAGAAATTCGGACATTTTTTTCATATTGTGGCTTCTCGTTAGAATCGCCTCGACGAGGCGGTTCTAAAGAGTACCCACAATCTATGTTTTTGAGCAGAAATAAGAAAAATAATATATAGCCCTGTAAACTCCAGTTTTACTAATTATATAAAAGCGGGGGTTAAGGGGGTAAAAAATGTAGGCATGTTTTCGTGATGGTTCTGCTACGTCATCTATGGTATCCACCGATTTTTCACGCAAACAGCAAAGACTGATGGATGTACAATCTAACTTTATTCCAGCAAACACTTCAAATGTCCCTTTCTTTCTTCTGGCATTGTATATTTCCGACTGAAACTGAAACATTCTGAGGGGACTGTATTTACGGCTTGACTGAGACAGGGCCACGGGGTCATGACCCATCACAAAAACACGCTTATATAATTTTGACCCCCTTAAACCACACTTTTATACAGTAAAACTGGGGTTTGCAGGGGTATACATTATTTTTCTCATTTATGCTCAAAAACATAGATTGTGGGTACTCGTTAGAACCGCCTCGGTGAGGCGGTTCTAACGAGTACCCACAATCTATGTTTTGAGCAGAAATATGAAAAATATCAGAATTTTTATCTGAAAATTTTCAGTTTTTGGTGGTGAAATTTACAATATATTTGAAAAGGCGTGTTTTCGTAATGCAATGTTCAGGCATATGATAGCCATGCCTGCAAATAGTACACTATGCTTATCACGGTTGTTTCAATGCATTTGCAGTACGCCAAACGGATGAGGACCTCAAGCGGACCAAATGCATTTTGTTTTTTTTCTCTGCATCTTGGGGTAGGCGACATATCAATTCATGACAGGCAAGGATACTTTCAAGCAAAACGGACCACATAAGTTGAACCACCTTAAACTTCCTGAGGTTGCGAGATGAAAAGTTTGTCGGGAAATTTCACATCATCGTACTTGGAATTAAGAGAAATCATCAAACCGGTGCACGTATACTATATACATTCTGTTTATGGCAAAACAAAAACGATGAGTAATATTTATTCATTAATGCAATATAGCATGTTTTCCCCTGACGACATTTAAATTGTCGTAACAAGACTATCATTGCATCATTTGCAATTTTATCAAGACCATCAGAAGATGCTACATAGTACAATAAAATCGTCTGCTACAGTAGAAATTTGTATGGTAAAAACCAACCTTATCAACCCTTAAAGAGCTTATCTACAGCAGACGATACTTTGAAATGCTTTGTATTATTATTTTTCCGAGAAAATATGTCTTGAAATTTCATGTGAATCGTCTAGCAGACGATTCACATGAAATCTAAAGCCAGTCGGGTTATACAGTACAATAAAATCGTCAGCTATAGTAGAAGTTTGTGTGGTAAAAACCAACCTTATCAACCCATAAATAGCTCATGCAGCAAATGATACGAAATTTGAAATGTTTTGTTTATTATTATTATTTTTTCTTCAGAGAAAATAAGGCTGACATTTCATGAGAATTGTCTAGCAGACAATTCACATGAAATGATGTCCTCTTATTTTTTCTGAATGATAAAAGAATATTAGATATTTCATATGAATCGCCTGCCCAGCAGCCGATTCACATGAAATATCGAATCTTATTTTCTCTGAATAAAATAACAATGTCTATTTAGAATGTCGTCAGCCATAAATTTAGTTAGCTCTCCAAGATTAAAGGTGGAGAAAGTTTGTCACTGTTATGTAAATGCATTCTACAATAATAGCCTGTTTGTTTGTTTGTTTGTTTGATTTGGGCTTAACGTCGCTTTCAATAATCTTTCAGTCATATCGCGATGGTGCCTGGATGTGGCAGGGAGCTCAATGCTCACTTTTTGAGAGCTGCCTCATTGAACACTTTTACATTGGACACTTTTACATGATATTCCACCCAGTCACATTATACTGACACTGAGCTGACCAGTTCCGATTTCTAGTTCTACTTTCTTAATGCTGAGCGCTAAGCAAATGAGCAGCTAGTACCATTTTTAAAGTCTTTGGTATGACCCGGCCGGGGATCGAACTCGCAACCTCCCGGTTACAAAGCGGACGCTCTACCACTGAGCCACTTTGCCGGTTAGTACAATAATATCCTGTACAAAACAGACTGTTAATACCCTGACATCGCTGTGCAAGTTTTCGTCTTGGTCAGCTCCAAACGTACGTATGGTTTCCGTCTCATTTTATGAATGAAGCGTAGTACCATTGTTATCGTTAAGCGTTTTAGATGGTTCAGACAGACGAAAAAAGTTTATATGTGACAGTTTTAACTTTCCCAGAAATACGGATCTGACATTTCTTTGGGGATTTCTTTGGTTATATCAAGTCCTATTTTCCGAAGAAGATCTAAAAAAAATATAACAAATTGTGACTGCTAACAATTACATAAAGACTGCTTAAGTCTAATCAAGTTATGTTTTTTGTTATCACTTTTGCTAGTATCCATCATTTCTAAACTTTAATCACATATTATCAATTTAGAAATTTCAATTTTCGTTTGTATCGTTGTGAATACCTTCTGTACAATTTTCAAACATTTTACCACGTTATCTAGAAGAAAATCATACACTGAGGACAATAAACGCTGCCTTGATACTACACAAAAGTGGTCCTTTTGTCATGTGTGAACAGCGAAAGCCAAGATCAGCCTACTTACAGAATCGTAGGAGACTGGTGAATTCATTTACTGGAGATAGACATTGGTCAGACTAAGCATTTCTGCTTCTAAAGACGCCGACTGTCTAGTGAAAGAAAGCCCGGGTCGGCTAGGAAATATGCTGTGAAACAACCGTGACCTGGAAGGTGGCAGTCAAACTATTGCTACTTATCATATACTTACTAAAACAAAGTATGTACTTTTTACATATGCGATACAGACACAAGTTTCATGCTCGTATCGTGTTCGTAGAGGTAGACATTACGAAAACACGCCTATTCAAATATATAGAAAATTTTACCTCCAAAAACTGAAAATTTTCAGATAAAAACTGATATTTTTCACATTTCTGCTCAAAACATAGATTGTGGTACTCGTTAGAACCGCCTCGCCAAGGCGGTTCTAACGAGTACCCACAATCTATGTTTTTGAGCAGAAATAACAAAAATAATGTATACCCCTGTAAACCCCAGTTTTACTATATGAAAGTGGGGTTTAAGGGGGTCAAAATTATATAGGCATGTTTTCGTGATGAGACTGTACCGGGCTAAAATTAGCCCAAACCCGTATCACTCCCTAGGGAGAAAAAGCAATATCACCCACTTGACCAATATTCTCCCTAGGGAGAAAAATCCGTATCACCGCATTCGGAGTACTCGAGTGTTTTGGCTGTTCTGTTCCATTCTAAAACACAGTGTTAGCTCAGCTATAACGGTCATTCGCCATCTTGTGTTGTCTCTCGTAAACAAAAACTGTTCTGATTATCACACTTGGTTTTATAACCCTTCATATGATATGAAGAAGGTGAATGGTGTCGGGAAGAAAAATATATAATAAATAGATCATGATATGTCAATTTTTATATCTTACATAATATCAACCCGAGACACCATTATCATCCCGAGGGCTGAAGGCCCGAGGAATTATAAGTATCGAGGGTTGATATTGGGTATGATATGAAAATTGACATATAATAATCTCTATATGTCGGTAGGTTAACTGTTGATATTTTTCGCCAGTGGATATGTTTGCTTTCGGCGCTGACGTGCGTCGAAACTGTACATGTATGATGGAGGTATGTCGCTATATGTTGTCATGAACCATGATTATTGTTATTTTTACCACTCTATATGCTTTCTGGCGGCGTTAGCGTGCTTCGAACCTTTATGGAGATGAAATGTGGCTACTCATGAACCAAACGCGCTCCCGACTGAGCTATCCGAGCGTCCCTCCGACTAAGCTATCCGGCGAATATACGAATGGTATCAAAAAGTTCTCGTAGTTCCTATGTCTATTGATCATTTTACTTCTGTGTTTCTATGTTCTGTCTTCCCAGCTAGCATTATAAGTCTACAGCGGGCCGTTATCGACCCGTCAGCTACCCTCACGGGCGATAACAGCCCGCTGTAGATTTATGAAGAATGCTTACTAGGTTTGGACTTGGGTAGATTCATTGTTGCAAATAGGCTTGTGTGGTAAAATCACAATCAAAATGGCAAACAGTGTAGAGCCTGATGAGCCGTCTTATCTGGATTTGCACTATTTGCTAATGTGTATGTTTGGTTTACAGGATGAAAGTCTTAATCTAGTACAGTCGAACCTCAATGGCTCGAACATCCTTGGGACCATGAAAATTTGTTCGAGATATGGGTTGTTCGAGCCAGTGTGGGTTAATCATGCTGTCAGGCCAAGAAGCAATTGGCGATTTTAGGGAAATATTTTCGATGTTTTACACAATAATTGTATGTTGTGTGTACTCATTAGAATCGATGAGGCGATTCTAATGAGTACACACAATATACAATTTCATGATAAAATAAGAAAATGTCCCCTAAATATTTGTTTTCTTGAGGTGTCGGAAGAATTTCGTAGGGACTCAAAAACGAGTTCGAATTAGCCATGGTAAATGAGCCATCGGTGTTCGAGCTATTGAGGTTCGACAAGTATTAAATAAATTAAGGTATCTAGGAAAGGTCACAGCCTTCCCAAGGCTATGAAAGATGAGCGAAAGAAAACATAAATAAATTGAAATCGACCTTACTATATACAGTATAACCTCAATGGCTCGAACACGGATGGCTCGTTTACCGTGGATGATTCGAACTTTTTTTTCAGTCCCTACAAAATTCTTCCAATAGCTCAAGAAAACGAATATTAAGGGATTTTTCTTATTTTATCATGGAAATGTATGTTAAGTGTACTCATTAGAATCGTCTCGAGGAGGCGATTCTAATGAGTGCACTCAACATACAATCATTGTGTAGAAATCAAAAAGATTTCCCTAAATTATCGCTATTTGCTTCCTCAACTGGTGCCATGATTAACCCTCAGTGGCTCGAACTACCCATGTCTCGAATGAATTTCCATGGTCCCAAACATGTTCGAGCCATTGAGGTTCGACTGTATGTAACCAGCAAAGAGCCAAATCAGCTTGCGCATCTGTGCAGTCTGATATTCACTAATAGTATGTGTAAGGATTACTTTGTCACGTCTTTATCTTTGAGTCTAAGTGAAGTTCTGGCATAAACCATATCATTACCTATCATAATGATTATCATCGCGAGGCTATCAGCTGTTCATTTCTAGTCATATCAGACCCCGTCTCGACTTATTAAACACATTTTATCTTACGTAGATAGACAGATAATGACACTGTTCCAATAGCAACGACGTTTTAAGTACAGTTCTTAAGAAACATGCAAAACCTGCAGAAGGTGATGCATGATGTTCAAAGTACGTTTTACCTTTATCTAGCATATACTAAAACCAGCTATGTTTTTAAGGGGTTTTAAAGTCTATTTTAAAATCAACACTACGTAAAATAACTCATAATATCATCACGAAAACATGCCTATATAATTTAGACCCCCTTAAACCCCACTTTTATGTAGTAAAACTGGGGTTTACAGGGGTAAACATTATTTTTCTTATTTCTGCTTAAAACATAGATTGTGGTTACTCGTTAGAACCGCCTCGCCGAGGCGGTTCTAACGAGTACTCACAATCTATGTTTTGAGCAGAAATATGAAAAATATTAGGATTTATTAACTGAAATTTTTCAATTTTATGGTGGTAAAATTTTCAGTATATTTGAATAGGCATGTTTTCGTTATGCTTATCTCCTTTCCCGTCTCCCACCCATCCACGCCAGCACGTCCCCACGTTTCCCACGTTCGTCTACAGACATTACGTAGTGAACTGGTAGGTTTGCCTGAATTCTGAATAATATGAGCATACATTGTACCTGTTTATGGTTGTGAACAAACCTCAGAAATAATTTATGAAACCGTTTTATTGATTAAATCGTTGCTGACTATAGCTAAAAGCAACCATTTAAAATATTTTTTCTTATTCAGGAGATAAGTTGAATAAAAAGTCAAGTCTTACTTTCTGTGAAAAGTAAGGAATAAATATCCAATAAAACTAATTACAGTCGAACCTCAATGGCTCGAACATCTTTGGGACCATGGAAAACTGTTCGAGACATGGGTAGTTCGAGCCACTGAGGGTTAATCACGGTGTCAGGTCGGGAAGCAAATAGCGATAACGTAGGGAAATCTTTTCGATTTTCTACACCATAATTGTATGTTGAGTGTACTCATTAGAATCGCCTCAATAGAGGCGATTCTAATGAGTACATACAACATACAATTTCATGATAGATAAGAAAATTTCCTTAAATATTTGTTTACTTGAACTATCAGAAGAATTTCGTAGGGACTCAAAAACGAGTTCGAATTAGCCATGGTAAACGAGCCATCGGTGTTCGAGCTATCGAGGTTCGACTGTATTTATCAAATGATATCCTCTACAGAGTGATACATCTAAAGCTTAACCCATTTACGCCTAGTTACCTATAAAAGGGACACTTGCAAACACTGTAGACCCAGATCAGACTAGACATTAACTAGACATAATAAATATTAACCAGACAACTTTTCTATTGGAAATAGACCAGTCCTTAGAGTGAGGTAAAAGAATCCACTAGGCATAAATGGGTTAAACTGTATACGAGGCGAAATATGTAACGTCATGGACAGTGTCCCATTAAAGGTCACATGGAAATGTTGGGATGTCTCCCCGTACTTTATAGTGCAGATTATATTTTTTTATTTCTTTTGGAATCAATGGGCTCAATGGGCTCATTCCGGTTACTATGAAAATCGTATACCGTTTATCCCGGTGCTAGTGGGGTGGGGTGGAGGTCGGGGTGGGGATATGCAGCCTCGCAAACTAAATAGCTGCACGTGAGGAAACTTAGTAAAACCGAGTCTCCTATTTTCGGTGTTTAGTGTGTTCTTTGTTGCCAAAGATTTAGATTTGTATTTCTTTTCTCCCATAGTTTAGCTGGTACAATCGGCTTTATTTGGTGGAATCTGGTCGTCATATGTCAATTGCTTGGAAAGAAAATCGTACCTAATGTACACTGAATCTCAAAACATGTCGCCTGTTTTTCTATTTGTTATTATGAAACAAGCGGGCACGTGGCGTTTATATAATGCAACGTCATGACGCTGCATCGATGTTGATACAACGTGGTTTCAACGTTGCGTGCCCGCTGGAAATGAACCAGTAAGCGGAATAATTGTCTCCTTGAACAAGAATATCAGATAGGTGCAATGTGAAAAAGCAATCACTCAGGACACGTATTCTTTTTGAAACCGTTCAATACACAATCGAACGTTAATTGCTCGAACATCTTGAGACCATGGAAACTTGTTCTAGACGTAGTTCGAGATACTTAGGGTCAATCATTGCGCCAGGTCAGGAGGCAAATGGTGATAATTTAGGGATGTCATTTCCATCTTCTATAAATTAAGGGTATGTTGAGTGTACTCATTAGAACAGCCTCGATGAGGAGATTCTAATGAGTATATGCAGCATACATTATCATGATAAAATATGACAATGTCCTAAACATATCCCGTAACATGTTTTCTTAAGCTATCGGAACATCACGAAAACATACCTATATAATTTTGACCACCTTAAACCCCACTGTTATATAGTAAAACTTGGGTTTACAGGGGTAAACATTATTTTTCCTATTTCTGCTCAAAAATATAGATTGTGGGTACTCGTTAGAACCGCCTCTGCGAGGCGGTTCTAACGAGTACCCACAATCTATGTTTTGAGCAGGAATATGAAAAATATCAGAATGTTTATATGAAAATTTTCCTTTTTTTTGGTTTTAAAATTTCCAATATATTTGAATAGGCGTGTTTTCGTAATGAGAAGTTCCTAAGCACTCAAAAACTAATTCGACTCAACCACGGTAAACGAGCCATCGGTGTTCGAGTCATACAAAATCTATTACATAAGGATGTACCGACACTAGTTTGTAACATGCAAATAAGATCAAATAATGCTTTCCACAATTTGCACAGATTTTATTCATATACACCCAAATGATTTGAAAAATATTTAGGGGCACAAAATGTTTTTAAAGCACCGTAACAAAATTGGCTGTCTGCAAAAAAAAAAAAAAAAAAAAACTTTTTGCACTTGCTTCATCATTGTAGGAGTGTCCACAAACATTACTCAAAGTCGGTTTATGTGTCCATGCCGATTTTTTATGGCAATTTCACGGAACTATCCGATAATTGGTATGTGGTATTTAGTCATCAATGGGCTGCAGCTCCTCGTTAAACTCTTCCTGTTGAAGACCTCCACACGGACCGAACAAATATATGTTTTTTCCACATTGGAAGCTGAAGGCGGGATTTGGGATCCTGTAAAGCTAGCTTAAGTCCCAAGTAATTTATAACTGATGATTCCTAGGCGGTACTTTCATCCTGTGCATTTTGTTAAATGTTCTGTAATGTATGTGGATCTGATTGTATCAGTACCTGAGTTCATATTTACTGTCCATTACGTTGAGGTTATGGCTGTAAGTTGGTGCATATACCTGAACGATGGTAACATTGAAATGAGCTGCGTTGGACAAGCTTGCAACCTACATATGTGACTATGTGTACAATATCACTGAGTACAAAAGCTTCAAATAGTAAATATGATGATACCCGGGAAAAGACAAGTGTCACGGAATACGGCAGGAACCGACCGTTCACAGAAGGTACTCAGCCAGCATGTTTATTCTGCTTCAATGCAGTGCCTTTTTGTGTCGTTTTATGTCATTCACACTATCTGGAACTTTTGTATTCCGTGATCGTGACCGTTTAAATGAGTCTCCATAGTCTTACTTTTGCCAACAACCATCCTAAATTTATAAAGTAAGTCGCGATAAAAGTCGGGTTCTTACATGCCTACTGGAAGGAGTTATTTAGAAGCTGACTTAATGTTTCGAAAATAATTCATACTGCAGCCTAAAACATTGAGAAGCTGTTTATCGAAGTTTATGATACCGATGACCTAGCACGTTCGACTTGAACTTTTATAATCTAAATTTCAGTCATCTTGTTTGTCATATAACTCAAATGCCAATATAAAATTAGATATTGAAAACAAAAATAGCTTCGGTATCAGATGAATTTATTTCATTTAGCAAAAGCTCTTTAGGATATGCATTATTAGAGTTTTGTTCAAAATAAATATTATCAATAGTTAGCAAGTCATCTGTATACCTTAAAGTTACATTAACTCTTTCACTGCCATGGGCGATAATAATAGGCTTTTGCAAACAGCGTAGATCCAGATGAGGCGGCATGAGCCGTCTCATCAGGATCTACACTGTTTGACATTCAGTCTTTCAACTTAACATATAAACTTTTTTCCCGATTGATAGTTTGTTAAAGAACATTACAGACGACAAATGTAGTCTGAAATTTGGCGCCGAAAGTTAAATGTTAAAAGCTGTTACGTGTGAAACGTAAGAGCGTATTTATATAAATACAGGTGGGCCAACATTAAAAATTGTATAGAAAATGTCACGATCAGAGAAAAGCCACAATAACACAGAACATAGCCTACCAATGACACCACATCACGAAAACACGCCTATATAATTTTGACCCCCTGAAACCCCACTTTTATATAGTAAAACTGGGGTTTGCAGGGGCCTTGTCAAGGCGGTTCTAACGAGTACCCACAATCTATGTTTTGAGCAGAAATATGAAAAATATCAGAGTTTTTTATCTGAAAATTTTCAGTTTTTGGAGGTGAAATTTTCTATATATTTGAATAGGCGTGTTTTCGTAATGAACAGGAAGGGAAAACAAACCATGACAGACAGTACACAAACCACAAACTAAAGAAAAGCAAAACGACCAGCTCCCTCTTCCCCAACAAGGTATCAATTACGAAAACACGCCTATTCAAATATAAAGAAAATTTCACCTACAAAAACTGAAAATTTTCAGATAAAAACTCTGATATTTTTCACATTTCTGCTCAAAACATAGATAGTGGATACTCGTTAGAACCGCCTCGGCGAGGCGGTTCTAACGAGTACCCACAATCTATGTTTTTAGCAGAAATAAGAAAAATAATATATACCCCTGTAAACCCCAGTTTTACTATATAAAAGTGGGGTTTAAGGGGGTCAAAATTATATAGGCGTGTGATGAATTAACCCTTTAAGCGGTAAGAAAGCTTTAAGCAGACGCATTCTAAAATTGCTTTTGCTGTTTTTCAGAGAAAATAAAACTTGGCTTATCATGTGAGTCTAGCAGACAGTTCACGTGAAATGTCAAGCCTTATTTTATCCGACCGGTTCATATATATATTTCGGAATGTCGTCTGCTTTTAGCGCTTTAATTGTTAATATCACTTTAAATTTAGACCGACAAAAGCCGATATATCAATAATCAATTTTCCCAGATATTGGATTGTGCGTTTCTTTACATTTGTTTCTCTTAAGACTACATGCTTAAAATAACAAGATCAAAAGTGTTTCTTCTGAAACAAAGTGTTTCAGTAAATGTCATCTGATACTTTATATAAAAATAGCAGAACACAGATGTATATTGCACTAGACAGAATGTTATTTTAAGGGCAATTATTAATTTCTTATAAAGAATACATGTGCTCTTTTTATTGCAATATTCCATCTTTCATTAAGGTTTTTACGAGCTTTTATTGGCTAATTTCGTAAGAAATATATTGCAGTTCAGTAAAAATGGGTATTTTTAATATCTCTCATGTTACATTATGCTAAGGGCGGCGCACGAGTAAGAATCATCAGAAATATATATTGTCAGATACACAGTAAAACTTCAACGACTCGAATACCGATGGCTGCATAACAAAAAAATGTCCATGTAATTTGACCCCCTCAAACCCAACTTTTATATAGAAAAAATGGGGTTTGCAGGGGTATACATTATTTGTTTTTATTTCTACTATAAAACATAAATTGTGGGTACTCGTTAGAACCGCCTCGATAAGTACCCACAATCTCTGTTTCGAGCAAAAACTAACAAAACGATCACATTTTTTTCATCTGAAACTTTTCGTTCTTGCAGCTATAAAAAGTGCCATCATAATATTGAATTAGCGTTTTCGTAATGGGTTTACATTTTCATCATAAAATTATTTCAGATACGAGATCTTGTTTAACATCACCGTTCATTCGATAACCAAGATATCTGGATTTTCGTTTTCAAGTATCAAAAAGAGAAAAAGCTTCAAAATATCGTAGTTTAGAAATATTTTCAATCCCTGATTTATACATACCATTTAAACCTGGTGGAAAAAGAACAGTTTTGTAATGCCTTTATAATTTTTAATTCGGTTTCATTCCTTTTAACGCTTCTGTGTCTAGAATTTATATTTGATCGCAAATATATTTTCCATTAGTTGAATTAAAAAGTCGCCCGGAGAATGAGCGTTTTAGTTCCAAGAAACCTTTTCCGGTCGCTCAAGAAAACAAATATATGGGTATATTTTAGGGAAATATTCTTATCCTATCATGTGTGTTCTCGTTAGAATCTCTTTATCGAGCGGAACTATATGTACACTGAACGTAACATTATTTTATAGACATTACGAAAACACGCCTATTCAAATATATAGAAAATTTCACCTCCAAAAACTGAAAATTTTCAGATAAACATTCTGATATTTTTCATATTTCTGCTCAAAACATAGATTGTGCGCACTCGTTAGAACCGCCTCGACGAGGCGGTTCTAACGAGTACCCACAATCTATGTTTTTGAGCAGAAATCAGAAAATAATGTATACCCCTGTAAACCCCAGTTTTACTATTTAAAAGTGGGGTTTGAGGGGGTCAAAATTATATAGGCATGTTTTCGTGATGAGATTGAAAAGATCCCTGAATTATACCCATTTGCCTCCTGACTTGCCGCTATGATTAACCCTTAGTGACCCAAACTACACATCTCTAGAACAAATTTCTATGTCGAGCCATTGAAGTGGTAGCTTATCTGAATGAAGTATTTTGCACATGCTTGAAGACATCCTTTCGCACAGAAACATACCATTTCACCCACAATATGTAATGGAACAGACAAACAAAATCTTCTACAAAGGCAAACCGTTCCTGTGCATCTCCCTGATTTTAAACAAGTATCTGGCCCAGAAAACTCGACAGTTTCTTCAAAATTGTGTACAATAGTGTTCGATAAGTTTGTAGACTTTTGATGTAATGTAAATTTTAAGACAGGAATGCAGAAACCAGGATCACCATTTCAACAGGCAAGTGATAACATTGCCATGTGAAAATGGTGCTCGATAAAAGTTTTATAAGAAATAGAACATTCTTGCCTTTAAATTTACATTACATCAAAAGCCAACAAACTTATCAAACAAACCTCGTACACACACACACACACACAAAACAACAAAAAAAAAAAAAACAAAAAAAAAAACGAAAAAGTGGCGACTTTTCTAAAACCCGAGCATGGCAATCTCTATAAGTGTCGAATTGGCTGTGCGAGGTTGGCCATTATCAGTGCAGAATTACTACGTCTAGATTGACATCTTAGCGATTCCTTCTCATGGCGCTAACAAGATGCGTTTTCAACACCTAAAACGACAACAATAAAAGCCCTTTTAAAAATATTTACTTTCTAGAAAGATCAAGCACATGTGATGATATGAAATGGCTTCTTATCATAAGGATAGAGCACATAATACAAACCAAAAGCTATTTTATAAAAGAGGAACGGTACGAATAATAAAAGTGAAAAGTCGCTTCCCTCTGAGTAGTACTGGATTTTCACTGTCCGTCCATCGGGTTCTTAGTTTTGGAGGATCATTCCACGTCGGTCCTTGAAAAAGACAAACATATGTTTTCACTGGATCTCGTAAACTTTGCCTTCGTAGGTGGAGAGGTATTAAGTGTCTTCGAAACCGATAACTGTGTCTTTGATTCTGGATCGAAATGCCAAAGCCGTATCTCATCCATAGTGTTTTTGCTGTTGAGAAAATCCTTGTCTTCATTTATACGCAACAGTCGATAAATTTCCTTGATGCACCCACTCGATTCTGCTTTCATCAGCTTTCAGAAGTCGTGGCACTGCATATTGACATGTTCAGATCTTGTGTTGGTATTTTATGGATTGTTGAAATAGAAACACCAAATCTCTCCGCAAAATCCTGACTGTAAGCCTTCGATCAGGTTCATAAGTTCCTTAACTTTGGCAATTAACGATTCACTACCTGTATCTGAACTTAAACATCGCTCATCATTAATAACACTTTCTCTTCCATCCTTAAATCCAGCCACTTTAACATTAATAGGCGGCTGTATTTCTGCATTGATTCTGATTTTTACATCAATTTCAGAGTCTGTGCGGGTGTTTGACTGAGCCCTATGCAGAATTTGATCAGCGATCTGACTTAAACGTTGTCAGCTGACGTCAGGTTTTGGAGCTGAAGACGCTGCGGATTTCCGTGTAACTCTCCTGCTGTTAAATAAATCACGTTCAAAGTCAGGAATGACGTCGAAACGTCCCGCTGACGGTTCTTAAAAATTAGTACAAGTATGTGAAGTATTAAAATTTCAAACTGTCGTTAAAGTTAAAGACAAACATACATCTGATATATACTTTTGAAAGAAAACATCCTCCCCCGTATAGCTATACCCTCTTTGCCATGGAAGCAGCCTGGCGCGATTAGAAACATTCGATTATATCAAGCTCGATGTCTCCGATTTGGGATGGTTACAGCATTTTTATGCAAAAGCTTTACTAAAATACTTTTAACTTAATATTTACGGAAATATGTAAAAAGTTTACGAACTTATCGAACAACCGACATATGTTCATTGCTTTCAAGGCATGTTCCTTCTAGAATATATTTGTTGTACAGAGAATATTTTCAAATGAAAAAAAAAAAAAAAAAAACGTTTTTGCTGGTTTGTAGACAATGTTTGATTCTGTAAAAATCCATATTTTCAGCATTTTTTTCTACAAAAAGTAAGATCTCAGTGGCTTCTGTGGCACAATGAGTAGAGTGTGCAACTCCAAGGATTGCAGTTTCGAATCCCGCTTTCAAACCATTACTTCAAGACCGTACTCAAAGTGTCCTGTGTTGAGGATAAAGTTTAGATAGACGAACAACAGGCTCTATGCGGATAACAGGTCCGTAAAAATGAATGCAAATAAATGCACAGAATCGGTATGATATATCGAAAATATTTTCGAAAGAACCTTAAAGCATTACCACCACTATTACCATTGCTTGATTGCTATAGGAGTATAGTGCATATATGGATCGATTTCAGCATGCGAACATGCTGACAGTACTTAGGATTATTACTCCGAAAAGAAATAAGATGTTACATAATGCTTTAATGTTTAATCATACTTTCTTTTTATGTGTGCATAGTTTCCGATGGCATTCTTTATATGAGCTATCTATAATTTATTGTATATAACAATAAAGAAGCACCAACCCAGCAGGCACACAACGTTGAAACAACGTCGATTCAACGTTGATTCAACGCCAATACAATGAATCAACGTAAAATCGACGTTGTTTTACCACGCACAACGTTGAAACAATATAGGGATCACCTATGGTTTTTCATGCATTAACATTTGCCGGGTCCCGAGAAAGCTGTTTGAACACGAGGCCACTAGGCCGAGTGTTGAAATATCTTCTGAGGGACCCGGTAAATGTTATTGCAATGAAATAACCATGGATAATCGTTGTTCTTGCATAACTTACCAAAGAAAATTGTGACGAAAATGCCACAAAGCTCCATATAAACTCTATACGAGGGTCCTGCAAAAAGTTTTATCACTGGGTTTGGATTACTTCAGTGCTACGTTTTATCAAACATATTTTTATTACAAACCTTCAAAGTATTCCCCCTTTACTGAAACACATTTTTGTAACCTTTTTACCCAGTCGCGAAAAGCAGATAAATAGTCTTTTTTGGTATCTGTTGGAGACACTGATAAATAGCGCTGCCAATAGAACTTCTAGACGTATACTTATTTCCAGAAAGCATTTTCTTAAGCCTTGGAAATAAAAAGAAGTCACAGGGACTCAGGTCAGGAGGATGGTTTAAACCTTTCACCTTTTCAGAAGCCAAAAAAGACTTAACAACCTCACACTTATGAGAGGAGGCGTTGTCATGTAAAAGGTGGACTCCTGACCATTCTTTGCTTGATCGTTTCTTATTGTAAAACTCTTTCATTTTATTCAGTACAGAATTCTTGTAGAATTGGCCAGTGACTGTATGACTAGATGGACAAGGCATTTGAACGACTGGCCCACTTGAATTCAAGAAAATTGCGTATCTTTTTCGAACTTATGGTTCTCTTGGTAATACATGGGAGTTTTTTTTATCTTTTCGCTTCCATTGCTTGTTATCAGCCCTTCTCTGTGGCTCAAACATGTGCACCCAGGTTTCATCACCTGTTAGCAAGTTAGAAATAACCCGACTATTACAGCCTTTGTAAGTTCCCGGGCACATTTTAGGCGTTGTGTATTTTGCTCCTCAGTGAGCAAATGAGGTACCCACCTAGCGCAAACCTTTCTCAGGTCCAAACGCTTTTTCAGAATTGTTTGCAAACTGCTTTCTGATATGCCAGTACAACTAGCTATATCTTTGACAGACAATCGCGCATCCTGTTCGACCACAATCTTTACAGCAGCGATGTTAGCCTTGGTAACAGAGGTTTTTAGCCTTCCAGGACGGGTATCATCTTCAACAGAACATTCCCCAGCTTTAAAAGCTTAAACCCACCTAAAAACTGTGCGTATTGAAATGGTCTGAGGTCCATATATACCACACAATTCATTAAATATCTGCTTTGAATCTATATTAAGCCTAATGCGGCATTTAATATAGCTACGAATTTCAGTCTTCTGCTCCGTGTTCCAATGTAACAAGTAATTTGGTCAGTGTATATGACTGCATCTATTTCAATTTGAAATAACTCGGTCAGTTGGAAAGCACTTTGCACGAAATAAATGGGTATCGTTAGCTATTCAACACACCATTCAAGTGCAGTGAAGCATTTTAAAATATACCTGGGATAAAACCAAGGAAGCCTTTTAGTGACAGAACTTTTTGCACGACCCTCGTATAAACTTTTCAAATGCGACGGCAAACCAACATGGCGGCTAGTTCAGAATGTTGTTTACAATGACGCCAGTTGCGCAATGACCCTCTGACGTCGTCATAAAATTCTAAAATGCTACGTTCAGGACGATAACATTACTTCGCGCAATGTAACGTAAACAAAGCAAGGCCCATCTTTTGATATCCAAAGTTCAAAATCCATGTTCAAACAGCACGTGAATTTCATGACTTGAACATGTTTTTTTTTTTTTTTTTTTTTGGTTTGATCACGGCTTCTGGTCCATTCAAGAATAGCTTCAAACAGCTATGCAATAACGTCGATTCCACGTTGATTCCGCGTCAATACATTGAATCAACGTTGGCATTGTTTCAATGCTGTGTGGCCGCTGGGATAGAAGTAATTAACATATCATACGTTAAATATAATTATAAATTTGCTCGTGGTTGCATTGTACATTTAAGGGGATGGGTATATATATTTCTCCATTTTTACGAAGCAGTTAACTTTTGTAACTTCCTATTTGCTTTCCTGTACACCAAGTCCCTTCTTAAAATGGTCCTCTCTCAACAGGAGCAAATCTTTTCCTTTTACAGTAGACCATTTATAGAAGGGAGGTAAAACAGCTGAGACAGTGTTGCCTCATCCTGCCCCTCCAAAAGCGTACCAGTTCCCTTTAAATTGAATCACAGTAATGTGGGTGTGTCTGGAATATATATAGTTGACTCTTTCGGTGCCAAATTTCAGACGACATTTGTCGTCTGCTTTGTTGTTAACAAACTATCAATTAGAAATAAGTTTATATGTAAAGTTGAAAGACTGAACGTCAAACAGCGTAGATCCGTCTCATTATGAGCCGTCTCATCTGAATCTACGCTGTTTGCAAAAGCCCATTACCGGTAGTGAAAAAGTAAAAATATACACGTGTCCTTATAAACAGTGAAGAAAACTTAGTAAAACTTACATGACATATAAAATAATAGTTGTTCCTAATTTCTCCTCTTTACTGAATATCCCTTGAACTATATATGAAAGCTGTGTGAGTCTTGCTTGTAATGGTTTCGTATAGACATTTGTGAAAACAAAGTACAATCAGCTCTTTTCTCCACGTACAACTTAAGTGACAAAAATACAAATCGGTCAGAGGAAATAACAGAATTCGGTTACACGTAATTGCTGTGATCTAAATATGGCATTGGGAGCCGCCCAAAGGAATTAATCAAATTAATTTAAAGCCGACTGGACACACCTGGTAGATGTCTAATTCACAGGGAGAAAATTTTATGACTTCCTCTTTGCTTTTCTTCACACCGACCCCTGTTTGTGGGAGCAAACTCTTTCCTTTTAGAGTTGACCTCTTTTCAGAAGGAAGGTAAAAAAACAATGTTGATAGAGTTACCTCTCCTGAAAGTTTATCCATTCCTCTTAACCCTTGCCCTGCTGAATAAATTAAGATGCCACACCCATATTACAGTTTCAGCCAATCAATTACTTGATTAAGGGTTATGATACAAATTCACGTATTGAATGACAAACCTTGCAGATCAAGATCAGTTCGCTTCTGAAGAAACCAACTGATATGGATCTACATTGTAAATAAAGGCAGGGCATGTCTTGTTTACAAAGGCAGGGCATGTCCTGGTTCAGCAGGATCAGGGTTAATTAACTGCTGATAGTGGAGAATCTTCTTTATTTGATTATAGTCTGTCGCCATGATTAACTGCGATATTTTATAATTTTAAACGTTCCACAACATCGTAGGTAGCGTATTTACCATATGTATTCGGACAGATAAGTCAGAGCAAACAGTGTATACCCAGATGCGACGCCGCTAAACGCGGCGTCTCATCAGGGTCTACACTGTTTGCTAGCAATTTTTAGACACAACATCGGGTAGTAAATTGTACTTGTTCAAATTTTAGAACAAGTATGCTAAGATTTGATTATGTTGGGGTTTAACGACACATCAACCCTTGTGGGTCATTTTGTGTCGTCTCCCAGAGAAAGGTAGAAAAAAGAAGAGATAGTAGAAGAGATGAAAAAGAGGGACAGGGAAGAAAGAGGAACAGGAAAGAAAGGGAAGAAACAGAAGAAATAAAAACATTCCCCCTCTACCCTTCCCTGCTACAAGGATAACAGGCCTTGCCCAACTGTAAGCCAATATCATTTGACTTAAGATACATGACACCTTCGCACCACCCAACCACCCCAAGTATGCTAAAAAGTTGAGGTGTTCTAATATTTAGGGTAAATACGGTATTTTGAATTATAAGGTATATACACATGCAATACCCTGAATTCCATTATCATTTATTCTCACATGTTCGGTCTCAGATACCGTTGAACCGCAACGTTAGAAAACGTATTGTCTGACAGTCTTATCTGAGTCTTCGTTGTCTGCATGAAGAAAAAAAAACTATCCAAATTGCGCCTAGTGAAGATTCTGATCAGACTGCGCGAATGCGCAGGCTGGTCTGAATCTTCGCTGGGCGCACATGTCCAAAGGTACGTTTTCTGACGTTGCGGCTCATTACATGTATAAGCGTCAACAGTGGCTTAGCCGGAACGGAATTATTTTTACGCACACTCGGGGGAAAAACTATGCAAATAATCGCTTCTAAAATAGGGGTACTCTTAGAGAAAGAATTTGCGTAATGTGCGTATTGTGCGGTACGCTTATGGTCATCACTGTATATGCGTGATCGATAGGCAATATAGTCGACTCTCGTTATCTCGAATTCCAAGGAACTCACTGATATACCTCGAGATATCCGTACCTCGACATATCAGAGTTGAGAGAGTGAGGAAAACCATAAATTGAACAACCACATTTAACAAATGAATATGTAATTTCACTCCTGAAGTTAAAAAATATATATAAAACAAGAATTCCGCGGAAGGCGTCATCGCACCTGCAGGGGCAAAAGTCACAGGAGCCACAATCAGAACGTGATTATTAAATAAGTTTATTTCATTCTTAGCAGTGCTTAGTCGGAAAACTGGGTTGAAAAAAATGTAGACAAAGTGCCTAGTGGGGCACATATATTCCAGGCCAGTCCCATTCCCTCTAATGGCTATATCTTCAGCACTGACTTTTCGTATCATACAGCCCAATGATAATGGAACATTGACGTAAAATGTGTAAGTCACTGGAGCATGAAATATAGGTCAAGGTCACGGGTCAAGGTACAAAAATGTACCTGCTAATTCAGTACATCAAGGAGAAGCACAATGCAAGGTATGGTGGTTGTAGGCCTTATAGTTGAGGAGTTATCAAACATCAACGTAAAATGTGTCAAATATAGGTCAAGGTCACCGGGTCAAGGTACCTGCCAAGCCAGTGCAATAAGGTGAAGCACTATGCAAGGTTTAGTGGTTGTAGGTCTTATATTTGAGGAGATACCGAACATCAACATACAATGTGTCAAAAGTCACTGGAGTGCACAATATAGGTCAAGGTCACCAGGTCAAGGTACCTGACGAGTCAGTACATCGAGAAGAAGTGCTATATAAGGGTTGGTGGTAGAAGGCCTTACAGTTGAGGACATATGGAAGGGTGACGTAAGAGGTGTAAAAGTCAATGGAGCGCGAAATATAGGTCAAGGTCACCCAGTCAAGGTACCTGCGGAGTCTGTACATTGAGGAGAAGCACTATGCAAGGTTTGATGGTTGTAGGCCTTATAGTTGAGGAGATATTGAACGTTGACGTAAAATGTGTAAAAGGCACTGGAGCGCAAAATATAGGTCAAGGTCACCGGGTCAAGATACCTGCCAAGTCAGTACATCTAGGAGAAGCACTATGCAAGGTTTTGGTGGCTAGAGGTCTTAAACTTGAGGAGATCTGGAACGTTGACGTAAATTATGTCAAAGTCACTGCAGCCAAAATATAGGTCAAGGTCACCAGGTCAAGGTATCTGCCAAGTCAGTACGTTGAGAAGAAGCACTTTGCAAGGTTTGATGGTTGTAGGCCTTATAGTTGAGGAGATATCGAACGTCGACGCAAAATATGTCAAAGTCACTGGAGCGCAAAATATAGGTCAAGGTCACCAGGTCAAGGTACCTGCCAAGTCAGTACATCTAGGAGAAGCACTATGCAAGGTTTGGTAGTTGTACGCCTTATAGTTGAGAAGATCTGGAACGTCAACGTAAATTGTGTCAAAGTCAATGGAGCGCAAAATATAGGTCAAGGTCACTGGGTCAACATACCTGCCAAGTCAGGAGGTCAGGGAGATGTGTCATGCAAGGTATGATGGTTGTTGTAGAATTGTAGTTGATTAGAATACTAACTTTGACGTAAATGTCGAACTTCGACATAACAGAACTGTTAACAGACAGACGGACGGACGAACGGACAGACGAATGGAAAAGCGGGCATCTATGTCGCAAAGTCAGGAGTTCAGGGAGATGTTTCATACAAGGTTTGATGGTTGTTTAGTCTTGTAGTTGATTAGAATACTAACTTTGACATAAATGTCGAACTTCGACATAACAGAACTGTTAACAGACAGACAGACGGACGGACAAACAGACAGACAAATGGAAAAGTGGGCACCTATGTCGTAAAGTCAGGAGGTCAGGGAGATGTTTCATGCAAGGTTTGATGGTTGTTTAGTCTTGTAGTTGATTAAAATACTAACTTTGACATAAATGTCGAACTTCGACATAAATGTTGACAGACGGACGGACAAATGGACAGACATATGGAAAAGCGGACGCCTATATCGCAAAGTCAGGAGGTCAGGGAGATGTTTCATGCAAGGTTTGATGGTTGTTTAGTGTTGTAGTTGATTAGAATACTAACTTTGACATAAATGTCGAACGTTGACATAAATGTTGACAGACGGACGGACGGACGGACTGACGGACGGACGAACGGACAGAAAATCGGACGCCTATATCGCATCCTGCTACAAGCAGGTGCGATAATAATGTGGAAAAGAGGAGGAATTGCTCCTAAGGAGCAATTTCTCCTCTTTTCCACATTATTTTATTACCTGTTGTCATAGTTTCATGTTAAAACAGGGACCAGTTTTCACTTCGAGATAGCGGTAATTCTAAAAAAGCGAGTTCGAGATAACGAGGTTCGACTGTATTTAATTCAAGCAATTTGCCTCATGGCGCCGCAAACATTGTTTCAGAGTTAACCGTGTTAGCCTGCTCTAGGTCTATTTTAATAGTAAGGCCCTTTTTCTTCTAGGAACTTACTTCTCTTACAGATAATATAATAAAATGGAAGAAGCAACAAGAATGAGACTTATTGCAAAGTAAAATGCATTTATCTTAAATTAAATTACAAATGAAGCCGACAATATGAAAAGAAAATAACTCAGCCAGGCCCCAAGAGAGTATATTGTACCGAATACAACAATCTAAGTCGGGGCACAACATTTCCTACAAGAATGCATGTGCACTCAGCAACGACTCAGATCATATGCGCAGACTGATCAGTCTTCACTGCTCGCCTGAAGACGCTTTGTTTCATTGACTATCACAGAGGGCCATGTGAAGACTCTGATCAGACTGTCTGGATGCGCATGCTGACCTGCGTCTAAGCTGGGCACACATACAATCTTGTAATCTTGTACGAAATCGTGTGGCCAGGCTAATTTATTTTGTCGAATTTCTTTCATAACAGTAAAGAGAATATATACACTTTCAGGAGAGGCAAATTTTGTTTTTGCCGCCCTCGCGAAGAGGGGCATAAGGGGCAAATTCTTTTTTTTTTTTTTTTCTGAGGGGGGTGGGGGTGGGGGTGGCTCTTTTCAGATTGGTCTTGATGGACAGGAAAGCAAACAGGAAGTCGGAAAAGTAATCCTCTTTGCCAAAAGCGGCGGAAATTCTATCAAATGCATTGAGTCCCTTTAAACTAGCCTGTTCAAGAGAAATAATTTTGACCTGACAAATGGTTTGAGCCTGATCAAACTATTTCTTAACCACCTTAACCAAGACCTTCACTGTTTGTTCAGACATTAATTTTATCTATATAATCTACGGGATTTTTTTACAATGCATCTTGTTCAATAGTGCAGAACCATTTGAACAAATAATCAAGGCGCTTTTGACAGAAGGCCCCGTGTGAAATTCTTCTGACATTAAGTCAAGCGATTCCAGAGAAGAAGACGGTTAAAGATTACATACTTTTATCCATGTATATAGCCCAGGGACAATGGCAGATAACGCCCGGTACAATTTTATGATTGCAAATGAAAAGTTTTACTACTAATGATTCAATTTAAGTTTCAGCCATTTGTCATTAATACAGTATAGGGACTTAGATTTTACCTTGCCGTAAAAAAGGTCAACGGTCAATCTACGATCATCATTTGACCAAACTTGATTTACCTTGAGTCTCTAATGCTATATACTAAGATTCAACCGGTTCTTGAGAATGATATTTTTAAGCGTTTACCGCATATGGGCATAGTGGCCATCTCATTCGACGAACCGTAACAACTTGTGCAATTTCAACCCCCCTTTAGCTGAAGGCTCCGCATAAATTTTGAAGAAAATTAGCCCAAGGGTTTTAGAAGAGAAGTCGTCCAAAAGTGTGGGCGGACAGGCGACGGACTGCGCGTAATCACAATAGCTCATCCTTCGGCTCAGGGGAGCTAAAAGCACTATGACGGATAGTACATGCTTAACAAAACAATGAAAAAGCAAAGAAACCAGTTCTGTCTTCCCAAACAAGGTGATCACGTTGACCCAATAAACACAACAACAAGCCAATAAACAAGACCATACACGAAAAATGCCTTTTATAAAAGACAACCGTAAAAGGACATGGTTCGATTATTTAGAACTGAGTTAAAGGTTCTCGCACCGAGCCTGTAATACACAGTATTTTAGTAAAACGTATCAATCACGGAGTTCAGAAATCTTCAGGCGGTTCACATTATCTTTAAATTATAACATCATGAAAACATGCCTATATAATATCGACCCCCTTAAACCCCACTTTTATACAGTAAAACTGGGGTTTACAGGGGTATACATTATTTTTCTTATTTCTGCTCAAAACATAGATTGTGGGTACTCGTTAGAACCGCCTCATCGAGGCGGTTCTAACAAGTACCCACAATCTATGTTTTGAGCAGAAATATGAAAAATATCAGAGTTTTTTATTTGAATATTTTCAGTTTTTGGAAGTGAAATGTTCAATATACTTGAATAGGCTTGTTTTCGTAATGATGAGCCACTGTAACACAAAACAATAGACAAAAAAAAATATAATATTGGGACACCCCGAAAAGAGACACAACTGCGGAACACAGCACGGATATGGGCTGAATGCCAGGAAACAACGCCACGAAAAACAACAAGCTAATGAAAATAGTTCGACCGAACAAAGTGGAACTATAACAGAATTACTACTTTGAAACATCCAACAGTAAATATTGGTGGGGGCGCTGTTTAAATCTAGTTTAAAGAGCGCTCAACCCCTCGCCCTTTTGTATATAGTTTTTCGGGCCGCCCAACATTTTTCGACGCGCTGAACCAGCCTTTACATCCGCATTGTCAATTCAAAGATCTCAGCCCTGGAAAAATTGTAGAATTTATACAGGAACGGCAGATTGTGTAGATTTCATTGTCATCTAACAAAAAAATGAGCCGCAACGGCAGAAAACGTACTTTGGGACATGTGCGCCTAGCGAAGATTACTATCAGCCTGCGCATTCGCGAAATCAGACCTGAACATTCACTGGGCGCACTTTCGATAGCCAAAGATTTCTTCATGCTGACAACGAAGTCTCTGAGACTGCGCGGGTGCCATCACGAAAACATGCCTATATAATTTCGACCCCCTTAATCCCCACTTTTATATAGTAAAACTGGGGTTTCCAGGGGTATACATTATTTTTCTTATTTCTATTCAAAAGCATAGATTGTGGGTACTCGTTAGAACCGCCTCGTCGAGGCGGTTCTAACGAGTACCCACAAACCATGTTATAAGCAGAAATAAGAAAAATATCAAAAATTTTTATCTGAGAATTTTCATTTTTTGGTGGTAAAATTTTCAGTATATTTGAATAGGCGTGTTTTCGTAATTGCATACTGATTTGTCTTGTTCGGGTGCATATGGCAGAAGGTACATTTTCTCACGTTTTGGCTCAACTGAATGTAATATTTACATTGCTTTTTTCTCTCACCGGAAGTTGAAACACAATCGCAGATATATTGTTTCCTGTGTCACTTCCGGCGAAGGACACGTTAATTGACATCAGCCATTCTGCAGCGCAACAAAATGTCACGCTACATAGAAATCCATTGATTTATTAGTAATCTGTGATTGTGCATCATTTGGTCAATTTTACAAGCATGTTATTTCCAGCGATTAGCCTTCATGGCCGGAATTAATCACTATAATACAAGAAATGTTAGCTTTTCGAGTGGTCCCCTGTAGATTATAAAATTTACTTTCTAACCTTTAATGAAGTCCGCGTCTGATTAGCATTCCGTCAAATGGAGCGAATTTAGTATACATTTTTTTTTTTTTTTTTTGTTATGAACTGTAAACGTCCATCTTACTAGACGTACATGTACCTATAGATAGATGTGTCTAAAATGTTCGTTCGTCTGTCATTACTGACAATGACCTATCCTAATCAACTGTGTGATGTGTTATTATCTGTGTGTTCTAAGATGGCTGATGAGACCAATCTTAGCTCTAAACTGCTGTTGCAGATATAACAAGAGAGGTCTGAGGAAGAAAGCTCTGTTGGTGATGCCTTAGCTCTGCCTTTCCGCTGTGCACGTTTCTGCTCGGCTTCGCTGATTCTTTTTGCTTCGTATTCACCAGCTCGCCTTTTTATGAGGCCTCGCCACTTTGTACGATCCTGTGCAATATGTTCCCATGACTCTGTTGGTATGTTGAAGTCTTTAAGGGAGGCTTTGAGGGTGTCCTTGTATCGCTTCTTCTGACCACCATGGGAGAGTTTTCCTACTTGAAGTTTTCCATAGAGGATTTTCTTTGGCAAACGTTCATCAGGCATTCTGGAAACATGACCTGTCCATCTTAACTGTGCCAATTTCAGAAGAGTATGTATACTCTGCATCCCTGCCCTTTTCAGGACTTCTGTGTCTGGAATCCTGTCTTGCTACTTGATCTTTAGAAGTTTTCTAAGACAGCTTGTATGGAAGTGGTTCAGTCTTTTGGCATGCCGTTGGTAAACTGTCTAAGTTTAGCATGCGTATAATAGTGTTGGCAGCACTACCGATCTATATACTTTCAGCTTTGTGTCAAGTCTGATTCCATTTCGGTCCCAAATACTTACACGTAGCCGGCCAAATGCTGCACCAGCTTTGGCAATTCTAGCATTGACTTCATCATCAATGTGCACAACTCTAGACAATATGCTTCCAAGGTAGGTGAACTTGTCTACCACTTGCAGTCGTTGACCTTTCACTGTGATGGTAGGTTCCTTGTAAGGCTTTCCAGTGCTGGCTTTCCAGGTGCTGTGTCTAAAATACTGAATGGATAGCAAACACTTAACACTCTGATCATACGCTACGTTTTGCGGCGTCTGATCTGGGTCTATTTTGTTGTCTCATGTACGTCAGTCTGCATACTTACATTAAATATTCTATATTCATAATATTAAACTTAATTCCTTATAAAACAAAGTTTGCCGGAGTTATTCCATTTTCCTACCTGTTTATATATCTAAAAATGCCAAATAAGAGGCAAATACCGTAAAATACCTGGGCCCAGTTGTTCAAACCATCGTTAGCTTAACGGGCTCGTTAGTGGTCAAAATAAGAAGTGTTCTAATATTTACAACATCAAATTCACGGGTATTTTTGCTGAAAAAAAATGTGAGTAGCTTTTGCAAATGCAAAAGCTACTCACATTTATTTTTCAGCAAAAATAATAGCATATATGCCTTCTTTAATGATAAAAGTATTAGCGATACGTTTACTAATGCATTTTACTAACGCATCGTTAGTTTTGAACAACTGGGCCCAGGTCTGTGGCATGTGAAGTGGGGCTTTACTGTTTGCCCAGACCTGTCGGTCAATAAGTAATATCAAAGACGCCACTTAGGTATAAACTCAGTCTATAGATTTAGAAGTATTCTTAGTAATACCGTTTTTTCGGAACAATTAAAAGATTGTCACTAGCTAGAAAAAGATAGGTTACAACATGGATAGGCATGCATACATGATATTGCATGCATGTTTGTTAACCCACTTATGGTTGATAACTTTGCTTCCCTCTTTAACTCCACGAAGATGAATCGAACCATAGACTAAATAACGGCTCCCACTTCAATCTGTTTCAGACTGTTGGCGCCTGACTATTGTTGTCTAGTTAAAGCAGAACTTTGTTTTCAGTACAACTGAACTGGATTCAGTCATCTCAAAGAACAGAAACTTACATGGAATTGGATTTACTTGTAGATTTTCTGCCAATTTTTCCAATGGAGACAATTTTTTTTACTTACTGTTTGCTTTCCAGGACGTCAAGCCCTACTGAAAATTGTTTATTCTAAAAGGAAAGAATTTGCTCCTAGGGATGGGTTTGTTCGAAAAGTAAAACTCTGCTTCCAAAAAAAGGTCTACTTAAAAGAAAATAATTTTCTCCCCCTGGGAGCAAATTCTTGCCTTTTAGAGTGGACCCTATTTCAGAAGGGATGTAAGGCCAGTTTGACAAAGTTACCCACCCTAAATGGGCTCCAAAGCCAAAAATACTGTCGTCAGTTTGGTAAGGAGCTGTCTATCTGTACTGCATGCGATAACGGATGTGGTCTCATGATGTAAATAATATTTAAGAGCCACCTCATGACAAAACCAATAAAATGGATGTTCGCCCAGCGAAGACTCAGATCAGCCTGGGCATCCATCCAATCTGATCAGAGTCTTCGCTGTGTGCTCAACTATCACGAAAACACGCCTATATAATTTTGACCCCCTCAAACCCCACTTTTATAGAGTAAAACTGGGGTTTAAAGGGGTATATATTATTTTTCTAATTTCTGCTCAAAAACATATATTGTGGTACTCGTTAGAACCGCCTAATCGAGGCGGTTCCAACGAGTACCCACAATCTATGTTTTGAGCAGAAAATTTTCAGTTTTTGGAGATGAAATTTTCTATATATTTGTATAGGCGTGTTTTTGTAATGGGATAGCTAAGGACCCAAGTTTTCTCCATGTGGACAGTGAAGACTGTTCAGACTTGTCGAATGCCCAGGCAGATCTGAGTCTTCGCTGGGTGCACATGTCATTTTGTTGGTTTTTCATGTGATGGCTATTGTCAATATGGTTCAACAACTCCTACGTTTCCTAGGAACAGACTCCTAGCATGATGGATAATAATTTTGTAGACCATTACGAAAAACGCCTATTCAAATGTATTGAAAATTTAACCACCAAAAAAGAAAAAAATTCAGATAAAAAATTCTGATATTTTTCATATTTCTGCTCAAAACATATATTGTGGTATGCGTTAGAACCGCCTCGGCGAGGCGGTTCTAATGAATACCCACAATCTATGTTTTTTAGCAAAATAAGAAATATAATGTATAGCCCTGTAAACCCCAGGTTTTACTATATAAAAGTGGGGTTTAAGGGGGTTAAAATTATATAGACATGTTTTTGTGATGCGACATTTTAGAATAGCTATCTTATTTTTCAAAAATAAACAGGATTTGATATCTGTATGTCATACAAATTGTCTTCTAAGGGACAATTTGCATGAAATATCACAGCCTGTTTTCTGGGGAAAATGTTGGTCTAATTTTTTAGCAAAATAAGGTATATATCATCAATTTGTCGTGTGCTGAATTTGCCCATAGAGTGGTAAAATGTAAAATAAATTCAGGTAGGCTGATTTATTGTTCAAAAGTCTTATCAGAGGCTAAAACAAAATCAAAGTACTGCATGGAGATCGTATAAGATCAATCACTACGCTTAAGGGAATGTGTTCTGTTCATGAACAAAGAAAATAAGAACAAAATCTTCTTTTTATTTAATCTAAATCTTACAAAGACTAAATTAATGAGACAAATGAGATATTTTTCATTTGATGAAAAAAATAACATGTGTTAAATCTTTTATCAAATAACCTATCGTATGTTATACCATTTTATGAGCGATCGCGTGAAACCGCTTCAAATCTATTTACAGAAAGTGAAAAGTATGTGATATGCAATATGCGAACAGCGAATGCCCTGATCAGCCTCTACATCCACACAGTCTGACCAGAGCCTTCTCTGTCGCTTACAAAAAAGTAGACATTACGTAAACACGCCTATTCAAATATATTGAAAATTTCACCACCAAAACCTGAAAGTTTTCAAACAAATATTCTAATATTTTTCACATTTCTGCTCAAAACATAGATTGTGGGTACCCGTTAGAACCGTCTTGTCGAGGCGGTTCTAACGAGTACCACAATATATGTTTTGAGCTGAAATAAGAAAAACAATGTATACCCTTGTAAACCCCAGTTTTACTATATAAAAGTGGGGTTTCAGGGGGTCAAAATTATATAGGCATGTTTTCGTGATATATGAGAAAAGAGAGTCCTGATCAAACTGTGCTGATGTGCAGATTGCTCCGTGCCTTCCCTGTTCTCATACAGTGTGAGGACCCTTTCCTCCTCTTGGACAACAAATAAATTTAAAATAAAATAAATTTAGCCTCGTGAAGACAAAAGAGGCAGTCGGGCATGTGTGGAGAGCAACCACAGGTCATTGCTCGACCTTTGCATGTGATCTATCTGATTTACTATAAGTATGACATACCATTGTCTAAAATTGGAACTAGCCCGAAACACTTCGTGTGCCAAATAAAGTCCTGAATGAGTGCTACATGTAGACAGCGTAGGTCAAATAGGATGCCGCGTTCTGCGATTCTTTAAGCAGACAGCACGAACCCTAATTAGACTTGCGAAAGTACAGAAAGTTTGGGGTCTCCCCACAGTGTATATGCCTACATCCCGAAAACATGCCTTTATAATTTTGACCCCCTTAAACCCCACTTTTACAAAGTAAAACTGGGGTTTGCAGAGTTATTTTTCTTATTTCTGCTCAAAAAAAATAGATTGTGGGTACTCGTTAGAACCGCCTTGCCGAGGTGGTTCTAACGAGTACCCACAATCTATGTTTTGAGCAGAAATATGAAAAATATCACAGTTATTTATCTGAAAAATTTTAATTTTTAGAGCAGAAATTTTCTATATATTTGAATTGGTGTGTTTTCGTAATGATAAGACCGGTTTTTAGCTCACCTGTACCAAAATGCAGGAAGATCTATAGCAGTCACCACGGCGTCGGCGTTGGCTATTTTCAAAGGCTAAATTTGCCGAACTGGTGACTTGATATAAGATACTGATCCGAAATTCTAAGCTGCACTATCGCGACCCACATGAGTAATCTTTAGGTCAAGGCCACGGACTTTGAAAACATCTATGTTAAAGTTTTTGGTTATTTTTTGGATGTAAAGCGCTATTTAGGCGAGCTTTGCTCGAGTGTCCTGCGACAGCTCCCCAGTGGGCACACAACGTTAAAATGGCGTCGTATCAACGTCGATGCGACGTGATCACGTCGCATCGACGTAGATACGACGTCATTTTGATGTTGTTTGCCTGCTGGGTCGTATTCTTCAAGTCCTGAGTTATTGACACACATAAAAATGTACTCCCATCCCTTGAAGCGTGGAACATAGATGTATGCCGATAATTAGGTCATGAAAATTGGTTTTATTTTGTCTGTGTCAAATTAACTAGTAACATATTGGGTAAAAATTTCAGGAGACGATCAACATTATAAAATGTTTTCCTTATTTTGTCCCAGACAAAAACAGGATTTAACATTTCATGCAATTGTGTCTTTAATATCATTTTATTTTATTTTATTTTATTTTATTTTTTGTTTGTTTGTTGTTGTTTTTTTTTTGTTTTTTTTTTTTTTTGTTTTTTTTGTTTACCCAGAAATAGGACTTGACCTTTCATTCAGACAATTTGCATCAAATTCTATTTTCTGAGAAAGAAAAAAGAAAAGTATCATCAATGTGTCGTCTGCTGACTAACTCAGAGCGTGTTAAAATACATTGAGCGCCATTTTTTCTATTCATTTTAGAATTGACAGTTTAATTAAATTCACTCTGTTTTGATATTTCGGCCCCCCTGGCCTTCATCAGAAAATTGAAATACACGATATAAGACTACATTATTGAAGTCGTCATTACTGTTCTCACGGAATATAAGAACCCATCATAGCAGTAAAGGGTAGATAGAAAATTCCGTCCCGAGAGTCACTGTCTGGCATCATGAGGCTTGCATACCTTTCATTTCTAAACGTGGATTTTTAATATTGCAGTCACTTAGACGTCCGCCATATTGTGATGACAGTACCGTGACGTTTAGTGACGTCATTACGGTCAGTGCGTCAACCTTATCGATGGCGTACGTGACGTCCTATACAACCAGTGTATATCAAACACGTGAGAATTCTCGCTTTTCATCTTACCCTGGATAGAATAACTTGGGTAAATTAAGAATTTCTAACCCAGGGTTAAATCCAGACTTTCCTTATCTTGAAATCTTGAAGTCTTCTTTATGTTTGTCGCATGTTTGTGACGTCATTGTCGCCATTTTGATAAGTTGAATTTGTGAAGCTGAAATCGTGAATTCGTGAAGTTGACATCGTGAATTCATGAAGTTGAAATTGTGAGGTTGAAATCGTGAATTTTTGAAGCTGAATTCGTGAAATTGAATTCATGAAGTAGAAATCGTGAATTTGTGAAGTTGAAACCTTGAATTAATGACGTTGAAATGACACTACAGGTCTTTTGTACAAATGTTCCCTCATTCTGTCCTGGACTTAAACATCCACATCGCATCTGCTACAGATGATGGCATACACGACAGTCTGAAGGCGGCAATTAACCTTAACGTCTGGTCATTTCAGATTTGTTTCAAGAGTTGTTTAAGTGAAACCATTGTTTCTTTTGGTTCGTGTATCCAAGTATTCACAACTGAGGTACATCATATTGTCTTGACACGTTGAATCAATCAAACGCTTGGCATGCTGGCTAAAGTTTTCAGCAGATGGCATTGTCAGAAAACAAGGTTTGACATTTTTCGGATGCTTACTGCTAAGCCTAATGAGACAATTTGCATAAGATGTCAAACCGTATATTCTGAACCAATAAGAAACAAACTGCCTATTTGTCGTCTGCTGAATTCGCCGAGAAGGTGCTTAATTAGGCATCAGACGGGTTATTAATATTTGGAAAATAGGGATGGATAAGATTGTTTGCCTGTTAATATATTTGGGACAAAGGAAGCTAACAGCGACTAACTTAGTTGTTTATTATAATGCGGTAGTACATTTTATATTGGATATTATCATGCGTTAGTGCATTTTATATACAATTCTTATAATAATTTTATCACATGACGGTCCATGGCAGTTATTCAGTGAAATAACCCATGTCATAAAAATCATATAACCACACGTGTAATAACACCTGCAAGGCTTCCCATTGATTAGCCTGATTACCCTCATTAATATTCGTATTACTCCGCTTATTGATAGCAACCAAGATGGTGTCCGCGTTTGCCGATACAACTTTCACTTTTGAAACAGACCCTGCCTTCAATTTTGAGACGAACGATAAAGTTTAGAGCGATGGAAATGGAAGACACAACACAATCACAGTGTGAATAATACGGCTACCAAAAATATTCATGGTGTTTTAAATTCGATCTTTTCGGCAACATATTTGGAGGCATTTCAATCACAGCGCTTTCAGTGTTGTCAAGCAGTCGACGAAAAATTTTCGCCTCCTCCAAAAAAGCATTGGAGGATAACATGATTCTGACAGTCAATAAATGTGTCAGATTCCAAGCTACAGTTAAAACTTTTTATATCATTGAAAATCTGACATTTAATAGAGTGTGTCAACCACTGTATGAACTGTGTTGATCAAGGTCAATGACCTTTAAATACGACAGCTGACTGTTGGGGATTTCCCTACTGATTCTCAGTGACGTATTGACTCGCTGAATGACGTTGTTCAATGGAATATTTAGTTTTAAATTGATTTATTCAAATGAAATATTTATTAGCTCAAGTAAAAATCATCATTATTTTCTAGTTTAACGAAGAAATACATGGCATATTTATCTTGTTTCTAGTTAGTTTCGATACTTATCAAATAATACGCGAACTATTTTTGTTGCGTAGGTCTATTGAATTCTTGGTAGTCAGTTGTTCCACTTAGCTATGGAAAGCCGTTATCTTAATATATTTTGTGCCTTTTTTGTCATCGAAAGGGACATGTGATAAACAGAATCTTACATTCGTGGTCATTTAATATGAAATTTATGAAACTCGTTGGGTAATTTCGATATTTTGCGAGCCAAGGCTCGCAAAATACCGAAATTACCCAAACTGGTTTCATAAATTTCATATTAAATGACCACGAATGTAAGATCCTCTATGTATATAATAATGCACTAACAAGTAAGATTTTCCAGGGTTTAGTCGCATATGTCATAAGATCGTTTTCCTTCTTAATTGGCATTACCATTACGAAAACATGCCTATTCAAATATACTGAAAATTTTACCACCAAAAAATGAAAATGTTCGGATAAAAAATTCTGATATATTTCATATTTCCGCTCAAAACATAGATTGTGGTACTCGTTAGAACCGCCTTCACGATGCGGTTCTAACGAGTACCCACAATCTATGTTTTAGAGCAGAAATAAGAAAAAATAATGTATACCTCTGAAAACCCCCGTTTTACCATATAAAAGTGGGGTTTAAGAGGGTCAAAATTATAAAGGCATGTTTGCTTGATGACTACCTTCCTGTAATCCATAATGCTGATTTTTTTTATGGAAACTTATTACGTTAAAGTGTACCTAGTGACGCGTGAGTCCAGTTCAGTTAAAGAAGATGTCCAGGGAGGCCTAGTCACAGAACATAGCCTACGAAGATTAAACAAACTATGACAGACACCACACACTTTGCAGGTCAACGAAAAGCAAAGCAGCCATCAAGTTAGGCTTCCCCAACGAGGTAATCACAATGTCAAACAGCTGCTACGATTAACTGTCTGTAGATAGCAAATAATCTGTTGCTTCTTTTAGAGGAGACCGATAATTCCTGTCACATCACGAAAACGCGCCTATATAGTTTTGACCCCCTTAAACCCGACCTTTATATAGTAAAACTGAGGTTTACAGGGGTATACATTATTTTTCTTATTTCTGCTCAAAAACATAGATTGCTCAAAAACATAAATTGTGGGTACTCGTTAGAACCGCCTCGGCGAAGGGTTCTAACGAGTACCGCCGAGGCGGTTCTAACGAGTACCCACAATCTATGTTTTTGATTAGAAATATGAAAAATATCAGAATTTTTATCTGAAAAGTTTCATATTTTGGTGGTGCACGAATTTTCAATATATTTGAATAGGCGTGTTTTCGTAATGAAGTTTTCACTGGAGGCACACGTCCGATTCGGAAATACATTTTTTCATCTTGTAGCTGAAAGCTGGTACTAGTATGTAGACAATGAAAAGCTTACTAGTATGTAGACAACGAAAGCTTACACTGTACAGTCTGGACAGGGATTTAAAGGGGAACGCAAGACAAGTATCTTGGGGTAAAGTGCTTAACAAGCCATTTATTTTGATGCAAGCGTTTTCAAAATCGGCCTAGAAACAAGGAAGTTATGGTGGTTTGAATATATTTAAAATGGCTGTCATGGATGCCGCCATATTGTAGGCTTTGTGACGTCACACAGCCCAAATTAGATTTGCAAAACCAAATTATAAAGGATTTTTTAGAATAATTTTGCTACAGTTTTTTTTTTTTTTTTTTTTTATAATCTTTTAAGTCTAGTGACAAGCAATCATTTCTCCCAAACTAAACAAACTTTGTGCGAATAACTACCTTTATGAAACGAATTTTAATTCATTAAATATTCAAAATGGCGGCGCCCAGTCCACTAATGTTAAAATATTAAATTGTCTATAATTTATATAATTTTCCACCGATTTTGATCAAATTTGTGTCAAAATTCATTTTTTGTAAAGTTCTTTACTTTAAAGCACAATACATTTTAAGGCTGCGTTCCCCTTTAAGTAGACTGAATACAATTTTTTTCAGAAGGAAAAATACTTTGGTGGCTTCTAGTTTGCTTTCCTGGATATCAAAAATATAAACGAAGATACTGTCTGAATAAGGATCTACACTAAAAGAAAGTACTTACTCACATTGCGAGCAAATTCTTTCCTTTTAGAATAGACCCATTTCCAGAAACAAATTATTTCCTTTTCAACTAGATCCCCTTTTCAGAATGAAGCCAAAACAATTTCGATAGAATGAACACTCAAAACAATATCCATTTACCTTAATCGACCGCTTATAGAGATGCTGGTGAATGAATATATGGACGAACATAGACAGCTATGATCAAACTGCGCGGAGATCTTTACTATTCGCTTCAGGTATTTCCCACTTCGCAGCTTATATGAGCAACGTACCAACGTGACATATGCACCCAGCGAAGATTCAGATCAGCCTGCGCATTCGCGCAGACTGATCATAATCTTCACTGGATGCATTTCCGAAAGCCAAGGATCTACGTTTCTTTCTACGGACACTGCGAGTGCGCAGGCTGATTTGAGTTCGTTGTGTGCACATATGGGAAGGTACGTTTTCTTCCATTGCGCCTAATATAATTTCGTTTCTTTTAGTATAAGACATTATTTTATATTGTCTAGAATTCTAGAGTTACAATTTCCTTGACTCTTAAATATTTAGATTGTAATGGTGGCGCGGAAGTTAATCCCCGTGGCAGATTATTATTTGTTTTTGTCAAGCTTTTATCAACAGAAAACACGTAATGTAATCAGAATATCTTCTGGTATATTTAAACAACTCTGGGAGACTTTCTTTTTAAAAGTGTGAGGCCACATTATTATGTAAAACATTTTTTTTTTATTCTTGTCTGTGATAGAAACTTGCGTCCTTTCAGAGATAGATAGTACGTAATGTAACAAGTAAAGTGTTTCTTAGATTCCGTAACTGTCTTTCTCCTGATAAGCCCACACCGTATTCGGACAGACAGAGATCAACAAACCGTGTAGACCAATAGCAAACGCCTCAGCATAGGCTGAAGTTTGCGTGCCAGAAAATTCGATTTTAATCCCCGGCAGTTTTCACAACGGAGTAATTTTAGACGATGTCACTGGTGTTGTTTGTTCTTTGTTTGACCTTGTGGCTACTCGCTGCAGTCCTCTTTTTGTGTTTTGTCCAGCATGTTGCCTCTTTTTGTATTGCGTTTGGTGAGTCCTGTTTGGCATTGTAATCATCTCGCTAGGGTAGAGGGTGTTAGTGTATTCGCTTTTCGTCGGTTTGTCGGGGCATAACCTGAACGAAATTAATTTTACGCACAGCGAGGAAAAAATCTTTTTTTTTAAATATGCATAAAATCGCTTTAAAAATAGGGGCTACTCTTAAAGGAAAGAATTTGCTCCCACAGGAGCAAATTCATTCCTTTAAGAGCAGCCCATACGGTAAATGCACACTATTTATTTTAATGTCAATTTTTTGAAAATATTTTTCTTACACATGTTACCCACATGCGTAATGTGCGTAATGGTTACGCATGTGGTTTGTAACATGTTTGCTTTCAATCGTAGTTTGTTTTCTCCTTCTCCTGATTTCACTGGTAGACTTAGACTGGCTCCAGTCGTTTCTGTACTTTTTTGTCATTCTTTATCACTTGCTGTATTTGTCTCTTTAATCCCATTTCACTGTTTTACTGCAAAAACTATCTTTTCCACTACGGGATATAACTGATGAAATCATTATGAGTTGTACTAGATTTGTATACCTTTGAAAAGTAAAGAGAAAATGATAGACACGATAGAGTTGTAGACAGACTAAGGCAGGCTATGTGCTGTGATTGTTACTCTTCCTGGACAGCTTTACTGCTGTGCTCAAAATTTGGAACATGTATGGTAAGGTGTCCGAATATATAGGAAAATACGGTAGTCCATGTAGAGCCATATGAAGCAGAGACTGACATTATCGATAAAAGAGACAATGGTCATCTGTCGTTGCATTTACAAATGTAAAATAAGTCGTCAATAATTGTCTGGCTGATCCATTTTAGAGTGTTCAGGCTGTCAAGAAGAAAACAATAAACATATCGTATTTACCCAAGCGTTCTTTAGACACATCAAAGGTAGTATGGTAAAATCGACTTGTTCCAAGATTTGACAACTTAGGGTATAAACGGTACAATTAACGATACACAGACACGATCAAACATTTGACATTTGCCTTCAATAATAAAGATATCCTGGCTGTGAAAGCCAGCAGTTTCTTTGTACCCACAATACAGATAGAAAGACTTCCACTCATCATATATAATTGCCTGACATGTTCTGACACCCTTAATTTCTTGCCATAATTTGAACAAGTCTTTTTTGGGTCGACTGTGTAAAATCGAGCCAAAGTATACATACACCAAAATTCCTTTAAAATTGTTGTCCACGTGAAATCAAACCGCCCGTTTGCACGAAATCCAGGTAATGGTTATTTATAGCCGCGCTATTCTTGTCACTATGACAGAGTGTCGTGTGAGGAGGGTTATCTGTGAAACCTGGACTGGGACATTGGCAAACAGTGCCAGCCTAGATAAAGGGTCTGTACTGTTTGCTTAAATTACGGGAAATTAAGGATTCAATCAGTCAGTCTCAAGTCTCCGTTCAGGACCATTTACTAAGCCTACACTCAGAGACAATCGACCCACCCGTGCCGTAAGTGCTTTGATTATGTTTATAAGAGCTGCTCATTACGAAAACATGCCTATTCAAATATACTGAAGATCTTACCACCAAGAAATGAAAAATTTCATATAAAAACATTCTGATATTTTCCATATTTCTGCTCAAAACATAGATTGCGGGTACTCGTTAGAACCGCCTCGACGAGGCAGTTCTAACGAGTACCCACAATCTACTTTGGAGCAGAAATAAGAAAAATGATGTATAGCCCTATAAACCCAAGGTTTACCATATAAAAGTGAGGTTTAAGGGGGTCAAAAATATATGGGTATATTTTCGTGATGTGAATGAGTGGTGTGAAACCTACTATGTTAATTAATTCAACAAACAAACCTTGTAACTTGTTGCATATACTCACATAAATTTGCTGGTCAATTAGTCTGCTTACTTACCCATTTATTACATTTGTCCGAAGCCGGCCTCAGTGGCTCAGTTGGATGCGCCGTCCGACTGGAGACCAGGAGGTCGCGGGTTCAACCCCCGCCGAGGTCGGCAACATTCTTTCGTGGAGATTGATCATGAAATATTTTCTACGGTCATTCTCTCCCTTCCGCTGATTCAAGAAGGGCAGTTGTCAGTTTCTGGCGAAAGGATGTGCACAATACTGGTTAACTGCTTAGAGGACTAAGCCTGCCCAGAAAACGTGTGGTTAGGTAAACTGACCGCGCTCGACATGACCCCATTGGGTTGACTGGGCCGTAAAACCTCAACACAAACAAACAAACATTTGTCCGAATTTAATCTGTCCACGTAATAATAGTGCAAGTGCTAGGTTTTCTGACATGGGAGGAGATGAGCTTTAACACCAACCTTAGTATGTCCGCATGTAAGGTTAGTCAGTTAAATAATTTTCCAAAATCCCCGTCAGAGTTGACAAATATCTTATTTGCTCTGTTTTTGGCCTCACCTTATCCGATCCAATAGAATCCTGTGCCGACGGAACGGACTCTACTTAAAAGAACTTCCAAAGACGAGTGTATACAAATGGTACATGAAAAATACAAATAATCAAATCCATACCGCAATATCCATGTTTGGCAATAATCGCTAAAAGGTCTTTAAGTTTTATGTTATAAAGCAACACTGTTACCGTATGATGGTCATATGATCACGGCTGATCCGCTAGTAGTAAGCTTGTCCTCGTATTTGTACTCTGAAAAAACATCGTTGAAATGCGACAATTGTCCGAGGGATATCAAAACATTTCGAGCCCAGAACATCTGACAATGACACATGGATTTTATTAAGCAGTAGTTTTCTACAGAGTCCTCTTGTAAGGCAATGTACTTTGTCTACCTCTTCACTAAGGCAATAATACCACTTTAACAGCAATCTGAAATTTTGGACCTTACTCCATGCCTAGATGATAGTCGCTAGGGACAAGGTCAGCTGAATATTACTGGTGAGGCAGTACTTTGAACTCACATACCTTTAAAACATCCATTGAAATTTGACTGTTGTGAACTGTACCATTGTCCTGTTATAAGGCGTGTAACTTTGACAGACTGACATGCCCTCTTCAACAAGCTGACACAATATTCTCAATCAATGATGCGCAACGTGCGACAAAGGCCCTTATGCCACATGTGAACAGCGAAGGTCAAGATGAGCGTGCGCATCCGTGCAGTCTGATCTGGACATTATTTTGATTGTCGACATTTACTACAGTATCCATTGATTCTGTAAGCGGACAATGTAGGCCCAGATCAGCCTGCGCGAATGCGCAGGCTGATCAGTGCCTACGTTGTCGCATATTGCATAAGGACCCTTTTCGTGCGATGAGCGTCGTTTAGTATTGTGCCACGCGGTAAAATCTAAATAGATTATACCTTTGATATCCCAAAACAAAGTGGCAATAATCTTTGTACGAGATCAAGACGTTTTGCACTTATTGGTTCGTGGTGACCCAACTGCTTCCATTCAACTGACTCTTGTTTATTTTCTGGATCACAGTGGTACAGCCAACTTTCATCACATATTACTAACCTAACATGTAGGCTTTGATCATTCGCCGCATTCTATCCGTGTCTTTTCTGGGTCTACATTGTTTGCTCAGGCATTACCGTATCTTTCCCACAAACAATGGGATACCATAACTTCTTAACATACTCGTACATGTCCTAAAATTTTAACAAGACGATTGTACTACAGATGTTAAAGAACTGTTCGGTTAGTTGCAATGTAGACTCTGATCAGACGCCGCATTGTGCGGAGTCTGATCTGGTTCTACATTGCTTCTTCATGCCTGACTGTTTGAGAATTTAAGGTAAACACTGCACAATCCACTGACTTCTAATTCGTAGTAACTGACGAAACAAATTTTCATAGCGACAGAGACTGTCGATACTGGCAAGATAATAGAGATATTAACGACAAGTGTCCACATAAGAACTGTTACCCGTAGTTGAGTGGTGACGTTGATGAAGAAAAACGTGATCAATTTCATGATAACGTATTTTGTGGTTTTCCTGAGAAATGCATTATTCTTTTACAGACAAATAATCACTTATAATGGTCTCTCAAAGGAATGCCCGGATCAACTGGAGTGGTTATAAGAATATGGTCTAAAGCGCTACATAAGATAAGCAAAGTACCGTAATAGGGGAATATTTTGTGGGGGTAATTTTCCGTGGTGTTGGTAAAATAAGGAAACTTTCAGCGATTTTTACTTCTGTGGTCAATGACTTCCCCTTTTTCTGAATATTAGTTGAATGAATACTATTTCAGGGGAGGTTATTCTGTTAGTTATGTTTTGCCTCCATTCTACAATAAGATGTCTACACTAAGTATCAAAAATGGGCTTTCTTTGAGAGAGATATGTGTTGACCCATGTGTGTGTTTTGTTTTGTGTGGATTTGTTACTCCAAAAGGAAATAATTTGCTCCCAAGGTAGCAATGTTGTTACCCTATATACCGTATGCATTCGGGCGGACTGGCCTGAGCAAACAATATAGACCAAGATGAGACGCCACAGAACGCGGCATCTCATCAGGGTCTACACTGTTTGCCACTCATCCTGCGGTTTTTAGACAAAACATCGGGTAGTAGATTGTACTTGTTCAAATTTGAGAACAAGTTTGGTCAGGAGTTTACTTATCTCAATACTTAGGCTTAATACGGTGACCTTGATTGGGTTGACTACCAAGCATGCGGTGTGTCGCCTACTGCTCATTTATATATTATCTTTTCAAAATCGTTTTTTATTTGTTCTGAAAATCAGGCAAGTAATTCTGTTGGGTTTGGACACAATGTACGTGGGATGATCAATAAATTCGAGAACCTTTCCTCTAGTGGCTTTGTTTCACATGATTTTCTGCCAAAATAAACTGAAACATAATTTGAGTCGTAATTAATATACAAACTGTAGAAACGGTTCTCATGTGACGGACGTCATCAAAATGTTAATGACGTTATAAGCTTGCGACGTTGTCGAGAAACGGCTAAAACAAGGCATTGGGTATCTTCATTTCTTGTCTAATAAGTAGTCTTTAGTTAACCGATTTGTGTTTGCTTGTGTTGAGGTTTTACGGCCCAGTCAACCCAATGGGATCATGTCGAGCGCGGTCAGTTTACCTCACCACACATTTTCCTGAGCAGGCTTAGTCCTCTTAGCGGTTAACCAGTATTGTGTACATTCTTTCGCCAGAAACTGACAACTGCCCATCTTGAATCAGCGGAAGGGAGAGAATGACCGTAGAAAATATTTCATGATCAAACCTCCACGAAAGAATGTTGCCGACCAGGCCAGGGTCAAGCCCAAAACCTCCTGATCACCAGTCGGACGCGTATCCAACTGAGCCACCGAGGCCGGCTAAATCGATTCTAATGAAATGTTGAGGAAATAAACGACAATGTATGCGACGTGTGTCCATTTAATATTTAGAACGGTATATGAAGTAATGTTTGAAATGTGTTACTTAAAGGCGAAAATAATGGACTCCTACAAGTCTTTGGGAGATCTGCTCAAATTTCAAATGAATGTCTCAAACTTCTGAAAAAAAAAATGTTATACGTTTTTGCATATGATTCAGGTATGATATGTCCAGCCGAACTGAGTCGGTAATTGTAGAAGCTAACCTGTCCTGCTGAATAAATTAAGATGCCATGCCCACTTCTAATTTTCAACCAATCAAATTACTTGATCCAGATTGTTGATACAAATTCAAATACTGAATGGCAAACAGTGCAGATCCAGATCAGTTGGCTTCTTCAGAAGCCAACTGATCTGGATCTACACTGTTTGCAAAGGCAGGGTATATCCGGGTTCAGCGGGACAAGGGTTAAGTGTACACAAAAGATCCTTTTTACAGAACAGAATTATCATTATTGGTAAAGAAATTATCTAATATGTTTCTGAAAAACACAAAATTTGAAGAGTATTTGGAATTCATCTAGCCACCTGAACTTGAAATAAAGGACACAATGGAGACTGCAGCCTCCTCCTCATAGTTGGATTGTTATCTCTACATTGACAATGGACAGCTTACTACTAGGCTTTACGACAAACGGGATGACTTCAATTTTCCCATTGTTAACTTCCCATTCCAGAGAGGTAATATCCCTTCTGCACCAGCATACGGCGTTTTCGATTCACAGTTAATCCGTTATGCCAGAGCCTGTTCAAATTATGAGGACTTCATGGAGCATCGGAAAGTGCTCACTGCAAGGTTGTTGAGCCATGGGTATCAAAAAACCAAACTGGTAGCGACACTTAAGAAGTTCTGTGGAGACATCATGATCCGGTCAATCCCTACAGTGTGGCAGTTTCCAGAATTGTTTCTGATGTTTTTGCCAATGACGAGCCATAAGTAACTTCCAAAATCCCGGACATACGCTTCTACCTCGTACATTTCCTTCGTTCAGGCCTATGGGCAGAGTGGGCGAAGTTGCTTACCAAGTAAGGCTTATTATCCGCGGACGCCTGATAACACCCTTTATTCTGGGGTCCAAGTCGGTTGGCCTGAACATTCTGATTCGTCATTCGTTTATGGATTTATGAGTTTGGATTACGGCTTGGGTACCATGACCACTACAACATACTATTTTAAAACAGTGACGGTTTTACTTATCTCACGTGATGCCACGAGCTGAAGATGATGACGCCAAAGTTCATGCGAAATATTCTGACTTGAAAGCCGAAATGTGGTCTCAAAATTTAATGGCATTTATTTTAATATTCCTTATATACTTAATATTCTATCCGTAAGTGCCCTGCGAAGACTCCGATCAGATGCAGAGTCTGATATGAGGTCTTCGCTGAGCGTACCTGCAATCTTATAGGAAATGCCTTACCCTGGCTCATTAAACTTTCGGTGCCTTGGAAGAAGTGAGTAATTACGAAAACATGCTTATTCAAATATATAGAAAATTTCACCTCCAAAAACTGAAAATGTTCAGATCAAAATCTCTGATATTTTTTTCATATTTCTGCTCAAAACATACATTGTTGATACTCGTAAGAACCGCCTCGGCGAGGCGGTTCTAACGAGTACCCACAATGTATGTTTTTGAGCAGAAATAAGAAAAATACCCTTGTATACCCCTGTAAACCACAGTTTTACTATATAAAAGTGGGGTTTGAGAGGGTCAAAATTATATAGGCATGTTTTCGTGATGGTTCCCTAAATATATCATTTTCTGTGTGACCAAATTGCTCTCATGGAAGGTAAGATTTCGATAAATGTGATTTATCGATCTCAAGCTGAAGAGCGCTCGGCAAAGGAGATAAAAAAAAGTTGTTTAGTGAGTAGAAGGTCATACAAATGTAGGTTCGATCCCTCTAACAGGCATACAATTTCCCAAACTTCTATTTTTTTACGTTATTATTTATAATCACATCAGCCATCATAGTTAACATTTCTCATTTCTTATTCCAATCTAACGTTTGAGACATAGCCTGAATTGAATCGTGCCTTACCAACAGCTTATATAAAGACATCAAATCTGTTCTAGAAACAAAAGCAGGTGGAAGCTCTCCATAACGTAGACACTTCTTATTTCTACTGTGGAGATAACACAGAAAGCCATGAACAAATTTAAAAGAGGAACTTTCGTAAGTGATACATTAGAAACGTACATAAATGTCAAAAGTCGATTCCAAAAATAAAACTTCTAACGCAGAAGCTGCTAATATGCCTGATGTTTAGTTTTAGAATTTGTTAAAATCAACAAATCTGATTATGTTCTTTGTATAGATAAATGAGCGACAATGGCAGAAAACGTACCTTCGGACATGTACACCCAGCGAACATTCAGATCAGACTGCGCAAATGCGCAGTTTGAGTTAAATGTTCGCTGGGCAAACTTTTGATAGCTAAGGATACAAAGTTTCTTCATGAGGGCAACGAAGACGCAGGGTGCTTTGAGTTTTTCTTGGAAGCACATTTCAGAAGGTATGTTTAAGTTATGTTTACTGACCTTGCGGCTTAAATTAATTAAATTTAGTCGTGTGTTGTGATAATGATACTTACCGTATATGCGGACGACGAAGGCCTATATGAGCCTGCGCATTAGGATCGCTGGATAACGTTGACTATCTTGACGAACAGAAATGGCTTGGTTTAAAGTGCGTGAACGAGCAGGTTGAAACTGGTCTTCGCATGTACGTAAGTACAGGTAGAGCTATAGCAGTCGCCACGGAGTCGGCATTGGCTTTGGCGTCGGCGTTTATTAAAGTTTCTGGTAGAGGTTTTCAAAGGTAATATCCCCTGAACCTCTTGATGGAAGAAGTTCATACTTGCCCTGATGTTAGATACCAAAGTTTTATGCTGTATCATCACAGACTTAGAAATCACTGATGTTAATATTTTTAGGTTATAGTTTTAGAGGCAGAGCGCGATTCAGAAAAGCTGCGCTATCCTGCGACAGCTCTTATTTCAATTTATAAGCTCGTATGTACCTCCAAGTATGTACTAAAGTGTCTATATACGATTTTGTTTTCTCATAGCTCAGCTTAACCCTTGTCCTTCTGATCCCGGATATGTCCTGCCATTGCAAAAAGTGTAGAGATCGAGATCAGTTGGCTTCTGAAAAAGCCAGCTGATCTAGATCTGCACTGTTTGCCATTAAGTATGTGAATTTATATCAACAAAAAGCCAACTGATCTAGATCTGCACTGTTTGCCATTAAGTATTTGAATTTATATCAACAACATGGATCAGGTAATCTGACTGCCTTAAAATTAGATGTGGGTATAGCATCTTAATTTATTCATCATGACAATGGGTTAAAGATGAATCTTTTCTTTTTTTTCCGGAAGAGGTAACCCTGTCTGAATTGTTTGCCTCCTTTAAGAATATGTTCAAAAAAAGTACCGTAATTGCCGTAATTATTCGAACAGACAGGCCTGCAAAGAGTGTAGACCCAGATGAGACGCCGCAGAACGCGGCGTCTCATCTGGGTCTACATTGTTTGCCACTCCTCCAGCAGTTTTTAGACACAACACCGGGTAGTAAATTGTACTGGTTCAAATTTTAGGAAAAGTATGGTAAAGAGTTGAGGTGCCCAAATACTTAGGATAAGTATACAGGTGATTCTTTTCAGCTAGCAAACAGGAAGACTCAAAGTTGCGGACAATTTAGTGTACCTAGTCTCCTTATAAATGAAACGTTTTATTTTGTAAAGAAAATTCCCAGGTGGATTGGTAACACTCAACACAAAATACCGTATATACCCGTAGTATTGGGACACCTTATCTACTTACCATACTTGTCCTAAAATTTGAAATAGTCTATTCTACCACTTATTAATGTGTAAAATATTGCTTTATGTATTGCAAACCGTGTAGACCATGATCAGACACCGTGCTCTGTGGCGTCTGATCTGGGTCAAAACAGTTTGGTTTAAACAATATTTATTGTCAATTTCTACAAACATACATTGAATTTACATATATAGTACCAGGATCTGACTGTAATCTTTAATCTTATGTATGTCATTTCCTGGTTCATATAATAATGGACAAGGTAGGTGAATGGTAAATAACTGGAAATACATTCAGGAAAATATACTGAGAGAGAGAGAGAGAGAGAGAGAGAGAGAGAGAGAGAGAGAGAGAGAGAGGTTTATACAACTGCATGAGTGAAACATTTTTTCCTCATCCCTTCCAGGTACGCAGTGCAGCGGAGACATAGTCTGTTATGGAGAGACTACTGCAATAATACTGTGTAAAATTGTTTTCTTTATGTCAGTTAACTTGGGCAGAAGGAAATGATTTGTTTGTTCTTTTGTCCATAAATTTGTCTGCTGCACAATATTCTGAAAGGAAAGCCACTCGTGTGCTAAGAGCTCGTGTGCAATCTTTTAGACACATAGTAGCAAAGACATAATACATATAGCATGCTCTCATTTTCATTGCACACGATGTTTTGTCTACTTATAGAATAGAACAATGACCGATTCCTTTTGATGAGCAGCTAGGAATGGTGATTATTGTAATTAAGTACTTTAAAATGGGCATGTTTACTGGACACACTGTGTGTTATTAAATGAGCAGATAAATAAAGGAATACAGTTTGCAAAGGCCTATCTGTCCCAGTACTTACGGTAACGCATATTAGCATTGGCAAAAAAACGTGAGTAGATTACAAAAAACAACATATATTTTTGGCTCTGCAGAAATTATTTTGTGCCTGATTCTGTGAATGAAAAACAAGAAACGTAACACGTTATCAGCTACTGGAGCCAAATTTCTGTAAAATCGTGGTAACATTTGATGCCAAACAGAGTGACATTAGGCGGCTAACGTGCTGCACCGAATTACATCGGGATTGGTCATAATTACTTAACCCTTAGCATTTTGGGTAAAATTTTTAGCAGACTACATATTCAAATATTTTTCTCATTTTCCCTCAGAAAACAGGCTTTGACATTTTATGCAAATTATCTCCAATGGAGACAATTTGTATCAAATGTCAAACCCGTTTTCTCGAAAAAAAAATAAGAAAAATATTATCAATTTGTCGTCTGCTGACTCTGCCCAGAGAATAGTAAAGGTTAACTGATAACGTTGCCTTTTAAGGTGACTACTTTGCCAAGGTTGGAAACTTTTAACAGGAATTAATACGCTGTTGTTGGGGCAATTTAAAATAAACGTACTTTAATGAAAGACAGTTTTCTTTTCACACCACACCTATTTTTATAAGGGCTTGCTAGGCATGAAAGCAAACAGGAAATCATAGGAATTATCTTTCTCGAGATAATCTACCATGCATGTCTATGTTCCTCAAAAGTGCAAGCAACCAGCATGTGCAAGCGGTGGTATAACACATTCTTTGCACTTTTGCAAGAAGGCACTTTCCAATTGTAAAATGCGTTGATGGGTACAGAGAACCAATATTTTCCCCTTACAGCCCTATTAGACTATATGTATACATTAACTGAGCCTCTCCAAGTAGAAGATTATCTTGTATGCGACCAGCGAAGACAACATCAGACTGTGCATTTGCTTAATATGGCAACAAAAAAATAGAAGACATCACGAAAACATACCTATATAATTTTGACCCCCTTAAACCCCACTTTTATATAGTAAAACTGGGGTTTACAGGGGTATACATTATTTTTTTTTTTTTCGTTATTTCTGCTCAAAAACATAGATTGTGGGTACTCGTTAGAACCGCCTCACCAAGGCGGTTCTAACAAGTACCCACAATCTATGTTTTGAGTAGAAATATGAAAAATATCAAATTTTTTTATCTGAAAAATTACCATTTTTGGGTGGTAAAATTTTCAGTGTATTTGAATAGGCGTGTTTTCGTAATGAACACCACTTTTAGCGGCTGTAAATGCGCAGAGGTGATGGGGCGTGATTTCTAGGAATAACAATTTTAGAATATGACATTTTTCCAATTTTTACAGTGTGTTTTATGACTTCCATTCAGAAACATACATAGCTGTACAACTGGCCTAGAATAGTGTGATTAGGTAAACTGACAGGCTCGACATGGCCTTAATAGTGTTGACTGGGCAGCTAAACTCTAAACCAACCAACCAACCAACTGGCCTGAAACAAAAGAATGAAATATTGGGTGAAAACAAAATATCTGCTTTAATAACAGAGTATTTTCTCTCTATACTTTTATTTATATCAGTAATAATAAACAATCATAAAATGTATGACAAAGTCACTACAGGTCAAGGTGAATACATACACCTGGAGATTATAATAGGCCACAAATCTTCACATACGTCTCAACTTTAATGACTTCCTGTTCACTTTCCTGCACGAAAACCCTTTCTGAAAAACGATCTACTCTATAAGAAAAGAATTTGCTCCCAGAGGGAGCAAATTCTTTCCTTATAGAGTAGATCCCTTTGCAGAAGGAACAAAATATTTGGGCAGTGTTACCTCCGCTTAAAAGTGTATATATTCCCCTTTAAGTAATGTTCAATCAGCGGTTAAGTGTGATGATGCATGACCCTGTCTCAAACTCAATGTTTGTTGTTGTCTTGGCCGTAAAACGTACTAATGTCTCAGAGATAGCTTCGGTGGCAGTCCATGTCGCTCTAGATCTGGAGTGACAAAATTATCCAAACAAGCATTCGGAATATGGTACTGAAAAGGGAGGGCGTGGGGGCGGAGATCATCACTTTGCTCAACCTAGAGGAGGTACCTATTCGAATCAATAATTTACAATGCCAATGCGAATTTGACAGTAAAAAATAAACAGAGCGGTCTTTCTATCGGCGTGATTGTAACTGAAGTTCTTCAAGCATTTTTGCAACTTGGCTTTCTGACTACTAAAAAATGGAAGACCACTTACGCCGATGCTATGGGACATATACAGCCTCGCAAACTACACCGCTGCAAACGAAAATACTTAATAAAACCAAACCTCTGATTTTCGTTCATCACGAAAATATGCCTATATAATTTTGACCCCCTGAAACCCCACTTTTATATAGTAAAACTTGGGTTTACAGGGGTATGCATTATTTTTCTTATTTCTGCTCAACAACATAGATTGTGAGTACTCGTTAGAACCGCCTCGGCGAGGCGGTTCTAACGAGTACTCACAATCTATGTTTTGAGCAGAAATATGAAAAATATCAGAATTTTTTATCTGAAAATTTTCAGTTTTTGGAGGTGAAATTTTCTATATATTTGAATAGGTGTCTTTTCGTAATGTTTGTGTGCTCTTTGCTTCAAAGGCAACCTTTAAGATATTCATTTGAATGTGGTCAGCTTGCAGCAGTGTCGATCTTTACAATATCCATTCCAGGATACGGTTACATAAAATACTTATATTGGGTTTCCCTATAGTTTCTCATCAGTATCTACATTTTCTATATATTTTCTGGAGTTTTTAATCACTCAGCACCGTCCGGGAATTTTTAGGAAAATATGTTAGGTTCAATGATGAGGCCCAACTGGTCGAAACTAGCTAGTCTGGCCCAGTGTTTAGTGAGTTGCTCTAAAAGATCATTCCTTAGAATTTATTGAGTCTATTCATGAAAAGACATGTATAACGGAACATATTTCAGCAGAACCATTACGAAAACACGCTTATTCAAATATATACTGGAAAATTTCACCTCCAAAAACTGAAAATTTTCAGATAAAAAACTCTCATATTTTTCCCATTTCTGCTCAGAACATAGATTGTGGGTACTCGTTAGAACCGCCTCGACGAGGCGGTTCTTACGAATACCCACAATCTATGTTTTTGAGCAGAAATAAGAAAATTAATGTATAACCCTGTAAACCCCAGTTTTACTATATAAAAGTGGGGTTTAAGGGAGTCAACATTATATAGGCCTGTTTTCGTGATGAAGACTGAGGTGTTTGCCAAATCGTGATTAACATTCATTGCATTAACAAAAATACAAATGAAATGAAATAACCCAGAAAAGACTACAGCCTTCCTGAGGCACGAAAGAAGAAGAGTTTAGCAGTTAGAATTTTATTCCGTTTTGAAAGTCATTCACTTGACTAAAATGCTCTCGCGAAATGAATAATTTGAAAAATAAAAAAAAAAAAAAAAAAAAAAAAAAACGGAGGAACGTCGCAATAAAAAAACAGAAATATCAATACTAAAATCAAAGTCGTCCCGCTTATCATAAATTGTAGTAATGTACGTCTTTAGATATTTTGAAATTTAAATCCAGAAACGAGGCCTCTGTATCAGAGGTATTGGATTTCTTTAACTGTAGTTCTTTAAGGATGATTAGTATTACCATATGGTCCAATTAATCATTCTCAATATTAATTTAGTAATCTAAATATCGTACAGTTGAATTTAATGCTTGAAAATGTCGGCTTGATTTTTGTGAGAAAATGACAGTATAAAGCCGCTTTCGCAAGAAAAAAAAAAGAAACCAATCTTCAAGAAGATGGAGTAGAGCACCATAAGTACCATCGGTTAACTATTTGTTTGTATAATTTAATACCAAACTAAATAATGATATTCTACAGAAGAAACGAAAGAGCATCATGTGTCTAATTTTATGTACATCCTTGTGTCCTCTCCCCCCCCCCCCCCTGCCTCCACCCCACCCCCACACCCAACAATATATTAAGTGAAAATTATGTGTGCATTGCTTTATAGTATTACGCGGATTTTCTCGATATAGTTCCTTGTGAACGTGATATTTGTACGGTTGTTATTGCTATCACAGTTAGGCATTACCCAGATCTATTTTAGTAAACTCAATAACCATATTTTATCCATTTTGTACCAGTTTATACAATAGTAAGGTCCTGGATTAAAACATCCATTTCGCAAAAGCGAGCAGCAAGCGTAATTGAAAAGTAATAAAGCATCATTAAATCTCACAAATATACGCACAAATCTGGAACTGAAGTCATTCAACAGATTAAAGTACCAAAAGGAGACAGATTTACATTTCATAAATTAATTCCGCCTACATGATTTGCCGCCCTGCATGTTGTGTAAAATATTCAGCAAACGTCATTTTTAATATTTTGAATTATTTAAACAGACAATTTGCAAGAAATGCCAATGAGACAATTTGCATGAAATGTCCAAGTCTTTTTTCTGGCGATAATAAAAAAATATTGCAAGTTAAGGAGTCCGCTGAATTAACCTATACAGAGGTTGGTAATAATGCATGTAATCTTGTGCGTCATTAGGAATATGGACGTCAATTGTAGTTATTGTACCATGCTCGGAACGACACCTGTCACTTAAGAAGGGACTTAAACGTAGAATTAGTGGACATTAATTTTCGCCACTTTATGACGTCGCGGTTTAAATTAATGCAATTCCATGTTGTTTGTTAAACTTCCTACGTTAAATTATTAAGGTAGAGTAATGCAACATACCAAACGATTGCTAACTGATAAAAGCGATTAAGACAATTTCAAGAGGTTTTCAAATACATATATTTTATTCGGTATGTCTTGGTATCAACGTAAACTTTTAATGTCTAGTTTTCGGCGACGTCAATGGAAATTTTAGCTTTTGAAAATTTATTCCCATTTCAAAGAGTGGCAGCTCCATTACTTAAAAGGCAAAAGTGGTCAAACTGTTTAGTTTATTGCATTTGTCTATTTGCTTTAATCTCAAATATATTTCGTGAACTTTACTTCTGTGAGGTAATGTGCAGAATTCTTATAACATAGAAATACATTTATTTTAGCGGCAACGTTACAAAGTGGCAGTGAAATAGATATAACAATAACATATCAGGTATGGGTAAGAATATAAAACTGAAAAAAAAATAAAAACGATAAAATGATATCAGCTGATACATCATGAAGTAAGTATGTCAAGGCATTTTCTGGAAAATCCGTATATGATAGAATTTAATGCAGTCGATCAGATATATAGTTCCATACAGAGTGGTTTTCTTTTCGCACGTGTAGATAAGAATGCATTTATATAGTATAAGTGAAGAGTCCCAGAAAACGCCACAGTCAATGAACACAGCCTTCCAGAAGCTGGCATACGCAGGCGAGTAAGACCTACCTCTTCCCACCTTAACAACATTATTTTTCCAGAAATTAGGTTTTGCATTAAATGTTAGTTACTGACGCTTCCCACTGCAGTAGAACTTCAATGGCTCAAACCCCGATGGCTCGTTTACCATGGATGAGTCGAACACGTTCTTGAGTCCGCAGGGATTTCCTCCAAATACGATATACAGATAATTTAGGGAGATTTTCTTCTTTTATCTTGTAAATGTATGTTGTGTGCATTCATTAGAATCGCCCCATCGAGGCAATTCTAATGAGTGCACACAACACACATTTATGATATATAGAACACCGAAAAGATATCCCACAATTATCTCCAGTATGCCTCCTGGTATGGCACTAATAGTAACCCTCCGTGACTCGAACTACCGCTGTCTCGAACAAACTTTCCTGGTCCCAAAGGGGTTCGAGCCTTAATCGAGGAGTAATCGTGGTGATCTTATCAGATCTTGAGATCAGTTGTGGCAATTGGATCAACAAGATTAATTGTCAGTCGTGACCATCACATCATATCGTGTCAGATCGTAACAAAGCGTGACAGATCGGGGTCAACCTTGGACAAGACAAACACCTTGCTCTGCTGAGATTAGCTGCTGTCTCCAACGATCTGTCACGATCTGTGACGCTCTGTCGTGTACCATTGCTCACAACCAGACACGAATAATTCACGAGCTGATACGAATAGATGAAAGTAGATACGAGTAGTCACGCTTTTCCAAGGACGCTCATGATCTGTTACTAGTTCTCGCGCCCCATATATATCACAGTGGACCAACGTACTGTTTTACAAATCGGAAGCTGCTGTCACTGTACATGTACGACCAAAATCCGTTAGCTGCAGTACACAAAACGTGCAGCTGAGCACAACCAGACGTAACCACCACCAAGCCAAGACCAGTAGGCACCTTTCCAGTTCCAGTAGCAGTCCAAACAGTTCCAACAGCAATTTTCAGCAGGCCTAGTGGCAGCCTCACCCCTCCCAGTGGCTACCTCGCCATGTGGGACCTTAACCAATGGGGTAGTCAGGACCGCAGCTACGTCCAGCTACAGTTTCCTAAGCTCCCGATGACCAGCGCATTACTACCAGCCAATGAGCCACAGCCAGGACCCTCAGCGGGTAGTTTCAACCTTTCCTCAACACCCCTGATCCGGTTGCTGAGGGTAATGATGTCACATACCTGTCCAAGACACAGGCAGACCCCCGTATTACCAGTAGAGTCTCCTAGTGGTAGAATGAACGTCAAAACAGATTGCCTTTAGAAACAAAGAACACGCTACGGATTAGAAAATGGGCGTCTAGGTTTTATTGAGACTCTTCATAAGCAGCAATGAAGCTTGCAACACTGCTTACGCCCTTCCCCCCCCCCACCCCCCCCCACCCCCCCACCCCCAGCTCATACATGAGCAGAACTCCATTTTCAAATATACCACAATGGACACAATGATTCCAAAGGAAATGAAATATATATACAGTCGAACCTCAATGGCTCGAACATCTTTGGGACCATGGAAATTCGTTCGAGACATGGGTAGTTCGAGCCACTGAAAGTCATGGCACCAGTTCAGGAAGCAAACAGAGATAATTTAGGGAAATCTTTTCGATTTTCTACACATTGACTGTATGTTGAGTGTACTCATTAGAATCGCCTCAATGAGGCGATTCTGATGTGTACACACAACATACAATTTCACGATAAAATAAGAAAATTTCCTTAAATATTTGTTTTCTTGAGCTGTCGGAAGAATTTCGTAGGGACTCAAAAACGAGTTCGAATAAGCCACGGTAAACGAGCCATCGGTGTTCGAGCCATCGAGGTTCGACTGTAATCTGTACTTTGGTGAAGTACAGGGAGACGTTCTACCGCCGCCACACGCAACTGATACCAGCTGCAGTGTAGTAAAATAAACGTCTGAAAAGACTGCCTTTGGAAACAAAGAACACACTACAGATTAGAAAAATGGGACCAAAGAAACTCCTTAAATTCACTTTTTAGGGCCTCCCAAACCCGCTCAAACGAACGGTATGTGGTGATTACAAAAAATATACAAATATAAAAGAAATGAAACAAAAAATAACCAAGAAATTGTTGTATGTGATTGGTATGAAATTGCACGGTCACCGTTGGGTCGTATCGCATTTAAAAGAGTTTTCATCTCTTTAATGTGATACGATCCACCGGTGGAACGGATTGCATTGAACATGTTAACCATATCAGCTTAAAACTGAAAGATATATCATCATCCTTTTAGGTTTTTTACATTGCTACTTTTTTATGGAAGGGAGCAGGCATTTATTTTGAATGCTTTTTTCTAGGTGAGAGGAGCGCAAGAATCTAATATTTATTTTTAGAGGGTCGCGGTGGGGAGGAGGGTGAGCATGTCAGAGTTGGGATAATTTCTTTGGGTTGGAGTAAAGACTATCTCAAGTTTTCTCTGATTTCGGGGGATGAAAGGGGTCATTTGCAAATTTCACTTTCTTTTCGGGGTGGGGGAGGGGGAGTGGGAAGGGAATCAGTCTTAAAATTTTCCATTTGTGGAGTGGGTTTTGTAATTGGTTTATTCCGTTTTTGTTTTGTTTTGTTTTTTGAGGGGGTAAGGAAGGGAAGTTTCTAAAGTTTCTAAAAGGTATTTTCTTTCCTTATTCCTTGGCTGGGTATATATAATCTTTTTCAACTGGGAATTGGGAAAGTCGCTGTTTGGGAGTCCCTCAGTCGGCAGTTGCATCATCACTGCCACCATCCCAATTTCCTCCTTCATCATCACATTCCGCGTCATGCAGCTTTCCTGCCATGCGACCGCACTACAGTCGAACCTCAATGGCTCGAACATCTTTGGGACCATGGAAATACGTTCGAGACATGGGTAGTTCGAGCCAGTGAGGGTTAATCATGGCACCAGTACAGGAAGCATATAGCGATAATTTAGGGAAATCCTTTCGATTTTCTACACAGTGATTGTATGTTGAGTGTACTCATTAGAATCGCCTCGATGAGGCGATTCTAATGAGTACACACAACATACAATTTTACGATAAAATAAGAAAATTTCCTTAAATATTTGTTTTCTTGCGCTATCAGAAGAATTTCGTAGGGACTCAAAAACGAGTTCGAGTTAGCCATGGTAAACGAGCCATCGGTGTTCGAGCCATCGAGGTTCGACTGTATGTGGTGGGTTGAAGAAGGCCTTAAGGAATTCCCTCTGATGCTTTGCATCTGCAGTAGCTGAGTTACGAGGTGCAGGAGGTTACTCCTCATGTAGCCAGTTCACTTGGTCCTTTCATGTCCCTGGGACGACATTGTCGTTTTTAGCCTCATGGTCCGCCTCATGTGCTGTAATGCCTGGATAGCTCTGCCTTAGTAGGTTATGCAGAACAGCTGCCGCTTCCGCCATATCCTTCACAGTGTCGGGCTGCTGCTCCAGTTTCCTAAGGAGACACTAAATCTGTTGGCCAGGATCCCATAGTTGAAGATCATCTCCCCCTGGACATCCTTATTCTGCCGCAGGGCTTCATGAGTCTTTTTTTTTTTTCAATGTTAACCCTTGTCCTGCTGAATAAATTAAGATGCCACTCCCACTTCTAATTTTCAGCCAATCAGATAACCTGATCAAGGTTGTTTATATAAATTCAAATACTGAATGGCAAACAGTGCAGGTCCAGATCAGTTGGCTTCTTCAGAAGCCAACTGATCTGGATCTACACTGTTTGCAAAGGCAGGCCATATCCGGGTTCAGCAGGACAAGGGTTAACAATAACTGACGAGCATAAATCTTCAGTTTTTGTCAAAATATGCAGCAACAAGTATTTTTCGATTGGTTTCTAGCCCTACTCCTAGTTATTGACAATTTTCACCGGCTCACAAGTGTGAAACTGTGGAATGCACCCTGAACAACTGAACTCTTAAAGCGCCAATCACAACTGCAGCAGAACAACTGGACAGCTGAGGTTCAACCCGTAAAGCGCCAATCACAACTGCACCAGACGACATTTTGATTTTCTTTTTAAGAAAATAAGTCTTGATATTTCATGTGAATCTTGGCAGACGATTCACATGAAATGTCAAAACTTATTACAGACAAATAATAACAAATAGAATGTCGTCTGCTGGAAACTGCGCTTAAGGGTTAATGTGTGTAAGGATTGTTAATTGAGCGTCCAGCTGGGCTTATATTCTGGGATAAAATCTTAAGATCAGACAAGGAAATGCAAACTGTTGTGTCCGTAGAAGGATTGGTGAAAACTAGGACAAGAAAACTGTGGCAGAAGACTGCAATATCTAAAGGTGCGACACCACCAAAAACACAGTTTTACCATGAGGCAGGGAGTAAAATGTTCATCATATTCACTGTAGGCGTAATACATTTTTTTTAAATTTTAGAAACATTTTAGATTTTTATTTCAATGTGAATCGAGTTATAGTGGCATTATATTCATGTTATTTAATTTGAAAGGTTTTCGTAGTCTTCACTTTCAAATGTAGCAGTTTTAGACTACTTCCTATAATTTACTAATAGCTTTCATTCTCGGCTTGAGAGAATGACGTGAACTGACAGGGATACTTCTATCCTCCGACTACCCATGCTGTGTGTATAAGTTAGTCGAACAGCTCGAATGAATCCAAAGGCAAGTTACTGTCCAATAAGGATTGGCTTTGAATTCGGCGTCTGATCAGAGTCTGCACTGTTTGCTTAAAGTTCATGGTTAAATGACGTCTGATCTGGGCCTGCACTCTTTGCTTAAATTTCATGGTTAAATGAATCAGTCTTAAGTCCCCGGTCAGGACCATTTTCTAGCCTACCCTTAGTGACAATCGACCCACCAGTTGTTAAGAAGTAAAAACACACCTAGGATGTGCAGGCTGACCTATCAAGGTTTACATATGATGCGTAACGTGGGAAAAGGGCTCTTCTGCCATATGCGAACAGCGAATGTCCAGATTAGCACGCGCCCCTGTGCACTCTGATCTGGACATTCTCTGATCGTCGACATATAGTACAATATCCATTCATCCTGTAAGTGGACAACGAAAGCCCAGATCAGTCTGCGCAAATGCGCAGGCTGATCAGGACCTTCGTTGTCCGCAAATTGCATAAGGGCCCTTTTCGTGCGGTGCCCATCATATGAAATTTTGAAGGGTTCTGACGTGGTACCACACAAACAGGTTAAGGAAGCTTTAACAATATGGGCCCAGTTGTTCAAAGCGTCGTTAGCTTAACGAGCTCGTTAAGGGTCATTTCGTTAACTGTTTTAGCGGATTCAATACACAATATTTTGATATTTTTTTGCTGAAAAAATGTGAGTAGCTTTTGCACTGCAAAAGCTACTCACATTTTTTCAGCAAAAAATTTCAGCATATTTGCGTATCACTCGATGTAAATTTTAACGAATCGTTAACTAACGGCGTTGTTAGCTTTGAACAACTGGGTCATGGTTTTCACACAATGGCGGTGAAAATTGCAAGTTGTTATCCATCGAAGACATTAGAGCATTCTTACTGCGTTGTAATAATCCCCTATGACCACAACATAATCGGATAATGTCTTTAATCAAGGCGTTACATTTCACTTAATAGCTTTTGGGACAAAGTACGGTATTTTGAAACGGCATGCATTTCTTTCATTTTCAACCATATCGTACCTCGCCTGTGATTTGAACATATACTAAATATACATCAGCTGAAAAACAAAATATTATGACATTTAACTTGCTTGTCGGTTTACAATTGAAAGTTGAACACTTGGGTGGTAGGGGGTAACTTGGGGGTAATTGTGGTACGGGTGTGTGAGCCTACCCCATTCATATACCTGGTCTTTGGAAAAATGGACCCATTCATATATTTGATCGTCCGAAATGTTGACCTATTCATATACTGCCCTTTGATTTTTATACCCATTTATTGCTGGTAGTGAGACAAATATAGCAGTCAATTCATCCAATACCAAGAGAACAAGCAGCTTCGAAAAATTTATATGAGCGAAAACTATACGCATGTACCGGGATGTCAGAAAAGCGGGGTCTTTCATAAGAAAAATCGGGTCAATCATATACTTTTTGCTGAAAAAGGGGACTAATCCAGCGCTGAAAAAGGGGGCCATTCGGCACGCATTCAAGCTATATATAAGAAGTTGCCATCCTACCCATCCCCCACCCACCCACACCCCTCACAAACGAAGACACAAATCAGTCTGCTTTCACATAATATTCCTCTTATCTGGAGTTATGATACAGTCTACATGTAAGCGGACAGCAAAGGCCTTGATCAAAGACAGCGAATGCTTTGATCAGACTGCGCGAATGCACAGGCTGACCTGAGCCTTCGCTATCCGTGAAGAAAATAATACCCCGAAGACGTAGTTTTACATGGCGAGATTCAGTTGCATTCCAGTGCAATTGGTGGATACGGAAGTAAGCTACTTTAACCCATTCATGCCGAGTGGACTCTTCTACCTGAAATCTTTGGACCAGTCCATTTCCTGTTTATGGGGTGTCTGGTTTTTACTATTGCCATGTTTAATAGGAATGCCTGTAAATAATGCAAACAGCGGCGCCTGATCTGGGTCTACACTGTTTGCAAATGTCCAATTTATAGGACGCTAGGCATAAATGGGTTAAGAAGAGTTAACGTTTTCAGTTTCTGTATTTAATACTTTTCATGAAAACTAATTAACAGCTACGCTGGCAAATGTTCACAAAATCTCGACTTATGGATACAGCTACTGGACAAAGAAAAATGCAAATTAGCGATAGACGAGCTGCACCTAATATATATAGGATCTTCCCAGTCAGCATTCTTTATAAATATATAGCGGGCCGTTATCGGCCCGCTATAGATTTCTAAAGAATGCTAGCTGGGTTCAGCTCTTATTCGAGAACTGGTGACCGCGTAAATCTGCTTGCGGATTGGCGTAGTCTGATCAATGTCTTCCTGAGAGATTGTACATTATCCGGTTCCTTTCAAATGAAAAATTATTCATGTACGATTTGATCGTATAATAGTTTTTTTTTATGATCGGACATGAATAGAATTTTGATCTGGACCGCTCTGCTTTGTTCCTTTATACCCTAAGCGTGTGACAGTCTATCTAAAGTTTTCTTTCGATAGACATACACCCAGTCAGCATTCTACGTAAATCTATATCGGGCCGTCATCGGGCCGTCAGGGTAGCTGACGGCCCGATGACGGCCCGATGTAGATTTACGTAGAATGCTAGCTGGGCACATACTGTAGGCAAACGTCGTTCTGATCTAAGCTTGTGCTATTAGAAAATATGCTCTCTCTCTCTCTCTCTCTCTCTCTCTCTCTCTCTCTCTCTCTACATCATTATGTAGAGAACGGGCGAATGCCATAAGCACTTTTCTAGTGACAACTTATGTAATTATAAGTAGCTGATTGCCCATGTCGAGATTTATACATAGACGGTTTCTAATAGGTTCAAAGACGATTCAAATTTGAGTACAGAGACTATTCCGTGAAATAATATTATTGTTATCGTTGCCGTTGTCATGCATCTAAAAGATATCAGAGGTCAAGAATTCAGATGTCGCCCGACTAGGGTACATAAGAAGTCAAGAGATTGAAAATCAACACGTGTTGTATTTAAATAGATAAACCTATTTATGCCTAGCGTCCCAAAAAAAGGGAAATTGGCAAACAGTGTAGAAACAGCGCAGACGCCGCAGCGGCGTCTGATAAGGGTCTACACTGTTTGCATTAAATATATGGTATGTTTAAGCATGGTAATTATCAAAACCAACCGGATACGTCTTCAACTGGAATAGGACCTGACAATAGAGTTAAGCATCACGAAAACATGTCTATATAATTTTGACCCCCTTAAACCCCATTTTTATATGGTAAAACTGGGGTTTACAGGGGAAGATATTATTTTTCTTATTTCTGCTCAAAAACATAGATTGTGGGTACTCGTTAGAACCGCCTCGCCTCTATGTTTTGAGCAGAAATATGAAAAAAAAATAGAATTTTTATCTGAAAACTTTCAGTTTTTGGTGGTGAAATTTTCAATATATTTGAATAGGCGTGTTTTCGTAATGGGATGAAGAGTTCATTCGGGATAAATGAGTTAATTCAGGTTGGCTTGGCCTAGCTTGATTGAGTTTGAAAAGGTTGAGCCTTGAACCTGATTAATTTAACGCTTAGCACCCTGGATAAAATTTTCAGCAGACGACATATGAAGTCTTTTCTTATTTTCTCAGAAAACAGGATTTGACATTTCATGCAAAGTGTCTGCTTTGGAAATCTGTATGAAATGTCAAATCCTGTTTTCTGGGAAAAATAAGACAAATATCACCAATTTGTCGTCTGCTGAATTAGCTCTGAGAGTGGTAAACGTTAAATGACTTAATTTGTTTCCTTTGGTTCTACCGAAAGGAGAACATAACGTCCCATTTCGATCTTCGATTTCATCACGAAAACATGCCTATATAATTTTGACCCCCTTAAACCCCACTTTTATATAGAAAAACTGGGGTTTACAGGGGTATACATTTTTTTTCTTATTTCTGCTCAAAAACATAGATTGTGGGTACTCGTTAGAACCGCCTCGGTGAGGCGGTTCTAACGAGTACCCACAATCTATGTTTTGAGCAGAAATGTGAAAAATATCAGAATATTTATCTGAAAATTTTCAGTTTTAGGAGGCGAAATTTTCTATATATTTGAATAGGCGTGTTTTCGTAATGGAATGAAATGGCAGTACTGTTTCCTCGATGTACCCATGTTGTTTGTCGTCTTTGTTTTAGCCTTCAGTGTACATTTGTTATATTCGCCAATAAATTCAGTGGATGTACTCTGGAATCCTCTGCCGAATATACTAAACTCACAATCTATCCAGGGCATTGATTCGGTGTTCGTACGCGTAAGGTCCCTTTCCTCTTAGCGCGTTGTTTCAACATTTAACACCATTTCTGACTGGCAACGAACGTACAGAGAACAAGAAAAGCGAGAGCCAAGTTAAATATATTCTACCGCGCTGTCAATGCACGCGTTTCACTCGTTTATGTGCAATGTAAGAACAGTATATACGTGGACATTGATTAGGATCGAACATTCTTCCAGTTGTATCAGAAATGCACATTTTTGTTTGAAAACATTTTACCTCTCAACGCAGTTTGTCTTAGCTCTTTTTTCACCCCACTAGCGACCGTTCCGATCGGGTCCCGACTGACACTGCATGTCACAAAAATCGAATATGAAAGAGAATTTCCAGAGTAATAAGCATTACCTGAACATGACTATTTAATGCATATCTTTGTGTGCCCCCCATAATATAAAGAAATTATACGGGTATACAGGGTAAATATTATTACGCATAATTTCAGTGTTTTTATGTGTTTTTTTTTTTTTTTTTTTTTTCTTTTCTTTTCAATTCTGCACATCTGGGCCCAGTTGTTCAAAACTAACGATGTCGTTAGTTAACGATTCGTTAAATTTTACATCGACTGATACGCAAATATGCTGATATTTTTGGCTGAAAAATGTGAGTAGCTTTTGCAGTGCAAAAGCTACTCACATTTTGCTGAAAAAATGTGAGTAGCTTTTGCAGTGCAAAAGCTACTCACATTTTCTCAGCAAAAAATATCAGAATATTGTATATTGAATCTGCTAAATCAGTTAACGAAATGACCCTTAACGAGCTTGTTAAGCCAACGATGCTTTGATCAACTGGGTCCTGGTGTCAATCGGTTTTGCAATTTCTATCAATCTTTTGCTCTACATTAAACTATCGATGCCTAAAGTCCCCTAAAAGGGACACTGGCAAACAATGCACATCCAGATCAGACGCCGTAAAACGCGGCGTCCGATCAGGGTCTACAATTTTTGGATTAAGTATTGGAATTTCTATAAAACATAATAATAATAAAATCAGCCAGACACCCCTTCTATTGGAAATGGACCGATCCAAAGAGTTAAGGTAGCAGAGTCCATTCGACATAAATGATATATGTCTTAATGTACTTAATAACCACATTTCCGCTCTCCCGCATAGTTTTAATGGAAATGCCATAGCTTTCAAATGATAAGAAAGGTTACCAGACACATATTTGTCTTGTCGCAATTAGCCATTAAATGAAATGTGATATCCTTGATTAAGTACATGATCTGTATATACTGTGGTCAGTCTCATCATGGTACCTGTGAGATATGGTCATAATGATTATTACGACAAATCGGTTATTGCATAGTTTTAAATTTCTCGCCTAACGGCTCGAAATTTAAAACTGTGCAATAACATACTTATTTCTCCACGAAAACGTTATAAATTTGCCACCTCATGACAAAACAAACAAAAAGGAATGTGCGCCCAGCGAAGACTCGGATCAGCTTGGGCATCCCCCCAGTCTGATCAGAGTCTTCGCTGTGCGCTCAGTGGGTAGCTAAGGGCCCAAGCATCTTCATGCGGACAGTGAAGACTGATCAGACTAGTCTGCTGCCCAGGCTGATCTGAGTCTTCGCTACATGGGCGCAGATGCCATTTTGTTGGTTTTGTTTTTTGAGGTGGCTCAAATATTATGTAGGTACTCATTAGAAGAGACTCGTAGAGAGGCTTTTAATGACTACCCACAACACTTTCGTATATACAGTCGAACTTCAATGGCTCGAACATCTTTGGGACCACAGAAAATTGTTCGAGACATGGGTAGTTCGTGCCACTGAAGGTTAATCATGGCGCCATTTCAGGAAGCAAATGGTGATAATTTAGGGAAGTCCTTTCGATCTTCTCGACAATAATGTTATGTTGAGTGTACTCATTAGAATCGCCTCGATGAGGCGATTCTAATGAGTACACATAACATACAATTTCATGATAAAATAAGAAAATTTCCTTAAACATTTGTTTACTTGAGCAAGCGGAAGAATTTCGTAGGGATCAAACATGAGTTCGAATTAGCCATGGTAAACGAGCCATCGGTGTTCGAGCTATTGAGGTTCGACTGTAAATACATTAATACTGACTAAGTGTCTAATCTAGAGCAATGGCTTTAAAGAAGTATACGTTTCACATTGGTATTTTAACATATAGCCGCTTCTTGAATCAGCGGAAGCGAGAGAATGACCGTAGAAAATATTTCATGACGAATCTCCACGAAGAATGCCGGACCGGGCGGGGATCAAACCGCGACCTCCTGATCACCAGTTGGACGCGCATCAGACCGAGCCACCAACGCAGGTCCCTTAATCCTGATACAGTTTTATCTACACATAATAGTGGTCTGATGCTAGTATTGCAATCAATTCACCTTCATTTGTTGCCCACTTTGCTTTCTGCTTCTTTCTTTTTTTTTGTCGTTGTTGTTGTTCTTGTTGTTGTCGTTGTTGTACAACATTTGGACCTAGGATGCAGCCAGAAAAATCAATCTAACCTAGACTGGCTCCAGTCTCCAGTGATTTAATATTTATTCTTATTTTCCTGTTTGATAATCCTCTAAAATAAAGCCATAATAGTATCATGACTATAAAGGCTGGTCACTTGTGACCAGCCTTAATAGTCATAATATTATTTTGGTTTTATTTTTTTTTCCTACTAATGTAGACCGACCCCAGTCTCCAGTGATTAAATATTTATTCTTATAATCCTGTTTGATAATCCACTAAAATAAAATCAAAATAATATCATGACTATTAAGGATGGTCACTGACCAGCCTTTTTACTCATGATGTTTTTGTTTCATTTTTATCAAACAGGAATATAAGAATAAATATTTAGGCACTGGAGACTGGATCCAGTCGACTACTTACCGTTCTAAGGCGGTGGCACTAGTTTGTTCGTTCTTTGTGGGCGCATGTGGCTACTCCATGCGGATTTATCCTATTTGTTGTCATACTGTTGCGTTTTGTGAGTTCTACATGTATTTGGCATTGTGATCACCTCGTTGGAGGAGACGGAGCTAGTTGCTTTGTTTTTCGTAGGTTTGTTGTATATGCTTCTTGGTATAAAGTATTTTCCCGCACATTGATGTTTTTGTGAGCAGTAGCAGTGCACTGGATCAGAAAGGTTTTAAGCAGACAATTCACATCAAATGCCAAACTTTCTTTTCTCTGCAAAAGTTAGAATTTGGTGTCATCGGTGTTATGTTTTCTGACTGTGGCCCGGCGTGTACATCGTTTTACTATTTAAAAAAGAAAAAAGAAAAAACAGAAAAAAAAAATATGTGAAATTCGCCTCGTGATGTAGAGTCCACAATACTCCTGCTTTCACCATATTATAGGGAGACAGGGGATCTACACTTGTTAACGTAATGAAACTGTGGGGAACAGGGTATAGTTGTATTATATTTATGATGAGGGAACGGTATATGGAGAATACAAGAAACCAGGGATATGGGAGAATGTAACAATTGTTTTAAGAAAGCAAGGGAGTATGGAACCATTGGGAGGCAGCTGCTGGAAGGTCCTCATTAGTATCGTGTCAGTTGGTGAAATGAATAAATTTCTAGGGAGCGGTTAGTTGCTATCTCATAAAAGAGAACTCCTTATTGTGGTAATCATTTACCTCAGGAACCAACTGTTCCTTTACTCTAAGGACTCTTTAATTACACTGTAAACAGCTAGATTTCTACTCGTATAGTCTGACCGGCCAGAACAACGTTATAATGACTAAGACAACAGTCTGTTTGATATGCGATATTCAAAAGGGAGAATGATATATATGGAGCATTTTTTGCCGAAATATATAGAAATGTTTGCCGAAACAAGAATCCATCGTGGATTAAGGTTCACAGAAATACGTTGTACGGGTTTGCCGAAACAAGAATTCATCGTGTAGCACGATTATTTAAATGTGGAGCAAGTTTTGCCTAAAAATGAAGCAAGGTTTGCCGAAACAAGATTTTATCGTGTAGCAATATTGTCTAAATGTGGAGCAAATTTTGCCTAAATATGGAGCAAAGTTTGCTCAAACAAGAATTTATCGTGCAGCAAGATTGTCTAAATGTGGAACAAGCTTTGCCTAAATATGGAGCAAGGTTTGCCGAAACAAGAATTTATCGAGTAGCAAGATTGTCTAAATGTGGAGCAAGTTTTGCCTAATAAGGAGCAAAGTTTGCTGAGACAAGAATTTATCGTGCAGCAAGATTGTCTAAAAATGGAGCAAGCTTTGCTTAAATATTGAGCAAAGTTTGCTCAAACAAAGATTTATCATGTAGCAAGATTGTCTAAATGTGTAGCAAGTTTTGCCTAAATATGGAGCAAAGTTTGCTGAAACAAGAATTTATCGTGTAGCAAGATTGTCAAAATGCGGAGCAAGGTTTGTCTAAATATGGAGCAAAGTTTGCTGATTCAAAAATTTATCGTGCAGCGAGATTGTCTAAATGTGGAGCAAGGTTTGCCTAAATATGGAGCAAGGTTTGCTGAAATATGAATTTATCAAGCAACAAGATTCTTTAAATGTCGAGCAAGGTTTGCCTTAAGGTTTGCTGAAACAAGAATTTATCATGCAACAAGATTGTCTAAATGAGGAGCAAGGTTTGCCTTAATATGGAGCAAGGTTTGTTGAAACAAGAATTTATCGTGCAACAAGTGGAGCAAGGTTTGCCTTAATATGGAGTAAGGTTTGCCGAAATAAGAAGCAATCATTGTGCTTCCGTCTTGTTTGTGTTGAGGTTTTACGGCCCATTCAACCCAACGGGGTCATGTCGAGCGCGGTCAGTTTACCTAACCACACATTTACTGGGCAGGCTTAGTCCTCTAAGCGGTTAACCAGTATTGTGCACATTCTTTCGCCAGAAACTGACAACTGCCCTTCTTGAATCAGCGGAAGGGAGAGAATGACCGTAGAAAATATTTCATGATCAATCTCCACGAAAGAATGTTGCCGACCTTGGCGGGGGTTGAACCCGCGACCTCCTGATCTCCAGTCGGACGGCGCATCCAACTGAGCCACCGAGGCCATTCCGTCTTGTAAAACGGGGACTTTGGCAAAACGAATGGTAGCTGCAGATCAGACCCATTTTACCGATTAACCATTAAGGCCTGAATAAACTCTACCACGCTATATATTGGAAGAGTCCATTTTCGATTTTAGGTATGGCAGGCTATATGATATAGATAATCCTAAAGAAAAATAGTTGAACTATTTGCCAAACAGTGGAGACCCTGATCAGACGCCGCGTTCTGCGGCGTCTGATCTGGGTCTGCACTGTTTGCCAGTTACCCGTTTTGGGATTTCAAGTCTTCAATGGGTTAAACTACATGAACAACTTCATGGGGGACAGATTCATATACTTAAGTCTTTGACTTTTTTCTGAATCCCATTTGAAATATGTTTATGTTGACATGTATTGTATCTGTATTTATAAATAAAATATGTTTAAACTACATGAAAAACTAAAAACAATTCTTAGTATTTAAAATACGGTATGTATTAGTCTAACTTGTATAGTATTTTTCTCTACTATTTTATGCCAAGAAGGCATAAATCGTTCAATACACTGGTGGCCAGCATTTGAACGTGACAAAACTTACATTCGGACATATGCACGCATCGAAGATTCAATTCAGCACAATCTGATCAGTCTACTTTGTTCGCATGAAGAAACTTTGCATCCTTGATTATCCAGACTGTGCCAGTGGAAATTCTGAACAGACTGTGCGAATGCGCAGGCTGATCTGAATCTTCGCTGGGCGCTTATGTCCGAAAAGACATTTTCTGCCTTTGTGTCTCATTTTTTACCTCAAAATAGTTTTTTCAACAGTCGCGATGTTTTTAAAAATGAAATAGTAATGAACAAGACAAAATATTTAGACGTAAGCGTCTAAGTACCGGTGCAAATTTTGTTCATGTTTACTTAGAGATATGGGACACGGGTATACTAAAGTATAATAAATTTTCAATGTAATAGGTAAAAAACAATAACAATGTGATTCTTTAATGTTTGCTTTTATTAAGCTTTATGAATTTTCTTGATCAAGCAATATGCGAATCCTAGTCATATTGTGATCTTCACGAGATTTAGTTAGTATCATTAAAAAAAAAACTTAAATAAGTTACCAGATCTTATTTAGAAGGTTATTTTAGCATGCGTCAGATATGAATATGTTTGAACTTTTTAAGCATGGACCACAGATCATAGTCAAACTTACCAAAGATGGACTGCAGGTCATATTCAAACTTACCAAACTGCGTTCTGCGCTAATCGAACACTTCTCCATACATAAACATCCAAAACTAGGGATATTAAGAGACCGGCGCGATTCGCGCGGCGGTCAATGAATTCTATGCAAAAATACAAATACAAATAATTTTATTGGTCTAAAAGTCCAATTACAGGATTGTCACAAAAACCAGCACAATGTGTAATTATAATGACACATGAAATTGCAGAAACACTACCAAACTAGGTTAGTGGAAGTTTGGGATTCATTGAGAATGGGCTTATTTTTATTCGCCTGCGAATACGCAGGCTGATAAAGATAAGCCCATTCTGACTACTTTGGAAATCAATTACATGTACTGCTAAACAAACACTCTAAAACAATATTTCCGCATATGAAGAGAATAAATAAAACCGAGTCTTCGATTTTCGTTCTTTTGTGTATTATTTGTTTTGTGTATTATTTGTTTCCAAAGGCAACCTTTAAGATTTTTATTGCTCACATTACGAAAACACGCCTATTCAAATATAAAGAAAATTTCACCTCCAAAAACTGAAAATTTTCAGGTAAAAAAAAAAAAAACTCTGATATTTTTCATATTTTTGCTCAAAACATAGATTGTGGGTACTCGTTAGAACCGCCTCGGCAAGGCGGTTCTAACGAGTACCACAATCTATGTTTTGAGCAGAAATAAGAAAATTAATGTATACCCCTGTAAACCCCAGTTTTACTATATAAAAGTGGGGTTCATGGGGGTCAAAATTATATAGGCGTGTTTTCGTGATGAGAATCGGGGATATAAGATTATACAAGTTTAATCCGTTTTTTTTTCACACATGTGCGACTCCGGATTTTCATACATGTATAACAGGTTTTATTCTGTTATTTTAGTTTCACGCCATCACAAGGATACTAGAGAAACCCGAATCATATTATATTATATTATATTATATTATATTATATTATATTATATTATATTATATTATATTATATTATATTATATTTATAATATATTATATTATATTATATTATATTATATTATATTATATTATATTATATCATATTATATTATAAGCATGCAGATTTTCATCAACACAATTTGTGCTATTGTTTAGTCACATTTGTTATCCTAATTTCTGTGAAAATAGCACAAAACGTGGCATGCATCTTAGTTGCGTGTCAGCATGCTAGAATTGCGATAAATGTGGTGGTAGGCTGTAGGTGGAATGTTTATCATATCATTAAATCACCGAGAAAAAAAGACAAAAGGTAATATATCCGTGTATAGAAGGTGTGATATTTGTTCCGTACAAAAGACACAGATAAGTTTATTTTAAGTTCAGAAGAGATATTTGAAAGATATTGCTATATTTCTGGTTTATCTGTCATATAAGAATCGTGCAGTTCCTATTTGCAGCTTTCATGCATTTCTTCCGCATCTCTTTGAAGTTGGCATTTGAGCCATAACCGTCAGAAAACGTACTTTCCGCGCATTCTGATCAAGGTTTTCGTTGTCTGCATGAAGAAACTTTCTATCCGTGGGTATTCAAAATGCTCCTTGTAAAAATTCTGATCAGTCTGTGCGAATGCGCAGACTGATTTTTATCTTCGCTGGGCGCACATGTCCGAAGGTACATTGCCTGACGTTCCGGCGTTTTCAATATTGTTGTTATAATCGACCATATTTATGACGCACGTGTGCCAGTTAACAGTAAAATATTCTTTATTGCATTTGCGGTCGAGACTTTTGTTGTTTGTTTTTTTACTTCCCATTTAGGCAGATTGATACACTTTCAAGGTTGTAACTCTGTCTGTATTGTTTTGCCTCCCTTCTTTACCTATTTGTGCCGGGTGGACTCTTCTACCTCAAGTCTTTTGACAGACCCATTTCTTATATAGGGGGTGTCTGGTCAGTTTTTATTATTATGATGTTTTGTAGAAATTTCTGAACATAATGCAAACAATGTAGACCCAGATCAGACGCCGCGTTATGCGGCGTCTGATCTGGGTCTACACTGTTTGCCTATGTCCCTCTTTGGGACGCTAGGATTAAAAATGGGTAAAATAGTCTATTCTATAAGGAAAGCACTTCCTATTCCAGAGAGCAAATTCTTGCCTTTCAGAGTAGAATTTATTTTTTCCAAAAGGGGTTTAGTATGCAGTAAGACAGAGTCATAACTGTTGGCTTCTATGTACAAAATGGCGGAACATCCACCACTTATATCCAGTCCCTTTAAATCCACAGTGTACATGTACCTACGTGGACTCTCTCGTCGTGCACATTACGAAAACACGCCTATTCAAATATATTGAGAATTCTACCGCAAAATGAAAACTTTCAGATGAAAAATTCTGGTAGTTTTCTTATTTCTGCTTAAACATAGATTGTGTGCACTTGTTAGTGTATACCCCTCTAAACCCCAGTTTTACTGTATAAAAGTGGGGTCTAAGGGAACCAAACTATATAGGCGTATTTTTGTGATGAAGTGTAAAATGTCCATTTACTATGCTTTGTCCCGACAGAAACTATTTTTTTATAGCCTACACTGTAGGCCCTTCTCTGCAGTGTCTGATATGTTCTACACTGTTGGCAAAGATCTCTTTTTGGAGTAGCGAGAAATTGGTTGGCTTTCGAACTTTAAATCAGCCACAGCATGAATAAATATACCTTACGAGATTTACGTCTAGCATACTCAGATCAGCATTCGCATTCCAGCAGTCTGATCAGAGTTTAAGCTGTTATCCTGATGACGAATTAGATCATTGCATATCAAAAGAGCGTCCAGCAAAGACTGATGAGACTGAGTGAATGCAAAGACTAATGTGAGTGTCTGCATGGCGCGCATTACAAAAGGGAGATTTTCCGGAGGAGGCTCAAATACTTGGACACATAACAAGCCCTTCATCCGTGCAGTCTTGTCTGGGACATTCGTGATGATCTACATCATAAATTGTTGGTTCACTGCTATTAACCCTTAAAGCGCCAAGCAAAATTTGTAGCAGACAACATTTATTTTTATCTTTTTTTTTTTTAATTTTTCAAATAAAACAAGTCTTGATATATCATGTGAATCGTCTGCTTGGCAGACGATTCACATGAAATATCAAGACTTGTTTTATTTGAAAAATTAAAAACAAAAATATTTCAAAATGTCGTCTGCTGCAGTTGTAATTGGCGCTTTAAGGGTTAAAACAGATATGCCCAGCAACGACCCCTTAACCTTTCAACTTTGAGTTTATTTAGTGACTACTACAGTTTTGACTTTGGACACACCCAACTGCAATTAGGGTTTCGGTCTAAACACCGAATCACAAACAATGAGGGGAAAGAAGAAAATATTTCTGAACATCCCTCTTGTCTAGAGCTTTGTAAGTCATTTTATTTCTACTATATGACATGGGGCAAAAGACAATCGTTTGTTTATTCTGTACTTTATGCAATACAGTCGAACCTCATTAGCTCGAACACCGATGGCTCGTTTACCATCGCTAACTCGAACTCGTTTTCGAGTCCCTACGAAACTCTTCCGATAGCTCAAGAAAACAAATATTTAGGGAAACTTTCTTATTTTATCATGAAATTGTATGTTGTGTGTACTCATTATAATCGCCTCATCGAGGAGATTCTAATGAATACACTCAATATACAATTATCGTGTATAAAAATAGAAAAGATTTCACGAAAACATCGCTATTTGCTTCCTGAACTGACACCATGATTAACGCTCAGTGGCTCGAACGACCCATGTCTCGAATGAATACCCATGGTCCCAAAATGCTCTAGTCATTGAGAGCTAACTGTAATTATGCTATATGAAAGACTGAACTGAAAATGGCTCATCATTCGCCTAATAATGTGTACCACTGCGTAGTCCTGCTTTCCCCTACATTACGAAAACACGCCTATTCAAATATATAGAAACTTTCACCTCCAAAACCTGAAAAGTTTCAGATAAAAAACTCTGATATTTTTTCATATGCCTGCTCAAAACATAGATTGTAGGTACTCGTTAGAACCGCCTCGGCGAGGCGGTTCTAACGTGTACCCACAATCTATGTTTTTGAGCAGAAATAAGAAAAATAATGTATACCCCTGTAAACCCCAATTTTACTATATAAAAGTGGGATTTAAGGGGGTTAAAATTTTATAGGCATGTTTTTGTGATGAACATCACGGGACACTATACGGCTCTTCATTGCATGAACTAATTGGCACAATTTTCAAGGCTGAAAGTGTACAGACAGAGATAGGGACACTGAATAATAAGCGCAATATCACTGTGCTATTGGTTACTGTGTGAGTGTAAGGGAAGATCTTACTCAACCAGCGTGAAGTCTGTTTACGATAGCGATAGGCGTCAATAACCTGAAGAAATCAACAAACGATATAAGTACATGCACTCTTTAAAATATAACATATAACTTTCTTGGGCTGTTTTTGAAAGCAGCATCAGAAAAGGAATAGAGTTTCAAATACTCTTGATGGTTGTCACTCATCTCTCTCGTTGCAAAAAAAAGTTCACGGGAAAGGTTGGAAATCAAGTTTTAATCAGGAAAACAGACAATATTGAAATTTAAGGGGAACTGATACACTTTCGGGGGAGGTAACTTGGTCAAAATTGTTTTGCCTCCCATCTGTAAAGGGGCATACTTTAAAATGAAGGCTCTTGACCCTTGCTTTTCTCTGAGACTAGATCGCTTCTTTGAAAGGATTTAGTCTACAAGGAAGCAAAACTGACTTCGCAAAAGCAATTCCAGCAGGCACACGACGTTAAAACAACGTCGATTCAACGTTGATTCAACGTCAAGACACACGACGTTGAAACAACGATTCAACGTTGATTCAACGTCAGAACGTTGAATCAACGTTCAATTGACGTTGTTTCAACGTTGTGTGCCTGCTGGAAATTTTCTTAAAAAAGCATAAAACGCCCAATTATATCCAGTGCCCTTAAAACAGAAACACGGTTTTATTTTTAGTTGGTTTTGAAAGCCATTGGTGACGTATTTGCCACTAGTGGTACAGTTTTTTAGAGCATTTGCTGATGTCAACAATTATTCGTTACTTTTGAATTAGCCTTATATAAAGTACTTTATAGGAAGTGACATATACATTCATATAGGAAGAGTGTCCAGTCTTGCCCGATTTGACAACCAACTATGTTGGACCTTTGTAATGTAAAGGTTACATAATCAACTCTACAGGGTTATACAAAAACCGAAACAAGTGTTAACACTTAATGGTGGCTAGATTTGGCGGAATTAAAGGGTAAAGATTGGTTACTCGTGAAACTAGGTTTAAGTTCCTCGTCCTCCGTAGTATTATTATATGGTGATGTTGTTATAGTTCAACATGTCTATTTTTGTATATTTTACGAGTCTGCTTTATATTGTTTGTATTTACGAATAACTCGTTAAAGATTTGTTTGTTTGACTTCGGTTATATACAGCAAGTTTTAGTGTTATATCTCCGCCACATTGAATAGAATCAGTCGAACATGGATGCTTTGCGATAACCTGCATGCTCGACGATAGGTCGATTGTCAGACTATGACAGTTCTGACCTAGCCTTTTGATCAGACCTTTTTGGATCCTATAGTTGATTTCTTCAGCTGCGGCTGTCAGTGTCTGAGGCGTTTGCAACGAGTCCTCGTCCTGGTTTCATCACAGTGATTTGTCACTGGTTCCATCACTGTGATGCTTTACTAAACGAGTGGTTTTTTTACGTGTTGGTCCTATTTAATGTACTGTTATTGTTTTTGGGTGGTCCTGTCGCTTGTGGTAACTTCGATGGGTACTTCAGAAACGTGTTATTAGAAACATTATTTCACGTTGCGGCTCATTATATATTCTTGCATAAAAAGCAGTATCGCACGTTATTAACAGCCGTGCATTAATCAGCGAAAAGCCATGTATTAACAAGGAAATTCACGCGCTGTTAATGCATGGCTACGCAACTTTCAATATGATCGTACCGGGGCCACAGATGTGCTGCCGTTACGAGATGTGTACTGCCCGGCCCTAGAACGAGCATACTCCGTGGAAATTACGTTCGCGGGACATCTGTGAAAAGGCGAAACAAAATAGTGCAAGAAATAACGCGAAATGTAGCAAATGTTTTCAATTTTTATGCAATAACAGCGATCGAACATGGTTTTTCAATGCATTATCATTCGCCAGGTCCCTTGCGAGGTGTTGAAAACCGCGGCCTCCGGCCTCGGTTTTTAACACCTCCCACGGATCTGGCGAATGTTAATGCATGAAAATCCATGTTTGATCCCTATTTTAAGTGAACAGAAACAATGAACAAAATAGTGAAATAAGGCTACTCAGGAAAGGCCACAGTCAAGAAAAATAGCCATCGAGCTATAAGAATTAGCAACACAAACGACAGGGTTCAATACCCTATCAAACATTGGACCGAAACTGCTAATACAAAAGCAAAGCTCCACAAGAATCTAATTTAAAGACGAATGCTAATAAAATGGCCAAAAATATGAAACCACATTAGAATCCTACCCGTAACAAAGTCATACACCGTCTTGTTAGATGTTAAATACTGTTAGACGAAGTCTTAGTTGATCATATGTGACCTAAGCCTGTCAGCCTCTGTATGGAAGAATGTGCGTGCCTTGAAGTGATGATAAATCTCATGAAACGGTTATATTTGTCAAATACTTCGATTGAAATTTCATTGTGTGCATTTTAAATCATCTTTACAATATGATCTTCAAGTTTACGCAAAGTCGAGTTTTGAAAATCCAAAAAAAACAAACACAAAAACTTCTCTATTTAGAAGAATAATTTGATAGAATTTATGATGTACATGGCGCGAAGGTACTTTCGTACAAACAAAAAAATCTGTCCGTCAAAACACACCAAACCACCGCAAACAACCCCGAAATACCCCAAACCACTTTACTTATTTACCGTTTCACATGTAACTACTGACTTGTTTTTTATTTATTATCCCAAGTGGAATGGGATATCAAAGGTGTTTGATAGCTCAGTATAATGATCATCTACACAGTTTGATCTGCGTCTTTGCGACAGATAAATGTAAGTGAAATATGTACCAGTCAGGACTTTTGCAAAAAAAAAAAATAATAATAAACTTAAATGAAACCTAAAGTGTGCTCAAGAAACATCTGACCAGCAAAGTTCTAGATCAGCATGTGCATGCATGTGCATCTGTGCTGTCTGATCAAGGTCTTTGGGTCTTTACATTTAAAAAAAATAGACTTACGGCGTTCAAGAAAACATATGACCACCAAAGTTCCAGATCAGCATGTGCACTCGGACAGTTTGAGCAGGCTCTTTGCAATAATAAACCATTACGAAAACACGCCTATTCAAATATATAGAAAATTTCACCAAAAACTGAAATTTTTCAGATACAAACACTGATATTTTTCATATTTCTGCTCAAAACATAGATTGTGGGTACTCATTAGAACTGCCTCGGCGAGGCGGAACTGAGTGCCCATAATTTATGTTTTTAGCAGAAATAACAAAAATAATGTACACCCCTGCAAACCCCAGTTTTACTATATAAAAGTGGGGTTTAAGGGGGTCAAAATTATACAGGCATGTTTTCGTGATGCAAAAAGAATCCTGCATGTGACGTGTTCTTTTTTTTTTTTTTTTTTTTCCTTAAATATATGCACTCGGTAAGCACGAGCGATGGCATGAGCGAACAAAGAAACAAACAAATAAATACAAATAAATGAAAGAAAGGATGAATAAACATTTTGCCCTGTTATATCACATCCAAAGAAGCCGACCCATTATAGAAATTCATACCTTACATGCTATTGAACAAACAAGACAATCATTAGGTAAGGTGCCTTTATTCATCAGAAGCTATGTAGAAATATTTTGTTCATTTTTCTATAATGTATGTAGATGATTAATCATATAATATAACCATATTTGATTTTCAACTGTTTGATTTGTGACTCAAGAAGTTTAAAATTGCTTTTTGTAGACACCAAGAAATATGTGGTCTACGTACCCATGCCATAGAGCATTTAGAAAATGTTGAACCAGTGACAAGTTATAATGTTCAGGTGAACAGACACGGACCCCAAAAGAAAGGGTGCAATCAGGCGTCCTAGGAATTTAAGGATTGCGACAGCCATTCCATATATATTTTTAATTCCGGTATGTCAAAATGACAATGAGAAGCTATCGCGCAAAGAAAGGCGCGTACGGTGGTAAAATTAGATATCAACTTCGTATTCAGCATTACATAGAGTGGGTGTGATTTGGACAAGGAAACTGTTAAAGTTTCGGGTGTAAAGTGGGCTTCGTTTCAAGAACCTCTGTTATTATATTGAAAATAAATGCAAATATCTGCTATTCTTCGTCACTTATCTTCTTTTTTGAAGATGCTTCTTGTTTCCGATTACTTCGTTCAATAAAGCGCGTTCAATTCGTACATTGTTATTTTCGGGTCGCGTCCACTGCTACTAAGCCGGCGTTCACTGATTTAGAGCGACATTGGCGAAAATCCAGATTTTGTTTGTCAGAAGTATTTGGCATCATGTTTTCATAGGTGCAAGATGACGGTCAGTCTACGGTCGCAGATGACGGTCGCAGCTACTGATGCATGATAATTGCTGAAAGCACATTTATCTGAAGAAAAAGAGACATTTGGTTTAGTTCGATAATTGACCCAAAATCACCGTACATGAAGATAAATCACAACAACTGCCACAAGCATCGTTAGATCAGACTAAGTTTTGATGTACTGCTAGATTTTTATGATGATAATCGGAATGGTATGTTTTGGTAAGGCTAAAATTAATACACTATAACCTCTTTATAACACGGTTCGTTATAACACGGTTTCGGATATAACACGGTTCAAAGATGGATCCCAAAAATGTATGAACCAGTGACAAAAATGTATAGATTGTATTGAAAAATGACCATAAATGGTCATTTTTCAATATAATCTATACATTTTTGTTTGGATATAACACGGCTGTTTAACTAACACGGTTTATGCTATGGACCCGAACAATAGTATTATAAAGATGTCGTGGTGTATTATGAGAAAACTTACCTTGTTCAAACTAGTGTCATCTAAAAAAATGAAACTAACTGCGCTTTCACTTCGTGACTGCGCGTTCACTAAGTTTCTATCGTATATTGATTCTCCCGTGTGGAGAAAAAGCAACTAATAAATCACCTGCACAAAACTGAATAAATATTTAATGTATTGTTTTGAACCTTGCCGAAAACTTTCTGGTCTTTGAGAGTAAATCTATTGTTACAGATTAACATATTACGCCGATTATTTAAAATGAAAAGAAATGGAAGATTTCGGCTAGGCATGATGAGAAAAAAAAATCAGCAGACGACATTTTGAAATAGCCTATTTATTTTTACCAGAAAACAGGCTTTGACATTTCATATAAATTGTCTCCTAAGTTTTACAGTAAAAGCTTTGTTTTGACATTTCATACAAATTGTCTCCTAAGTTTCACAGTAAAAGCCTTGCCTTGACATTTCATACAAATTGTCTCCTAAGTTTCACAGTAAAAGCCTTGCTTTGATATTTCATACAAACTGACTCCTAAGTTTCACAGTAAAAGCCTTGCTTTGATATTTAATACAAATGTCTCCCAAGAAGACAATCTTCATGAAATTCTAAAAAAAAAAAGTGAGAAAAATATTATCAAATTGTCATATGCTGACTTTGCTATTATCAAATTGTCATATGCTGACTTTGCTCAGAGCGTGGTAAAGGTTAAGATGTCCAATTGTAGGCCTTTACATCAATCAAACCCTTATTGTATATTAGGGAATATTCATTTGGGTCATTATTCTGAAACAAAAAAAATAAATCTGAAAGAAAGATACAGAAGGGCAGTGTTATTAGTGGATACCTTACACTGTATTGCTTTCCCATATTTGTCGTAAAATGAAAGGTTGTGTTTGGAAACAAAGAACTCACAAAAGAACGAAAAAAAAAGACTCGGTTTTATTAAGTCTCGCCATATTCAGTAATGTAGATTGCGAGGCTGCATACGCCTCCTAGCACCAGCTTAAGCGGTATTCTATTGTCAAGGTAACCGGTATGGGCTCAGTGATCCTAAAGGAAAAAAAATATATAATCTTCACTATCGTGAAATACGAAGATACGTTTTACGGCGCTTAATCCTTAGGATGCCAAACACAACAATTGTCGTCTGCTTTGTCCTCTGCCGGTTACTTTAAAAGTCATTTTTGCAAACAGTGTGGACCCAGATCATACTGCTCCTCTAGGAGCAGTCTGATCTTGGTCCACTCTGTTTGCCTATATGCAAAAGTATGTTTGAAACGTTTGCAAAAACATATTCAGATGCAGGTTTTCTTGGCATTTTAAGGGTTAACAGGTAAAAACTAAATCCATGTACTGTCTGTTGATGTTTTGAAAATTGCTGGACGAGTGGATAACTATTTAGACCCTGATCGCCGCCTTCTGCGGTGTCTGATCTGGGTCTGCATTGTTTGCTCAGCCTGGCTGTGTCCGAATACTTAGGATGTGTTAGGTAATTGTATATTCCAACATTTACCCTGCAGTGTCTTTATCTGATTTAGCATGACTCTAGTCACGATGATTTTAGAACAAATAATTTTCTGACAAGTTGAATGAATGATTGGGCATTAATCATAAAAGAACCGAAATTGTCATGTGTTCAAGTGACTTAAAATGGATTGATTGTGAGCTATTGCAGATTAAAAGCTGCTGAGCCAGTCGCTATTAAAGCTTAGCATGCTGTGTAGAAAATCAGCAGACAAAATTTTAATATATATATATATATTTTAATTTTGCCAGGAAATACGTTTAGTCATTCTCTACAAATTTACTCCTTAGGAGACACTTTGTCTGAAATATTAAACCCTAATTTCTAGCAAAAATAGACAAATATATCGCCTGCCTGTTTGTCGTCTGCTGAATTTGCCCAGAGAGAACTACAGGTTACACTTTGTGGCAATTATGATTGGCATCCCGGAAAACGCACGCTCTGGTGTTAACCCTTAAAGCGCCAATCACAACTGCAGCGGACGCCACTTTAAACTTTTTTATTTCAAACCTAAAAAGATTTGACAGTTTACATTTTGTCAAGCCCTATTTTCTCTAACAGACTATTGCCTTGAAATGCCAAGTCTTATTTCTGTGAAAAATAACAAATTCAAGTTTTGAAATGACGTATGCTACAAATCTGCTTAGTGAATAAGGGTCTCGTTTTTGCTACTTTCCAGCTTAACAAAGAATAAAAAACTATTAATTTAAGATCAAACTTCATTCGATGACGATAAGAAGCAAAAATTCAAGAATCGCATTATTATTGTTTCGGCAAGGATATATTGAGACCCCAAAGCACTTGAGCTGCAGTGTGGGCCTGCAAAGATTCAGATTACGAATGTACGCTGGTCTGAGTCTACACTGGAAACTGTTCGGATATAGTCAGAGCTCCCAGCTATTGAGATTGAGCGAGAAGTGGTCTGAAAGTACCAGAATTTTAGTCATAACCCTTTCAAGAGAAACATAATATGAAAATAGGCTTAGCCTAAATGCTAACACAGCACAGACCTATCTGTAGTTTTTTCAAAAGTCCTTCACAGCATCATTAAAGAATGACTATCAGTATATAAAAATATATGTAAATCAATAATAAATAATAAAAATAATCAGCAATGATCGTGACACTTATTGACACGCGTTTCTTGTCACTTCGTGACGTTTATTAGTATCAAGTCCGCTCCAGTTCTGTCAACTTCCTGTGACAACTTCCGGGAAGAAAACGGGAAGAAAATTGGTCAGAGCGATTTCTGCTGAAAGTATATATCGTTGTATGCTACTTTTCCTTGATCATATTCTTTATCGTAGAGCTCACTTCGTTCGCGACGCGCGAAGCGCGTCGCGAGCTGTGCTCGCTAATATGAAAATAGACTTAGCCTAAATGCGAGCACAGCACAGACCTATCTGTAGTCTCTTGAAAAGTCCTTCACAGCATCATTAAAGAATGAATATCAGTATATAAAAATATGTGTAAATCAATAAGAAAAATAATCAGCAAAATATGTTTGTGGCACTTATTGACACTCGTTTCTTGTCACTTCGTGACGCTTATTTGTGAGACCCAACTTTTAAGAATAGCGGTACCCAGTCAGTTCTGCCAACTTCCGGGAAGAAAAAAGGAAGAAAATTGGTCAGAGCGATTTCTGCTGAAAGTATATATCGTTCTCTACCGTAGAGCTCACTTCGAGCGCTTTGCGCGTCGCGAGCTGTGCTCGCTATTAGAAGGTAGAAAACAGATGTTTCACTTATTTTAAATCTTGCAAAAGCTTTGAAATTATGGGAAATTATGGGGATATATAAAGGTAACGTTGCGCTCATTCAATATTTGCAGATGGACCCTGTTAATGCAAGCATCATAAGTGAAGAAACACTGGAAACTCAAACAAAAAGCATTCATTTATCATAATTGACCACAGAAATAATTCCTTTTAATTTTAGATTTATGCAATGTATACAAAGTATTTATCAAGCTGAATACATTTTTTTTTTTTTTTTTTTTTTTTTTTTTTTTTGTCTTTTCTGTTGTGCAAAGGGAACATTTCTAAGTTATAGATCGCTCTAGTGAAGCATGAACACACAGTCCGGAATTGCTGCCAGAATATACAAAAATGTTCAATATAGGGATCAAACATGGTTTTTCATGTTTTAACATTCGCCAGGTCCCGTGGGAGGTGTTGAAAACCGAAGCCGAAGGCCGCGGTTTTCAACACCTCCCAAGGGACCTGACGAATGTTAATACATTGAAAAACCATGTTTGATCGCTATTATTGCAAAAAAAATGAAAACATTTGCTACATTTCGCGTTATTTCTTGCACTATTTTGTTTCGCCTTTTCCCCGATGTCGCGTGAACGCTATTTCCACGGACTATGCTCGTTCTAGGGCATGGCAGTACACATTTCGTAACGGCAGCAAATCTGTGGCCCCCGTACGATCATATTGAAAGTTGCGTAGCCGTGCATTAACAGCGCGTGAGTTGCCTTATTAATACACGGCTTTTCGCCGGTTAATGCACGGCTGTTAATAACGTGCGATACTGCTTTTTATGCAATAATATGCAATATGTTGCAAATTCAAATGAAACATCCCTGGTGACTGATTAATATGGAGGATAGATCTCCTTGCTAAACACATCATCATCATCATCCGTGTCATTCTAGCCATCCTAAGAAAAGTGAGCAACTACTATGAATATACCTGTATATACATACCATATGTTTAAATTATCAGTCTCTAACTAGACTTTAAAGTGTTACCCTCCTTGCAGAAGACTACTATCCTAGTCACCATCCGCATTATTTTGATCATCACTATTGATCACGTCACTATGATCATTATTATACTATTCAGGCATCACTGGCGACCTAAAGCAAAAACATAATGTTATCCACGCAGCTAAGTCACGAGAATCTGACTGTTTGGTCGACTGCTTTCTTCAGGTCTACTGCTCATGCGAGTGAACAGTGAAGGTTCTGGTGAGACTGTGCTGATGAACAGGCTCGCCAGAACTTTCACTGTTCTTATATCGAGGGTTGAGCGCAAGACTATTGTAACTCAAACATATTTTTGAAACCCTTGTTTAGGGGCAACTTGGACCCCTTTGTAAACAATGCAAATTTAGGTGCCATTGCTCATACGAGCAATGGCACCTAAATTTTCATTGTTTACAGAAAGAAATGTTGTAATCTTCATAATGCCTTCATGGTGAGGAGATTAGGTTTGGGGAAAAACAACCATCTGAGTTACGCTAGTCTTGCGCTCAACCCTCGATATGCAGTCTGATATATTTTCCCTTGGTACATTGGCAAAAGACAGTTCATATAATAATCACCTGCTAAATATTGACACTGACACTAGTCCTATTCTAATCAAACAAAAGTCTTTCACTAAATGTCATCATCATCATCATCATCATCATCATCATAACAATCATCATCACACTTCATGCTAAATCTGCCCACATGTTTGACTGTTTCCAATGCAAAGACAGCCAACAAAACACCTCAGAGCACATTTGCAAGATCTCAGGCAATGAGCTGATTTACATAAACAGGAAACACATTAGAAGGCTTTGCAGATTTTGTCATCATAATAGGGTAAAGTTTTCTATCAACAATACTCAACTGATGGAGGTAACTGGAGTTGTTTCAGACGCCTTAGAATTAGACTTTCACCTATTACATCTCCTGTACTTCAAAAATACAAGAATCTGTATAAAAGGAGTAGTATGTACCCTAATATTTCTAAGTGCAATCCTAAGAGTTGCATCGGCTGCAAACAATAAAATTGTCAGCCTACCATTATTTATACTATTAATAAAAGACAATATTCTGTTGTTAACAACACTAATTTAGATTGAAAATCAGAAGATGTTATATATGTTCTAACTTGCAGCGAGAGAGACTCAGGGATGCAGTATGCTGGACAGACCAACCGAGCCCTTTAAACCAGGATTAAGGAACGTTTGTTAAAAATGAAAAAAAAAATTAGAAAATTGGTACTTTTCCTTATAAACACTTCCGAGGAGCTGGTCATTCATGATCATTTGATAAAGTTTTGGTTCAACCTGTTGAAAAAAAAATATACACAAGTCTAATTCAACCAAACGATTTCAAAATATTTTAATACATGAACTTTTACAAACCCCTTTGCAGTTGGATTTAATGACAATATTTACCATGAAGGAAATATCTCTAAAATGCTGGATTTCGATGTAGTTTACCTTTTAGATATCAAAAACGCAAGAGACGATCTCATGGTAAGCGCAAAAAATAGGTAATTATAAACGGAAACATAAAACTCTCATTACTCTTTTAGATTTAAACATCCTTTTAAAATCTGGACGTCATCAAATGCTATCTAAACTAGCTTCACTGTCAATTTTCCATATCAAGTTAGATGACGAGGCCAATAAATTCTATGAGCGAAAACATGCAGCAACTCTCCTAACTAGATGTTATACTGAACATGCTCTTCGTCCATACATTGATTCTGAAATTAATCACATTAGATCAAACTTTTATTAAAATACCATTCATTAATAAAGGTAATGAATTCATAGATTTAACAAGCATATTTAGAGACAACAATGTAGTATTATCTATACCTTCATATTTCGAAAACACGGAATCTCCTATTTTTTGTTACAAATATAATAAACTTATCCGTAATACTACGATTTACTTTCTAATCTTGATATTGAAACTAGTTCCCCTGATCCCTGATTCTTGACATTGTAAAGATTCTAAATTTTGTTATCAACCAGGGGTCATATTGTCACTGGCAATTTGAAAATTATTACTGACACAAGAATCCGTTCAATTACTTTTCAAAGGACTTAAATATAGATTCCTCGCCCACTTTGACTTAAAGAAATATCGGCAAACAATTGCCGGTGCTTTAAGTGATGGTTGTATGCGCTGGTGTAAACGAGAGCATGTTGAGTCTAATGCTTTAAATGACTGGAAATTAAAGACTTTTTTTCAGATCATAGATAAACGTACTTTTGTTTACTCTAAGAACCTTGATCTTCTCTCTCCTAAACCAAACTTCTTTTTTTTCCGGTATTTGAAACAATGCATCCAAGAATTTCTTAGAATATATGTTTTGGCTACAGCTGATAAGTTTCTAATAATATTGTTGTTGTTGTGTGATGACTTTTTTATTTTATCAATACCTAAATTCAAAAGATTGGTAGTACTAAAACATACGAATGGCTTTTGTTGATAGCCATTGTATTAACATTACTATTAAGTTTAAGTAGTGGGTATAAAAGAAAACAAAGAAAACTTCCTAAGATATATTGGTTTCCTAAATTTAATAGACGACCTAATAAAGCACGCTCCTTTGCAAATTCCAGTTCATGCACGACCACTGTATTGTCCAAACTATTAACTTCATGCCTTACTGCTGTCAAAACATTGGATTAGGTCCTATGAAACTGTTTACGAAAGAGACGGAATGAACCATTTTTGGTCTATAAAAAATTCAAGAGAAGTTCTTATCAAATGTAAATCTGAAAACTCAGTTAAGGCTTCTAAATTGTCTACCTATGATTCTCCACACTGTACACTACGTAACCACATCATCTAATTAAAGATATACTTTTTGTTTTAATTGGTCGAAGGTTTTTTTGTTGTTGTTGTTGTTGTTGTTGTTGTTGTTGTTTGTTTGTTTTTTTTGTTTTTTTTTTTGTTTTTTTTTTTTTGTTTTTTTTTTTTTTGTTTTTTTTGTTTTTTGTTTTGTTTTGTTTTTTGCGTGGGTGGGGTGGGTGGGGGGACTCTTTAACTGCATAGTTTGATCGAATCATGTGCATTAAAGTTATTTCTTCCAAGCAACTATTGCCATAGCACCCTCATAACTCTATGCTGATGGGGTAATATACTTATACGTTCCATGCTAAACGGAAGGTAGTTTATCTTTAAACTCTCAATACACTCTCTCCTTTTATGTTAACTTTGATATTACGAAAGGGGATCCATGATCATGCTGTATGCAATTAATATGGTAAAACAACCCAAATATATTGTATTCTGCAATACAGAAGTTCTTATATTAACTTTACAATTTGTTCATGAAACGTTTCGCCCAATATATGATAAAAATGGTTCACCTGTGTCATTTTGCCATTTTCAATCAAGGTATTTAATACGTGTGACACTTGCTCAATTAGTTTCCGGATAAAACAAGTTATACAAATTTAAATTTTCACCAGTGATAAGGATTGCATGTGAAATTATCTAAATACTTAAACATTGTCCTAGCGAAAGTCTTATTACACGACTGATGCATTTTCACTAGGGTTACACCACTTTGACATGTAATAAAACTTGTTTTGCAAGACTTAAAAATGCGAAATATCATGTTTCATACTCATAACACGACTGATGCATTTTCACTAGGATTACACCTTTTTTACATGACTTGTTTTGCAAGACTTAAAAAATGCGAAATATCGTGTTCCATTCTGCTCAGATATAGTACTAAAATAATATACTAGAGACATTTCTGGTGTACTGGTGACCACCCAAAGTGCATTTGTTTAGCTCTCGTTTCACGAGAGCTCTGACTAATAGCCAATGAGCCAAGAGTTTTTTCGGCGGACAGCGAAAACTGGTAAGCTGTACATGGCACACATGATTCATCGGTCTAGATAAATAGAGGAGCTTACATGAGTTGTCATTTGATATGAAATTTATGAAACGCGTCAGGTAATTTCGGTATTTTGCGAGACTCCGGTTTCATAAACTTCATATTCAGTGACCACGAATGTAAGATTCTGTTTATCACATGATCCTTCCGACGACAAAAAAAAAAAAAAAAAAAAAACATGAAATATAAAAAGAACGGCTTTCCATAGTTGAACAGAACAACTCAACTACCAAGGATTCAATAGTACTACACAACAAAATATGTTCGCATATTATTTGAAATATACTGAACAAGAAACAAGATAAATATGCCACTGTTTACTTCATTAAACTGATGGAAACAATGGTGATTTCACTTGAATTGGCGATTCACATGAAATTTCAAGACTTGTTTTCTCTGAAAAAATAAAACAAAATAAAACATGTCGTCTGCTGCAGTTGTGATTGACGCTTTAAGGGTTAATGGTACGGAAAATGTCCCATGATTGGAGGAGGAACTTGATAAACGAGGTTTTATTTAGATTTCAATTTGTCAGTTATAGCATTTCGGATAAGAAGCTTTGTCTTTAGCCCAGACTGATTATGGTTTAAACTGGAAATCCCGTAATCGATATAATCTACAAGTCGAGCTTATCTGCGAATAACGAAACAGCGCCAAATCTGACATAATATGCAGTTTGCTATAAGTAGATATATTTCAGACAGGAGAAACAAAATTCCCGAGCACGTTCGAATCTTAACCAGCGGCATGACAAAACCAACAAAATGACATGTGCGCCCGGCGAAGACTAAGATCAGTCCGGGCAACCGCCTAGTTTTATCAGAGTCTTCGCTGTCCGCATGAAGAAAGCTTGGATCCTTAGCTACCCACTGAGCGGACAGCGAAGACTCTGATCAGACTGGATGGATGCCCAGGCTGATCTTCGCTGGGCGCATATGCCATTTTGGTGGTTTTGTCATACGTTGTTAAGGGATACGTCTTCTTAGAATAAATGGCCACAATGTGAAAATACGTATCTTTTGTGTGCCTAACAAAGGCTCAAATCAGCCTGTGCATCCGCGCAGTTTGATCAGAGTCTTCGTTGTTCTTTGCATCCTTGGCTATCCAAAATGCGACCAGTGAAGGCTCTGATCAGACTGCGCGAATTTTGTGCGCACGTCCGAATGTACGTTTTCCGATGTTGCGGTTCAACTGATTGTCAAGAATAAAATATCCATAAATTATTTACTCATGTCAACATCAGTTTTCTTACTCTTATATTTATAAGATACAAAAAGTCGCACACTGTTGTATTTTGCATACGGTCACACTGCAACAACAGATCAAGTTGCGGATATATTGGTCTGGCTGGTGAATTACGCAAGAAGACAACTGTAAAAATGTAACTTTCAAGTTTTTCTCAAACAATATGTTTTCCCCTTGAGCGAAATGTAGATGTACTTTTATTTTTCATGTTATCTGTGTCGTGAAGTCTTGTAAGATCTTCTGGAAAGGAATCTGTCTTACAAATCGGAGGTGCAGAGAGGAAAACAGAAAGTCACAAAATTGACTCCCATTTGCAAAATGTAAAATTTTCCAGGCCAATTTCCAGTGTCAAGTCATGTCCAGGTCCCAGAAGGTGAATTGAGCCAGCGCATGACAAAACCAACAAAATGGCATGTGTGCCCAGCGAAGACTCAGATCAGACTGGGCATCCGCCCAGTCTGATCAGAGTCTTTGCTGTGCACTCAATTGTTAGTGATGGCTCAATTATTTATACATACACTCGATATTGCTATTTCTATGTGTACCTCTTATGCCGAATTCCGTATGGATTGAGTGGACTAAAGTTATTACCAAACAAACTGTGTGGACACGGATCGACGCCATAAAACGGCGTCTGATCAGGTTCATAGTACATCCTTTGCATTTAATACAGGAATTGCTAGAAATATGGTAATAATAATATAAGCCTACCAGACACCCCTTTTGTTGGAAGTGAACTGGTCCGAAGAATTAAGGTAGAGGAGTCCACTTGGCATAAATAGATTATACGATATAAAGTCTAAAATTGCACCTCTCCCGAATACATTGGTATTGATTCTCATGGAAACTTACTGTGTATAATGTATGTTCGCTATCCTGCATATCATGAATGTTGAAATTTGTATATGTGCTCATGGGCCATAAGGCTTATTGCATGAATAAATTACTTACTTACTTACTTACTTCCGCCGGCCTCGGTGGCTCAGTTGGATGCGCCGTCCGACTGGAGACCAGGAGGTCGCGGGTTCAACCCCCGTCGAGGCCGGCAACATTCTTTCGTGGAGATTGATCATGAAATATTTTCTACGGTCATTCTCTCCCTTCCGCTGATTCAAGAAGGGCAGGTGTCAGTTTCTGGCGAAAGAATGTGCACAATACTGGTTAACCGCTTAGAGGACTAAGCCTGCCCAGTAAATGTGTGGCTAGGTCAACTTACCGCACTCGTCATGACCACATTGGGTTGACTGGGCCGTAAAACCTCAACACAAACAAATACTCACTTACTTACTTACTTACTTACTTACTTACTTGATAGATTTTCCGCCAATTTTGACAAAGGAGATAACTTTTTCGGCTTCCTGTTTGCTTTCTTGTACACCAATCCCCTTCTACTGTAAAAGGAAAGAATTTACTCTCCTTCTACCAAAGATTCTGGTAGGGAAGCAAGACAGTTGCCTCCCGTGAAAGTATATTTTTTTATAAGTTTTCTCTGTATGGACGAGCAATTCTATCAGAAGATATTTCTTGTTACAATGTGATAATTTTTCTTGCTTTGTTAATGACAGATTCTATCTGTCATTCTTCGTTGCCACGCACCGATTTAGAGAAAGTGACTTTGACTACTATTCAATTTCGTATTCATCCGCGCACAAAAGTAGACCCAATGTTTCAATGTGTGTATATAAGTACGCCATTGAAGAGCTGTTCATACAAAAGTAGTGCAACTTGTGCTTGATCTATGGCGAGAGTCCCTTAATATATGTGCGAACAACAAAGGCGCAGATCAGCCTGCGCGTCCGCGCAGGCTGATCAGCGCCTTTGTTGTTCGCTGTAGCTCGTTTTTTTTTCGACGAAGAAGTGTCTCACAAACTTAAATGGAGAACAGAATGATACCTGGAATTTATTAGTTTTTCATAGAATCTGTCATTTCAGGGATATTCAGCCCTTTGATTTTTAATTAAGGAATAAACGTATATTGGGTTTTTGAGCAGGATGTTCTAAACCTTAGGATCCTTGCATGGTTCTGAAAAATATCTCCATCTTGGATCTCTCTGATTCACTATGAAACATACGTCATCAATATTTCACTTGTTTGGAAATCACGTTTACCAAAACGTAAAAAAATACAAAAACAGAATTCCGAAATATGTTTCAGTTTCAGGAAAAAAAGTATCCAAGGCAGATTTTACCGCCATTTAACAATTGAAAATAACATTACGAAATCACGCCTATTCAAATATAATGAAAATTTCACCAACAAAAACTGAAAGTTTTCAGATAAAAAAATCTGATATTTTTCATATATCTACTCAAAACATAGATTGTGGGTACTCGTTAGAACCGCCTCTCTAAGGCGGTTCTAACGAGTACCAACAATCTATGATTTTGAGCAGAAATAAGAAAAATAATGTACACCCCTGTAAACCCCAGTTTTACTATATAAATGTGGGGTTTAAGGGGGTCAACATTATATAGGTGTGTTTTCATGATGGTTTTGCAGTCAGGAAGTTGCCTTTGGTTTAAACAATATTTTATTCATTTAAGTTCACATAAATACATCGCATAATGTTATATGGTACAGGATTTGATAAAAAGCTAAAAGCTTATATAAATCATCTCCTGAAGTTGCCTTATAAGGAAGTTGCCTTTCTACTGTTTAAAATAGTTCAAAACTTTAGGGAGTGTCTACTCTTAAATGAGTTTGCTCCTAGAGCCAGCGATTTTTTCCATTCAGAGTGGCACATAATTAGAAGGGATGCTAATATTTCCATGTCCTAACAGCATTCCTTGGAGAAGCATCTACTCCCCTTAAATAAATGAGCCGCCTCATGACAAAATCACCAAAATGTCTGTGCGCCCAGCGAAAACTCAGATCAGCAAGAGGAACCCGCCCAATCTGATCCGAGTCTTCGCTGTGCGCTCAATGGGTAGCTAAGAACCAAAGCTTCTTCATGCGGCCAGCGAAGACTGATCCGTCAGTGCGGCTGCCCAGGCTGATCTGAGTCTTCGCTGGGCGCACATACCACATTGTTGGTTTTGTCATTAGGCGGCTCAAATCTCTATCAATGAACATGGGCTATAAGTCATCTGTGCGTGGATGTTGCCTTAGGTGATGAAACTCTGCTGTAATGAGACTAGCTCGAGAATTCGGTCTTGTTGCCAAATGACGGGTCATGAGAAAAAAACGGACCGGGACATATGTAGTAAGAGAAGGTTCAGAATAGCCAGTACATCAGCGCATACTGGTCATGAGGTTAAAATATTAGTTGAGTATTGTACAATACAAAAATATGAAAATTCCCGGGTCAAATTGTGCGGACTTACAAGTTGCTCAGGGCAGATCGTGACAATGGTTTTCGCATACGTTCTGAAAACCAATTTTCGCAGGACACGGGCGCTATTGTTTACTTGTAATTAATCTTGTTTCAGGGCGACATCATCCGTTTACCCTGTTAATGAATCAGCAATCGCATGTTTCTCCAGGCTTTTGGCTTGGAAGCATGCGGTGTATTTGTTTTTTTACATGCTAATGAGCTCAATTAGTATCGTTCCTTTATTAAAGATGGCGCTGCCACCGGAACCAACAGCCATGTATGTACTAACCCAGCAGGCACACATCAAAATGACGTCGTATCAACATCGATGCGACGTGATCACGTCATTTTAACGTTGTGTGCCTACTGGGAATCTGTTTTCGCATGCTAAGGTTAAGCCGCCTTAAACCTTTAAACATCACTCGTAACTACAACAGACGTGATTTTGAAATAATTTACTGTTATTATTTTCCAGAGAAAATTAGGTTTGGCATTTCATGTGAATCGCTTCTAGGCTGAGGATTCACATAAAATGTCAAGTTCGCTGCTAAGCAGGCGATTCACATGAAATGTCAAGCCATGTTCCCTCTGAGAGACAGGAAAATCAAAATATTAGATTGTCGTCTGCTACAAAATTGTTTTGCAGTGTAAGGACTGACAATTTAAATTTTGTTCTCTTGCACTACGTGTCTTTTTGTTTGTTGCAGCTTGCATTTTACATCGTGCCTTATAAATCCTAATAATGGTTCGTGTGAATTAACACTTATCATGCTGGCTGAAACTTTCAGCGGACAATATTTTAAAATATCTGCATAAAAAGCCAAGCCTAGCCTTATTATCGCAGCAAAAAGAAGAAAAAATATCACCAATATTGCCGTCTGTGGATTTTGCTCATCTAAAGGTTAAAATGAATCATGAAAACCAGTTTGCCTACATTATCCGCACAGTGTGCAATGAGGTTGGGCCACAAATCTCACAACATTTGTTACGGCCATCCTGCTACAAATATTTATCAAATGCCAGTGGGCTATACCGCATTTACCCTAAGTAGACATGATTTGCTGTAAATTGACACATCGATCGCTGAATAGGTGTTTTCCACTAAATATTTTGCATACCCCTCAATAGTAACATTTTGCATCCTCTTTAAAAAATTTACATACAAATTTACCCAATGTCTATGTAGTTGAAAAACAACTCTTACTCATTATTTTTCAATAACAGTCCAACTCAGCCTGGAGCCAGACGTGGTTGTATTTGTTTACTTGCAGGTCCGCTCTAAATTTTAAGGTATATTTTTTCATAAGGGTAGCCGAATAAAATTATTCCGTAACATTGTTCGCTTCGCAGATGTCAATCTTAACTCTTCCACTGCCACAGACGATAATAGCAGGCTTTTGCAAACAGCATGGGTCCAGATGAGACGGCTCAATGAGCCGTCATCTGGATCTGCGCTGTTTGACATTCACTCTTTCAACTTTGCATATAAACGTCTTTCCAAACGATAGTTTGGTAAAATAAAAAAAGCAGACGACAAATGTCGTCTGAAATTTGGCACCGAAAGAGTTAACAAATATACATTTGTTTTGACTAAAATGGTCTTTACTTATATTGAAATAAGTTCAATATGTATGACCAAAATATTTTCTTCTCCATCAAATCTTCTCCCCAAAAGAGGCGGATTCACGCCTCATGAATATCTAGTGGAATACTGTCGAATGTTTTCTGGTGTATTTTTGTGAAATACTTTACTGTATTTTCCAATTCATAATGTTTAGGCTCACAAAAAACAACGACTGGAAGTTAGAAACTTCTTTAAAGTTCTATATAAAATTCCTGAAGCGTTTAACTGCATTGCAGGTATGTGTATTGCCACTTCGGGTACCTATTACCGGAATACACTTACAGTCGAGTATTGAGAAATCACGCCCATCGGGGCGGGCGAAATTGGTGGGCTGTCTGGGCCTTAAAAGCAGAGCTGCTAGTAAGTAAGTAATTTTAAGCAGGATCTGAGTTTATCATGAACCATCAGGTCGAGTAAAAGTCCTACAAATTTGGAGGCACTTTCTCTACATGATAATATATTACTTGGGTGTTAAACCACAACACAATCGATTAAAAAATCAATTTTATTAAAAAATCAGTCTCAGTAAAGTCTGACTGCAAAGTAAGAAAGAAACGCATGGAATATATTTGTACTTAAAATAACACGTTGCTTGAAATTCTGTATCTGTAGAGCGAAAACATAAGCAAAATACAGACGGAAAAGTGACCCTTTATTTTATATGATAACTGAGATGTCAACAAATAATTTTGCGAAATATTTGTACCACCCTACTGCCCAATTTCATAACCGATAACAGTAACTTTTAAGATACAATGGGCATAAAGAATCTTCAATTGGATGTAATGTCAGATGGGAAATGACCAGAACTATGTATTCAAGTGCTCTAAATGAGAGGTTTTATTCAGATAATTTATTAATATTATTTCTACACACAAAAAATAACAACATATTTGTTCAATACTTAGAAGCTCCTTGACAGGGCACTTCTTTGACAGAAACTATCTAGTATAGCCTGATTCTTAAGAAACAACAGTTTGTTTCCTCAGATGTCTACAAACAAACATTGCGCAAATACACCTATACGGAATGTTTTCTGCTTTAAATTCTCCAGCATCTGATTTGGGCCTACACTGATTGCACAGGCCTGTCTATCCAAATAATTAAGGTAAAAATTATATTTAATATAAATTTGCAAAGATACTGAACTAAGCTTTATAAACAGAAACTTTATTTTAAAATGATAACTTTACTGTTTGTTTCAAGTGGCGTGCCGTGGGTTGTGGGGGGGGTGGGGGTGGGGGACTCAGGCATGCATCGTGTGACTCAAATATTTCAGCTATGATACAGAATCTTGTGGTCATCTAACTTTTACCCTAAATTTGCAAAATTCAGATGACTAATAGAATGCTCTACAAATGCTTAAATACTAAGCGTATCTTCCTATTTATGGGGCCAAAACTCTTCCAGGGTTAATTCGGTCTGCCTAACCTTTTCTCACCAATTTGATTAAAATAAGATTATAAATAGTTCAATTTATACACTATATTAAAATACTGTTGTTGTTTTTTATTATCATTTAGGTATTGTTGTTGTTGTTTTTTTGTTGTTGTTGTTGTTGTTGTTGTTTTGTTGTTGTTGTTATTTTTTGTTGTTGTTTTGTTTTGTTTTTGTTTTGTTTTTGTTTTTAAATTTCAGAGGCCGTAACTCATACATGTTATATAGTATGACTGCTTTAAGAGATGAATCCGGATCTTTTGATTATTTAATACTTGATGCAGTTTGATTAAATAAACAAACAGTATTTTAAGACTTTAAATCAGATAATAAATAACGACTTCGGTGTACACTTTATGTTAAAATTAGTTAGTTTTCTCCATTTCAGGGGCCATAAATCTTGTATGTGTCATACTTTATGGCTGATGCAAGAGTTGAAACTATATCCTTTGATTATCTAATACTTGGTTCAGTTGGATAAAAATCAGATAGTACATGAAGGCTATAGGACCATACAGGCTTAAAACAGCGACCTTTCAACTTCTTTCCAGTTTTTGATACATAATATGAAGTTCTGTCGTCTAAAGGAGTTTAAAAAAAGTTAGATTTTAGAAACACAGTTTTTCCTTATTATCTTGTTATGAATTATTTCTGTATATATGGACCCGGGTAAGAGCCAAAAGAACCCAATTTGTTCCTTAAATGTGATCAAATTGTTGCTTTTTCTGGTTTGCCTTAATGAAATATAATCAAAACCCAAATATTACCAACCATCACGAAAACACGCCTATATAATTTTGACCCCCTTAAACCCCTTTTTATATAGTAAAACTGGGGTTTACAGGGGTATACATTTTTTCTTATTTCTACTCAAAACATAAATTGTCGGTACTCACAATCTATGTTTTGAGGAGAAACATGAAAAATATCAGAACATTTTATCTGAAAATTTTTAATTTTTTTTTTTTTTTTTTTTTTTGGTGGTAAAATTTTCAGTATAATGAATAGGCATGTTTTCGTAATGTTTCTTTTCATCCGCGGCTTAATTAAAGGAAAACGATTTTTATGTAATATAATAATCGAAACTTACACACGTTATCAGACCTATTTTGGGGCGCTGCCGCAACATTTTGCACAGCGATCTATATTATTTGAATCCTTTTTTATCCACCACAGATCCTACTTTCCAATAAAACATATTAGAAAAAAATGTTAGATTAAAAAAATCGTCATCTGACCTTAGTACTACTTAAATGCATGTCTAAATTCGATTTATAAAGAAATCCTAAGGAAACTTAAACATTGTGCAGTGGATATTACACGCTCATTTTAGCCAAACACAATGTAGTGAAGTTCCGAACCAAAAATTTTTCGCATTCGCGCAAATTGACCATGGCCTTTTCTGTTCATCGATGTATTCTACTGTTTACTTGACACTGTAGCCAGGCAATGAAATCCCTGAAGCGAATGGGCATTTAAACTTTCATTGCCTATATGTGGAAAGCGCCCTTTGCTGACGTTGCTCAAACATAGGTTTAGTTTGTTTCTTCTTTCTCGTGCACAGTAAGGTATATGCTTTAAATTAGCTTTTTTCTTATGAAATGAGTTGCAAGTTTGTCCATCCCACACAACGTACTGAAATGACAGCGTTTGATCCAATTACTTTACTTCAAGATTTATTAATACTCTTAGAGAATAGTTTCTATTTTTATTCTCGCATCCCACGACATCAATTATTTTAATTGATCTTAGAGAAAATATTCAAAATGAACTTTTTTCCATTTCCTCAGCTGAAACAATGTGTGTGCTGACACAAGCAAAACATGTCTCATATGAACCAACTACAATTTCACGTAATTAATTAACAGCGAAAAGCGAAATACCTGGCCAGACTGCATAGATTTTCGTTGTTTTTTTTTTGTTTTTTTTTTTTTGTTTTTTTTTGTTTGTTTTTTTTTTGTTTTTTTTTTTTTTGTTTTTTTTTTTTGTTGGGATTTTTTTGTTTGTTTTTTTTTTTTTTTTTTTTTTTTTGTTTTTTTTTTTGTTTTTTGTTGTTTTTTTTTTGCGGAGCCTTTATTCCTTTTAATGACAATATTTCTTTGTGAATGATTTTAGAAAGCTATATGGTTTTTGAATGTTATATTGTTTGGGCTTCGTGTGTACTTCTCCACTAAAAGTAAATGTCTCTTGGAAACCTCGCTAGTGCTTCTTATTTGTCTTCCAGTTTTGTTGGCATTATATGTGTTACATATAATGCCAACAAAACTTGGAAGACAAATCAGAAGCACATAGCCGCGGTTTCAAGAGCATTTACTTTTAGTGGAGAAGTACACACGAAGCCCAAACAATATAACATTCAAAAGCCCTTACTTAGCTTTCTAAAATCAGTGAAAATCTAAGTAAAATAGACATGTTTTAAATAATTAAAGTAAGGTTTAAATACTTAAACTTTATTAAATTTTTGTGTGTTTCGTGTGAAGACATAGCCTCATACTTTGTCAATGTCAGCACGTCGGGGTTATCATGCGCGATGATCATCGCGCATGATAACCCCGACGTGCTGACATTATGCGGATATGAAGGGGAAAACTTCTATTTAAACACCAAATTGATAACTATCCAGCTGCGAATATCTGATTAGTAACATGTTGATGATGTTTACAGCTATATTCCGGTGTGTAATTAGTTGCGAAATAGCATCTTAATCATGAATTTCGTTTGCGCTGTCTCTTTTGGTATAATACCTGTAACAGTAATAAATTAATGCGATACAAGCCTGCATCATATTACTATTATAATTTAACGTTAAATTACTTTAATAAAACTGCATTAAAATCGTAAAATAAATACAAATGGATGAAACCTGTGCCCGGCGTTTATTTCTGGGGTAGAACTGCAATTCATAGACAGTCTGCATTTTATTATTATTGCTATTATTATTATTATTATTATTATTATTATAGACAGTCCTCATTTTGATTGATTATCACACTCAAAACCTTGACGAACCGCAGGAAATACACTAGTTCAGCAGAAAAAAAATCTTTGCTACACTTATGCAATCATACTACATCGAGCCAACTTTATGTCAGGGCCTGTTACTATTATTATTATTATTATTATTATTATTATTATTATTATTATTTTAAGCTTTGTATTCCACAGCGAAATCCCCACGATATCCGCAGTAAACCACTGTAAAAAAAAAAAAAAAAAAAAAAAAAAAAAAAAAACTACTGGAATATATCAATTATGATGTGCTCCGTTTTGTTCTTCGATTATTTTGATAATTTTGCTATACTAATTCTGGTGTGTCATTTTTCCATACTACATGATCATCAAGTTTTACGTTTCGCGTAGTTTCGTATTTTTCTGTATGTCTGTGACACGTTACTACCGCCTAACACCATCAATCTTGTATTTAAGATTCTCTTTTTTTTCGTATATTCCCCTATAAAGCTGTTTAAACCCTACTTGACGAGGCCCTGATTTTAGTACAGTGCATCTTAGATAATATATATACTGTTAGGATCTGTGGTCCTTTTATGATTCAGTATAGTAGAGCCTTCTCTGAGTCATCGCTGGACACGGATGTCAAACGTTTTCACTTTTCTTTCACATACACACATAGATACCCTCTACTCTAGACTAGATAGACTAACAACTAAAGGAGTATTATATATAAATTGAATTATTCTTCTCGTTGACTGAACATCACGAAAACATATCTATATAATTTTGACCAGCCTTAAACCCCACATTATATATATATATATATATATATATATATATATATATATATATATATATATATATATATATATATATATATATATATATATATATAGTAAAACTGGGGTTTACAGGGGTATATCTTATTTTTCTTATTTCTCAGAAACATAGATTGTGGGTACTCGTTAGAACGGCCTCACCGAGGCGGTTCTAACGAATGCACACAATTTATGTTTTGAGCAGAAATATGAAAAGTATGTGAATTTTTAGCTGAAAACAATCAGTTTTTGGTGGTGAAATTTTCAATATATTTGAATAAGCATGTTTTCGTAATGAAACTTTCACGCTTTACAGAGTAGAAATTTATGAATACCCAGGAAATGCCAGAATCACGAAGCACAGCCCTCCCGCGTCACCAGAAGTAGGATAGATGAGGAGCAAATCATGATAAAAACAAACGCCAAATATGAAACCACAAACGCTCAAAGAAAGAAGAATTGCAAAAGAGGAACTGCCTCTGACTACAAAAGACTCTGTCTTTCGACTTGTGATATGAGGCGTCTGGGGGTTTTTTTTCTGTTTTTTTTTTTTTTTTTTTTTTTATTATTATTATTTATTTATCTCTTATTTCTCCTTTTGGTCTCGGGAAGCTGTGCTTCGTGACTGCGGCATTTCCTGGGTATCTTCTCTTACCATTACGAAAACACACCTATTCAAATATATGGAAAAATTTACCACCAAAGAATGAAAATTTTCAGATAAAGAATCTAATACTTTTCATATTTATGCTCAAAACATAGATTGTGGATACTCGTTCGAACCGTCTCAGCGAGGCGGTTCCAACGAGTATCCATAATCTATGTTTTAGGCAGAAATAAGAAAAATAATGTATGCCCCTGTAAACCCCAGTTTTACTATATAAAAATGGGGTTTAAGTGGGTAAAAATTATATAGGTATGTTTTCGTGATGTATACTGTCAACTGAGCAGACCTATCAAAGGATTACCTAAATTTAATAATTAAGCTTTCGTTTGTCGTCGTGTATTCCTGTGTACCCCGCACCAGAATATATTGTATATTTATGCATGTCTTTCCTTTGGATTTATACTTTAACATGTGGCATTCTCTAATACCACATTAAGTGTAACATTATTACACGTACAAATATATTTTGTAAAAGTAATGAATTTCAGCCAAACGGATTTGTACGATTCATAACTCTGTTTCTGAAATGCACACATCCAATCTCATATCGTTACGTACTGTCGAATCTGGATCTACAGTGCTTGCAAAGACATCTTCGGGGAAGACCCGTAACTAATGTTGCGAGAGCTTATGGCCCGACCCCTTTGCATTAGTTATATGCAATAAAATATGATTAATCTATCTGTTTTGTTTGCAGGACGGAATAGGTAGAACTGCAAGAATATGTCGTGTATGAGACGGATAGATAGAAAAATCTGTCCCATGGTTCTCTGTCTTGCATCACGAGGCACTGACTGTGATCCCGAGAAACGAATGTTTCTATCCACCCTTCGAACCCATGATAGATTCTTTTTCTCACTTACCTTTCATTTCTGAACGTAGAAGTTTAATACTGCAGTTACTTCGAATGCTGACGTCCACCATATTGTGATGACATTACCGTGGCGTTAATTGACATCATTATTTTGAGTGGTGTGAACCTTAACGATGGCATACGGGACGCCTATACAACTGGTGCATATCTAACACGTGAGAGCTCTCGATTTTTATCCTTCCCTGGGTAGAATAACCTGGGTTTGGATAAGAATTGCTATCCTGGAGTAAAATCCAGGATTTCCTTATCTCTTGTGCAATGAAAGTACCTTCTGCATAAGGCGAGAATCTAATGAATATCGAAACGACGGCGGGTCCGTATCAGTGCTAGCACATTTAACCCTCGACGACATCATTAAGATAATGGCATCATTACCCGAAAATACTGATATTAAACTACTGTGTGAGAAATGACGTTGCAGCGTCGTTGTAACGACGTTGTTGCGACGTTGTGTGTTTGCTGGGAATGTACCTATATCAGCTTGCGCTTCTCTACAGTCCCGATCATTGTTATAGAGTAGTAAGCATTGACCCATTTACGCCGAATGGACTCGGCTAACTGAACTCTTTAAACAGGTCTAAAAGAAGGGGTGTCTGGTTAGTTTTTATCATCAACATATGTTATAGAAATTCCTGTATTTAATGCAAACGGTATAGATCCAGATCAGACGCCGAGTTCTGTTTGGTCTACACTATTGCCAATGTCCTTTTAACTGGACGCTGGGCATAAATTAGTTAATGGAGGTATGTCTGATTATTGTTTAATTATTTTATTTTTCTGTGCAACGCATTTAAAGAGTATTTGCTCAAGTTTCAAATGTGTACGAAATGTATTCACTCTGAATCACTTAGTTCTGTATTGTACGTAGATGTCGACGTAAACTTGTGCTTATGAAAATGTCTTTCTAGAAGTGTGGTTTCCAATAGAAATTAAATGCGGAATTGCATTTTACAGTTAACAGAAGACGTATCGTATGATATTAGCTACTCCATAAAATAAAGAAATACAATTAATAAGGGAAAACCATAATTTGACTCATTAACGCTCTCTCGAAATCCACAAGAACTGACTGACTTGAATTGTCAAGGGTCCGTTTGAGAGGTACGAACTGGTATATAAGACTTGTCATACATGTAGCAACACTTTTGTTCGAGTAAATGTGCTTCGATTTATCAGAACAGGCTGCGGATATTCGCAGTGGAGCTTTGACGTGCAAGCGTACTAGTCAAATGTAGTATGTGCAACTGTACATGCTCTAACAAGCCTGCGCACTTGTATTTACCCGAAGTATTCGAACACCTTAATTCTTACCTTACTTGTTACCCGATGTTATGTCTAAAATTACTGGATGAATGGCAAACAGTGTAGACCCAGATTCTGCGGCGTCTCATCTGGGTCTACACTGTTTGCTCTGGCCTGTTTATCCGAATACATACGGTAAATGCGGTCTACAGTTTTACAAATCCGTAAGATATTTTTTTATGACTCAGTACATATGGCCTTTATATAAAGCAATACTTTTATCTGGGTTCATCAACCCAAACCGTCAATATAATTTGAAAATGGAGACCATTTTAGGAAATAATACCTAAAACATTCATTTCTAATTGGCACTGCCGGCTAATTTCAGTATAACGCAGTGTTGTATTTCATATTACTTACCACTATCACGCTTAACTTAACGCTGCTGCAGGAACAAGCAAACGCCATTTGCGCCCAATTTTCCCCAAAAATAAGATCTGGCATCGCATTCAAAAACACTTCATGCAAAACATGTCTAATGTTATAGGGTAGGATGCAGGCCTTCTCGCATCGAAAAAGAGCCAATTTGCCTCTCAGGCATCATATAACAAGTATAACGAGATAGTAGATCCCCTGAGGTAAGCCTATATTTTTTGCTTCATTGATTTGAGTTCTCGTGGTTGTATTCTGCTGATAGTTTGCTATTGAGAACAATTATATTACTGTTTACGTACTTGTCACATATTTACACGTGTTCAAATTCATCTCGAGGAAATGATATCACAAACGTGACAAGGAAAAGTAAGAAAACAGTCGACTCTCGTTATCTCGACTTCGCTTATCATGAGTAAGCCCTTATGTCGAATTGAAAATCTGGTCCATGTTTTAACATGGAAATCCAAGAACAGGTAACTATATATTGTGGCAAAGAGGAAAAACTGTTTTTCCACAATATTTTCAATATAGCTCTAACTTCAAGAGCCAAATTACATATTCATTTGTGGAATATGGTTGTTCGATTTATTTATTTATTTTTTTTTTTTTTCGCAATTCAGCAAATCAAATATGTCGAGGTACGGATATCTTGAAATATTACAGAGAGTCCTTGGGACTTCGAGATAACGAGGTTCGACTGTATATTCTTTCTTTTTTAACATTTGTTTAGAATAAAGAACGCAAATACTGAGAAATTTTACAAACCTTTATCTCTTTTGGCTTAATCAGAGAAGACAGATTAGTGGTATTTGTATAACACAGGACAAGATTTCACTGATATATCAAACCCGATTTTCTTGCTAAAAACATATGAAAGCTATTTTAAGTTAAACGGATACATTATAGGGGAGACTATTCTATTGCAATAGCTTTGCGTTCCTTTTAAAAATGGGTCTAGTCAAAAACGAAATACTTGGCTCCCCCTGGGCTTTCCTTAGAATCTCCATCTTTAATTTTACAATAGGTAGCTGTAGCATTAAAGCTACACAGGTTTTACAATGTTCTCGGCAACTATGAATAAATAATTTAGAATCCGACGGGTGATTTACGCTACTTACTATATCACACCTTATATTCGTAGAATGACAAATGATATTTATTGTGGTGCTGTGGCATTTTCTTTACAGACGTTCGGCCTATGACAATTTGGGCCAGAGAAATTGTCTTGGGCGGACATTTCGGCTTTCATTTTATTTTATATATCTTACTATATTTTTGGTTTGGCTTAACGGCCCTTCAAGAGCATTTTACTCATTTGATATTCTTGAAACTATTAAAAAATTACTCCTAACTACAGATTAACACATTCGTTTACTACAATAACATGATTTAAAACATGCTTTAAGAATCTGTAGAGTTACTCCGCCCTCTGGCAAGATTTTAGCAACAATCACACTGTTGTTTACGAATTTTATCTTTTTAATTTTGAAATTTATTTAAAAACTTAAAACAATGGTTTCTTATAGATGCCAGCTTGCCTAGCATTTGAAATATCAGGCCTTATTTTCTCGGAAAATGCAAGTAGAATGTCGTCGTCTAAAATTCTGAATAGCACTTCAAGCATGCTTTCGAGATACGACAACTTTTACTCATTCATCGTCTACTAATGTCGTTCCCAGCCGGTGGCCAAACATTAATATAAATAGTATTGTAAATAACATCGTTGTTGCGTGACAACAAACTACTCTATTAGAATACAATTTGTACTGACTATCCAATTTCTGCTACTGTCACCTGGCATTTGTAATTTGCATATAGCATGACAAACGCTCTGAAAGAGAAGGAATCATTATTAGAAAGAGTCTGAGGCTAACATACCAAAATCGTGTTTCGAATAATCATTGTCGATAGACACAAAGGCTACATTAGAAATGTTCAGACAGACAGACATGGACCCAACGTAAATCGGGTATAATCAGGTGTTCATGGAAAGTAAGTATTACTTGGTAAGCACTATTCGCCCACCATGCCTATTAGCCTGAACAGAGATTTAGAACAAAAATGGAATTAATGTCCGGGGTTTAGATAATCTGTTTGTGGCTTAGCTATGGCAAAACCATCAGAATTAAGTCTGGAAACAGCCACAAGGTAGGGATTGATTCCTCCCATAAGAGCTTCCTAAGTGTTGACACCAGTTTAGTTCTTTGGTATTCCTGAGTCAACAGTCTCGTTGTGAGCAGTCAACCTCGTTCGTTAAAGTCCTAATACTCAAAGCAGGCTCTAGCATAACAGATAGATTGTGAAATGAAAACACCGTATGCTGGTGCAGAATACTGTTGCTCAGAAACGGAAAATCAACTATTGGAAAGTTGAAGTCATCCCGCTTGTCGTTAAGCCTAGTATTTTATTTTTATTGTTGGTATAATGGTATAAATCCAAGCATGATGGAGATGTTATCGTCTCAGGTGTTTCTTTGATTTCAAGTTCATGTGGGCAAGTTCATGTGGGCATTCTGAAAACTGAATTATTCAGTGATAATACATCATCTATGAATCTGTAGATGAAATTGATTTGAAATTGATTTGTGAAGCAAGACTTTGTTTGCCTGCTTTCATAAGACCCTGTATACACTAAACTCCACAAAGATGTTTTCGATTAGATATTCTAACATCTTTACAACTTCTGCATCATAGTATTTTGTGATGCATCAGATTATTTGTATGCATAACCAACGACAACATACTGGAAGCGACGCTTTCCATCTTGTGAAAGAAACACTGGTGTGGTTGATAATATCTCGTAATATAGTTTTCGGTTTGTCACGAGGAAGTTGAGAAATCAAAAGATTTAATGCTGTTTACAGAATAGAACAATTATGAGTGTAAATTTTGTAGGAGCTCTTTGGATTTTTTCAGGAACCACATCTGTTTGGCACCGCTTCTTGCATATGCGGTGTTGCAATACTTCTGAAGGCCTTCTTTCACTGCTGAGCCCGCAATGTTGCGTTGTTTGTATGAATTCTGGTGCAGTTTAGGAATCCTATATAGTTTAGGAAGATCAAGTTCTTCATCAGAGACAGAAATTTCGAATAACATATTCCCTGGACAACGTAGTGAGCCTGTATGTCGGGTTCCCTTCTGTTGCACTTATGCCAAGCTCCTGTATTAAGCAGTTGAAATAATGTGTTTTGCAAACAAACACACAATATTGTTGGACGCCTTGCCTGCTGGAACAACAACAAAATTTATGACGGAGATCGGCTAATTCAGCAGAAACGTCTGGATCGCCAAACGCGGGATGGTTCTGCTGAGTATCAAAATACGTCTGTTTACCAAGGACATCACCGTTTATACCCATTTAGAGAGTGTATTAAATGTGTTGTATGTCCTCCTGTTTGGCTCTGCGTCGTGCATACTCTTCAACAGAATCAAATATTAACATTGAATTCTGTTTCCAAGTAAACGACCTCGGTTTCTTATATTTAAGGTCCTTACAAAGAACGTCTCTGAGTTTGTCATAGTGTACGATATTAAGGTCACCTGTTATAATGTGGCAAGTTGGCGTATAACAAAACTCAGATGATTGACAAGTACAGACGGGAGGACTGAATGTAATGTCCTTGGTGTTTAGACTCTGCACTACAGTTTTATGTTTGAATATTTAAGGTGCACTGGAAGTTAAATAATTGCAGGAAACCGTTATTGGGCTCCAGTTTTTGAAGTTATGATCGAGATACAGCTAATCTTACTTTCTCGCAATTCAGAATATTACTAATATTTACGGCATCGAGACCCTTATTTCTGAATATTTCGCTTTTTAGTCTCTTCTAATGAACCTGTCTGGACAAGCTTGTATAGCCTAAATCTAGCAATCTCTAAAATAATGGCAGTCGGCTTGTATTCAGGAGACTTTGATATGAGCACCTTCATACCCAAAGTTTTCTGTTGTAAAGAGCGTAGTTTTGTTACCATAGTACGAAAATCATGATGAACTAATGGCTGCTGTATTAATGGCAGGAGAATGTCAAATGTGACGTCGTTATGGAGAAAACGTTTAATGGTATGGAACAATTTAAAGCAGTTTAATTTACATATCAAGTTTAATTTCATTCAAAAAAAATTAAGAGAAAAGTCCAGGGAGTGCCACAAAAACATTTATTTTTACTTATCAAATTTTATTTCAATCAGAATGGAACATTTGTAATTATCCTCCTAATATGCTTAATATAAACATATGCCTTCTATACTATTTTTGATATCTCATTAAAATGGTACTCTTTGAGTTGGAAATGATTTGATTAGTAACTCCAGTCCTGCCTCCTAAGAATATAATTTAACGTACTTTAAGTATCGTCTACTCATCTGGAAAACATACCTATATTATTTTGACTCCCTAAAACCCCACTTTTATATTGTAAAACTGGGGTTTACAGGGGTATACATTATTTTTCTTATTTCTGCTCAAAAACATAGATTGTGGGTACTCGTTAGAACCGCCTCGTCGAGGCGGTTCTAACGAGACGAGGCGGTTCTAACGAGTACCACAATCTATGTTTTTGCAGAAATATGAAAATATCAGTACTTTTAATCTGAAAATTTTCCTTTTTTGTGATGAAATTTTCAATAGGCTATATTTGAATAGGCGTGTTTTCGTAATGTAACGTATGTCATAAACAGACATTCTAAATGTACGCATGCATGTGGCGTATCTTTCGCATATTCAAAGAACGATGAAATAGTGTGATCGTCCTACCGTTTTAAACTCCGTTTCGGAAATGGAGAGGCACGGAGCGTCGTTGAGCTGAACAGCAACGAAGTCCGAGTAACTGTTTTGACAGACTTGTCCCATCACTTTCATTTTACGAAGGAAACAATCAGTCTTTTTACGGGATATCTATCGCGAGATAGTCCTGTGGCGAGTTCACTTTTCTAGAATTGAAATACCAAAGACAAACTTCGGTTAAATAATGGTTTGCCCCTCAGCGTCTGCAGTTAACAGTTTTAATGTTACCATTTTACTACTCGTACATATTTGAAAATGTTAAATTATCAAGACAGCCCATTTCCTTTCCACCGAACGTTACTTCACACCGGTAACTTGGAAACAATAATAAAAATAAAATGTGTCGCGTGAAAATGCGTATAACATGAGAGCGATAACTTAATCATCAATTAGACAATGCTCTGGAACAAGTAAAAATAAGGTGAAACAAGGAAAGGCAGGCAATCTCTTCACACTGGCACAGAGTTCTCCTCATTTTGGTTGCGATCATACTGAGTGTATAAAAATGATTAACCAAGCCAGGTTAATCAAGTAATATACCCCAGTATAAGTCCCCAATCGTGCCAACGTGAAGAGACTTGCTTGGAATTGCCTATTGTATTGTCTGTATTATGTTTTAAATGTTGTAAATAGTATAGTTAAAAAAAAATCTAACTTTGTTGGAGTATTCTGTGTACAGTTAGGCATCGCGCAACCCGGAACTTAATCAAAATGTAAGTCACCCTCGGTGCGTCTTGGCCACCTATGGCGTATCAGAAGGCCCAGATAAACCTACGCATTCTCGTAGTATAATCATGGCCTTTGTTCTTCGTTTACAGACCCATTGATTGGCAGAGGATTTACATGAAATGTAAACATATAAGTGAAGGTACCCAGAAAAGCCTCAATCAGGAAGAATAGTCGTCCCGAGGCACACAGAGAAGATGAAAGGGATCAAACATGTTTTTTTTTTTATGCATTAACATTCGCCAGGTCCCGCGGGAAGTGTTGAAAACCGAGGCCAAAGGCCATGGTTTCCAATACCTCCCAAGGGACCTGGCGAATGTTAATGCATTGAAAAAACATGTTCGATCGCTATTATTGCATAAAAACTTAAAACATTTGTTACATTTCTTTCTCGCACTATTTTGTTTTGCCTTTTCACCGATGTCTCGCGAACGTAATTTCCACGGACTATGCTCGTTCTAGGGCCGGGCAGTACATATCTCGTAACGGCAGCAAATCTGCGGCTCCGGTACGATCATATTGAAAGTTGCGTAGCCGTGCATTAACAGCGCGTGAATTGCCTTGTTAATACACGGCTTTTCGCCGGTTAATGCACGGCTGTTAATAATGTGCGGCACTGCTTTTTATGCAATAATGATGAACAAACAATGACAAAATAAGCGCAACACCGAAGAAATACCATTACGAAAACACGCTTATTCAAATATATAGAAAATTTCACAACCAAAAAAAAGAGAGAAATTTTCAGATAAAAAATCCGATAGTTTTCATATTTCTGCTCAAAACATAAATTGTGCGTACGCAGTAAGAACCACCTCGACGATTATACTGATTGGGTATGATGTGCAGGTTACCTGATTAGATTTTGAGGGAATTCCGTGGAAAATTTACAGAATTGTTGCCATTTGTAGTTTTGGGCATTTTGATATTGTCAGCAGGATATCTCTAAGAGTATTTAAGCTAGTGTCTTGAAATTCTTTAAATATGCTGATTGGAGGTGGTGTATAGATTACCTGATTAGAATTTGAGGGAATTTCGTGAAAACTTGACGTAGTTATGCCCTTTGCGTTTCTGGGAATTTGGACCTTTGCAAGATATCACAAAAAAGTATTTCAGCTTGGACCTTGAATTTCAATATACCGATTAGAGATGATGTGTAGATTACCTGATTAAATTTTGAGGTAATTCCAAGTAACATTGATAGAATTATGGCCCTTTTAAGTTCTGGGAATTTTGACCCTTTCTGCAAGATTTATCAAAACGTGTTAAAGTTAGGGTCTTGAAATTAAGTATGCGGTCCGGGAATGATGAGTAAATAACTTAATTAAATTTTAAGTCTGGTCTATAAATTTTAGATGGAGTTGGGCTTACAACGGAATAGAACAGAACATAAAGATTTGTAATCAAAATGTCTAGAGAATCGTTATAGCCTGACTGAATTTATGCCCCTTTTGGACTTAGACATTAGTGTTATTAACAACCTTGTGAGCAATTGTATGGGTATGGAGGCTTTATATATTTATGATGATACAAAGGAAATTTGCAAAGGGTATGGTTGTGTCATTAGACCAACTTGGTACTTTAATAAGGTGGTGTGCAAATCCATATTAGGAAGTGCTTTTTTAAGAAGTGGCGCTGATATATCTGTTTTTGTTTTCTTTTTTTTGTTTTGTTGTTTTGTTGTTTTTTTGTTGTTGTTTTTTGTTGTTTTTTGTTGTTTTGTTTTTTTTTTTTTTTGTTATTTTGTTTGTTTTTATTTTTGTTTTTGTTTGTTTTTTGTTACATATGTTTTGTTGTTGTTTTTTTTGTTTTTGTTTTTTTGTTTTTTGTTGTTGTTTTGTTGTTGTTTTTGTTTTGTTTTTTTTCTTCTGAAAACACTTATACTATTTATTTTCAATTACAACACCATGCTGTTAGGATTACATTTATATACAATCCTATGTCACTCCTACTTTAATGACCGATGGTTAGAATTGGTAAATTGGCATAATCATTTCAAGGCGTTTTTGTGGTTGTGCAGTAAAACAAACGCTAAGTAAGCTGATTACCATGACCCAGAGACCTTGTTTAGGAGGAATATTTGTATACACATATTGTATTTTTTCTTATTTCTACATAATAACATATGTTATGGGAAGTCATTGGAAGCGCCTTGGAGAGGCTCTTCTAATAAGTACAATGTACTTACAACATATGTTTATGGAGACATTGAGAAAATTTCCCCAAAATTGTCATCACATACCCTTTCTTAACAGTCCTTAGATGAACGTTAAACTTTCTTTAGTTTGTCTGAATAGGCGAGGCTTTGTATATTAGTTAATTGTACTGCTCTGACAGCAGTACTTTATTTATAGGCATTAGCTGCCTTAGACACATCGTGAAACCTTAGGTTGCGACAGGAATGTTTCCTTTATAATCATATTTGATTGGAAACCTCACCACGGTCATAGTATGTATTCGAGATAATGGAAAAGATCTCGTTTATGAGACATATCAAGCAACTTAGCAAAGCCGCGTGACACTTTTTAACTTCCAAGTCGTTTGTTGCAAGCAAAACCCGGATCCAGTTAAATAGACGACATATGTTCAGTTTTATGCTGTATGCAGTAGTATTGGTGGTACAAAAAATGTCACAATCAGGGAATGTAGCCTTCCCAAGGCTCTTAAACAGATCCTCATAATCCATACTTCAATATTTGTTTCACTTTAGCGAAGCTGACCGTTGTCTAAACGTTAGCGGCGGACTTCTATGAGAGAATGTGAAGATTTAGTGTGTACATCTGTACGAGTTGAAATTTCCTCGATAAACAGGATGAATAAACGAAGAGAAGCCGTGAGATAAGCACCACCTCGGAAAAATCAACATCACGAATATTGGCAGGGCGGTGTGCACTGCCTCAAAAGGGTCAACAGCACGAATATTGCGTCCTAGTATCGTCTTTCAGCTACATAAGTTGTGTCCCTTTAGAATGTGTAGATCGTAATGGTGCCTGGAGGTACCTCGTGTGTTTTTCTGTGTTTTCTCACGAGAAACATTGTTCTTTCCCAATGCGAAGAAAGCTGTCCAACACAAATAGAGGCTCAGATCCAATAAGTATTTAAGTATTTCATAAGCAATGAAAGGACCAAATGTAAATTCGAATATAAAAGAGGATCGGAATGATTAAATATCAAAAAACAAACGATAACACACACACACACACACCACACACACACACACACACACACACACATATATATATATATATATATATATATATATATATATATATATATATATATATATATATATATATATATATATATATATATATAATCTTCGCTTCCGATATACAGAGAAAAAACTTGTATGTGTACCATTTGACCGACGGCGTACAATTTGACTAATGGAATTTACTGTGCAATCGAGTACATTTTCGAAAAACCACGAAAATTCGCTTGTTCTTAACATTTTAACTCCGTCGATGGTTTCTTCTTTATTTTTTTTCTCCAGAAAATAGGTTTTGACATTTCATGCAAATTGTCTCCTTAGGAGAGGAGACAATTTGCATGAAATGTCAAAGCCTGTTTTCTGAGAAAAATAATAAAAATATTTCAAAATATCGTTTTCCCAGCATACTAAGCATTTATGATATATCTCATTCGTTTTGTTCGTATTCACGGTACATATGTAGGATCATGAAATAATTAGATTATGGAGACAGTTTAGGTTTCCGTGGGAAGACTTATGTCTACTGTTCAGTACTTAGAATACATCTCGTTGCAATGTCAGTTGGTACGTATGATTTTTATTAAATGCTTAGCGTGTTAGGTGAAACATTTAGCACATGAAAAGGAGAGGGAAAAAAATAGGCTTTGACATTTCATGCAAATTGTCTCCTTTTGGAGAGAATGTGCCTGAACTGTAAAAACCTATTATATGGGAAAAAAAGATATGAATTAGCTCAGAGAGCTGTAAAGATTGTTCGATACAAAAATAAAACACATTCTTTTATTAGTTCGTTAACGCCTTCTGTGTGAGGCATAGGCCTACTTATACGTGACACCTACACTCCACAAATATCTTGATAAGCCCGCGAGTACGCACGGTCTTACTTATACGGGCGTAGATGCTGATTAAACTGTGCGGTTGCACAGGCTGATCTGTGTGTAATTTTGTCTTTAGTCAGGGTCTATTTTGTTTGTATAGACGATTGCCACGAAAGCGACCAGGACTCAGTTCCCGACCGGGCCAGACGTGAGAATTTTTACGTCGTCTGTTTCATTGGCTCCAGGCATAAAATTACCCTTAACTCTTAACAGTAATTTCCCGAGTGTCATGATTCTGTTTAACCTGGAACTTCAGATAAAATTCGAATTAATCCGATATTTTTACTGCCTAGTGGTACAAGCCGGCGGCTAAAATTACTCCGCATCTGGTTGGTTCCATACTAATAAAGTTTCATGTTAAATAGTTATAAATGTTTTGCCTGTTTCATAAGTGTTTCTAAAGTCGAATCCCGGACTGTGCCATGTGTAAATAATATTCCTTCGTCTGTTACAAACAAACTCAATAAAACTGGGGTTGCTATGTTCGTTTTCTTTAGTTCTTTACTTTCAAAGCATCCATTTGTATCAGAGTGTTTGTTGTTGTTGTTGTTTTTTTTTTTGTTTTTTTGCCTTTGCTTAACGCCCTACAATCTTGTAGGAAGTGCTGTGCCCCGGCTCAGTTATACTAATTTTAAGATACAGTCGACTCTCGTTATCTCGAATTTCAAGGGACTCTCTGAAATACTTCGAGATATCCGTACCTCGATATATCAGATTTTCAGAGTTCAGGAAAAATAATTCGATTAACCACATTTAATAAATGTATATGAATTGGACTCTTGAATATTGAAAATATTGTGGAAAATAGGAGAAATTGCTTCCTATAGCAATATCTCCTTTCTTCCAGAATATTTTTTACCTGTTGTTAGATTTTCATGTTTAGGAAGGGACCAGATATTCACTTCGAGGTAAGTGGTTATTCAAGATACGCGAGCTCGAGATAGCGAGAGTCAACTGTATTTGATCTTTCGGACCTGTTTTATTCCGCGTAGCATCCCGGGCTTCTTTGGCTGAACGCAACACGTGCTGAGTTACAGTAACTTCGGGCATAAAATTTCAGTATAAAATTACATACTGAATGAAAATCCAGAATCATATCGATACATAAGATTTATCCCAAATCCTAGGTATTCTATAGTTAATCAGTTGTAGTCTGGAGACTTCTAAAAGGGTAAATTGCAAACAGTGTAGACCCAGATCAGATGCCGCAGAATGCGGCGTCTGATCAGGGTCTCCACTGTTTGCAAATAGTTCATTTTTCTCTTGTAATATCTAAATCACATAGCCAGACATACCTAAAATCGAAATTAGACTCTTCCGATATATAGTGTGGGGAGTTCATTCAGTCTACAATGGGTTAAAAGTGCGAGAGGGATTTTTTTATATATCGGCAGTGTCTATCTGGTCAAGGTTTTCACTATTGAAATACACAGTGATTCAGGTAGCTGATCAGCAAGCTATGCTGGGCCTTGGCTATATGATTATATATGCATATGGCATAAAAAAAAAACGTTTCATACAGCACGTCATGATACTGTATTTGCCCTAAATAGTCGTACATATTAACTGCTTATCATAATTGTCTCACAATTTGAACAAGTTCAATTTCACTACTGTAAAAACCTAGGTGTTGGGACACCTTATCTATTTAGTACACTTTTCTTAAAATTTGGAATACTCCATTCTACCACCTGTTGATGTGTCTATGTATGGCAAACAGTGTAGACCCTGATCAGACGCCGCGTTCTACGGCGTCTGATCTGGGTCTACACTGTTTGCAAAGGCCTATCCTATCTGTCCCAATACAGTCGAACTTCAATGGCTCGCACATCTTTTGGACCATGGAAAATTGTTCTAAAGATGGTTTATTCATAGCGCCAGGTCAAGAGGCAACTAGGGATAGTTTAGGGATTTTTTTTTTTTTATTCGGTCTTCTACAAAATAGTGGTATATTGAGTGTACTCATTAAATGAGACGATTCTAATATATACACATAACATATATTTTTATGATTATATAAAACAATTACCGAAAATATCCGTAAATATTTGTTTTCTTGAGCTGTCAGAAGAATTTTCTAGGGACTAAAAAAAAAGAGTTCGAATCAGCCAGGCCCACGATAAACGAGACATCAGTGTTCGAGTTATTGAGTTCTACTGTATTCAAGTGTCTGAAACCCACTGTATGAATGGCAAACAGTGTAGATCCTGATCAGACACCGCGTGTACACTGTTTAGTCAGGCCTGACTGTCCGAATATGTAAAGTAGATACGGAAAATTTCGTTGGTAGCGTAATAATTAATATATCGTTATATACGCCATCGTTGTAACTTCAAATGTCTGGATTTGGAAAAATTGATGTCAAAAGAGTAGCCACGTGAAGTCTACTCTGTCCGAATATGTAGGGTAGATACGGATTTTTTTTTTTTTTTTTTTTTTTTTTTTTTTTTTTTTTCGTTGGTAGCTTAATAAGTAATATATCGTTATATGCGACATTGTTGTAATTTCAGCTGTCTGGATTTGGAAAAGTTTATGTCTAAAGAGTGGCCACGTGAAGTCTACTTTGCGACAAGGACACTGTTTACTAAACCCAGCGGGCAAATGGAACTGCCATGTGTAGGTATTGCAATTGTTCTTGCGTGATGCAGTGTCATTGGTTTTAATACAGCTGCCGACAAAGAAGCTGTGCTAATTTGATCTGCAGACAATATGGTAGTGCTGGGAATTTCAGGGCAAATACAAATGCTGTAGTTACCCTTTTTGTTTTGACAACGCATTTTCTGCAATATTACGTGTGCGCTCAGCGTAGACTCAGATCAGCCTGCGCGGATGAGTCTTCGCTGTCCGCCTGAAGACGCTTTGTATCTTTGACAACCCACAGAATGCCATGCGAAGACTCTGATCAGACTGCGCGGATGCGCAGGCTGATCTGAGTCTTCGCTGGGCGCTCATACATTCATGTAGGAAATGTTGTGTCCCGGTTCAAATGATGTAAATATGGCAGAAAAGGCCATTTCGCATGGAATACAGCCACCCAAAGGCAGCCCATAATGTTTCAACGACACGAAAAATGGACTTGTATAAATCTAAGGACTACTGTGCTTTCGACATAAATCTTAGGACTACTGTGCTTTCGACATAAATCTTAGGACTACTGTGCTTTCGACATATTTCAGTTAGTCATGCTTTGCTTATCGCTTTACACAAAAGGAGTTTTGCAAACTTTTGTCATGATTTGATGCAAAACCATTTGTCGTGACTACCTGTGCACAGTCGAGCCCCCTCTTGACTCAAAATTTCATTTTCATGGGAAATTTTGGATACATTTGATGAGTTTGGGATACCGTATGTACCCTAAATATTCACACCCATTACTCTTTATATTATATTTCTCTCCAACAAGTCCATTTTACCACCTGCGAATGTGTGTAAAATTGTTTGGTGATTGGCACACAGTGTAGACCCAGATCAGACGCTGCGTACTGCGGCGTCTGATCTGGGTCTACACTGTTTGCTCAGGTCTGTCTGTCCGAATATGTAGAGTAAATACGGTAATTTGATCAAATCGAACTATCATCCTGCACCCCACCCCCCACCCCCACCACCACCCTATTTACAGTTCATTAGGTTTTTAAACAAACCGTTTGGTAGAAAACGGAATTTTTCAAATTTTAGGAAAAGTGTGGTAAGGGATTAAGCTGTCTAAATGTCGAGGGTAAAATTTAATGCGATAATGCCTCAACGAACCGTTTGGACCCGTACCAGACGCCGCAGAATGCTTGCTGCTCATCCAATAGGCTATAGTGCATTGTCTGTTAGCAAAATGGACCTGTTTAAACTTTAGGACAAGTATGGTTTCCCAATATTAACTATTACCGATCTCTGAGTACATTCAGCAGACGACAAATGGACGTTGTTTTTCCCCCAGGAAACAGGCTTTGACATTTCATTCAAATTGTCTCCATTCGAGATAATATGCATGAAAATGACAAAACTTATTTTCTCTGGAAAAAAATAAGAAAATATTTCAATTTGTCGTCTGCTGAAAATTTTACCAAGCATACTAAGCGTTATACAGTAATCGTCGTTCAGACATAAATAATGCTACGTTGATGTTCTGTCAGAAACATTTAAAATATTTTAAACAACATTATATTCGACGATATTTGCATATTCTCACGAGACTATAAGAAATCTGAGATGTTGAAATTTGATTTTTAGATTATGATATTCAGAATAACAATATTTTTCACAGATATTTCGCATCTGGATCTGTCATTTTGATCTGGCTGCACGAAAGAGTTGCAAATTGTATTTTCTGATTGAGGTGACGTGATAAATTCTCCGAGACAACTCGACAAAATTATTTTCCTCCTACTGAAAACGGGTCTACTCTAAAAGCATAGAATTTGCTCCAGTTTCTTTCCTTTTGGAGTAGACGTTTTCATAAGAGAATTGGTGTGCAGGAAAGCAAACAGGAAGTTACAAAAGTTGTCCCCTTGTCTAAAATGGCAGAAAATCCACCAAGTGCTTCCAGTCCCCCATACATACGGTGACAGAATATTGTTAAGAAAGATTTCAAAGTTATCCGACAAATTTTACTCAGCAAACGGTTTACAAATTTCTTGCTTTTCAGGGGAGGTGGGTGGGACTGTGAGTAAGAGAGTGGTGACGTGGTGAGGGTCGCGCTAGCGGTGAAAAAAAAAAAAAAAAAAAACGTTGGGCATTATATAAGTTTTGAAACGACAGGTCTCACAGTATTCTAATATGAGAATCATTTGAAAATACAGAACAAATAAACAAAAATTGCCGATCGGTTTGATTCAGTCTGTTCATATAAAAAATACATACCTCACGCCCCTCCCCGCCCACCCTCCCACCACACAAGCAGCATAGAGCAAAACTCTATTTTCACAAATTATGTAAGAGCCCATTAGTCCCTACCCAGTAAGCATTCTACATCATAAATCTATAGCGGGCCGTTATCGGCCCGTCAGGGTAGCTGACGGGCCGATAACGGCCCGCTTTAGATTTATAAATGATACTAGCTGGGTAAGGACCAGAAAATTAAATAATACCAGCACTATATCGCATTACGGGCGACGTTTTACGCCTTCACACAAGTATTTTTACGGCAACTGCCAAAGTTTGTCTGTTTGAGGAAATATTAAAACTTAGAGATACGGAAATGGGCTCTTAAGCCACATAACAAGACCTTTGCCATAATTGGGCCGCGTCATACGAAAACGTGTCTTGGGGCATATGTGGACAGTGAAGGCCCAGTTTGTTTTTGTTTTTTTTTTTTTTTTTTTTTTTTGTTTGTTTGTTTTTTTGTTGTTTTTTTTGTTGTTTTTTTTTGTTTTTTGTTTTTTTTGTTTTTTTTTTTTGTTTTTTTTTTTTGTTTTTTTGGTTTTACGGCCCTTTCAAGAATATTTCACTTATATCGAGCCGATCGTTCATCAAAGATGGGCGAAAACCGGAGAACCCGGGGCTAAACAACCTGACCATCCGTAAGCAGAACTTGGCTTTCCCATATGTGACCCGAGCGAGGCTCGAATCACAGCGGTGAGAAACCTAATGGATTAAGAGTCAACTCTCCTATCCACTTGGCTACGGGGGCCCGCGTAAAGGCTCAGATCAATCTGCACGTCCGCACAGTCTGGTCAGGGCCTTCACTAGCCACTAACAGAATCATTGGATACTTCAGAATGTATGGATGGAGAGCAAAGGCCCGTATGATACTTTGCGCATGCGCAGGAAGTCTTAATCTTCGCATTTTACGCATGTTCGAAGGCACTTTTACGCTTTGCGCGGCCCATATATAAATAGGATTTGCAGTGCATAAAGAGTCCTTTATTGTCAGCAACATTCTTTCGTGGAGATTGATCATGAAATATTTTCTACGGTCATTCTCTCCCTTCCGCTGATTCAAGAAGGGCAGTTGTCATTTTCTGGCGAAAGAACGTGCACAATACTGGTTAACCGCTTAGAGGACTAAGCCTGCCCAGTAAACGTGTGGTTAGGTAAACTGACCGCGCTCGACATGACCCCATTGGGTTGACTGGGCCGTAAAACCTCAAAACAAACAAAAGAGTCCTTTACGCATATGCTAACAGATAAATCCCAGGTACGCGCAGCGTAATCAACGTTTCTACTTTACGCCGGTATTTAGAAGCTACAATATCCCAGTGTTCTCCAGTCAGACATTAAGGACCTGATTAGAATACACAGATGGACTGGCACTAGCAGGCATCGCTGTTCGCCTACATACTACTGTATATACCCTAAGTACAGTAAAACCTGTGTAAGAGAGCCACTCTCGAGACTGACTTTAAATAGTGGTTGTCTGTCTCATAAAGGTACATGTCATGTAATTTTGCTAGCAAAATTACATGACATGTACCTTTATAAGACAACCACCTTTCCACATCAACCACTAAGGTCAATTTCAAAGGTGGCTGTCTTACACAGGTTTTACTGTATTCGGACAGACAGGCTTGAGCAAACAGTGCAGACCAAGCTCATGTACTACTGAATGCGAAGTCTGATCAGAGTCTACATTGTTTGTCACTCATCCAGCATTTTAAACTCATCTTCAGGTACCCAAATGGACTCTTTTAAATAAAAAAAAATCCAACAGGTAGTCCTGAGTGGTAAGACTTCCTCACTATCTCCAGTCACCACTTCAGTTGTATCACAAGGCACAGTACTTCGAGGACCCCTAGTTGTCTTGGTCTATTTGAATAACCTCCCAAGCAACGTCAGCTCAATGGCTCACCTGGAGTCGATGACTGTCTCTTCTGTAGTGCAGACATTGATGCACTGGAACTGCAGAAGAATATAGACAGACCACAGGACTGACAACGTGACTGACAAATAAAATTTGATACAGACAAATGCGAAGTAATTCGAAACGAACATGCGTATTGTTACTGACAGCTCTTGTATGATCCATGACCAGACTCTCTAGCATGTCAGTATAGCATAACTACCTGGACATTACCATCAATAGTGCACTATAGTGTAATACAAACTTCTAATTACTTGCCCAAAGGATTATTAGCTGCTTGCAACAGGTTTCAAATGGAAACAGAGATACACTTTCAGGAGAGACAACTCTGGATTGTTTTTTGACCTTTCTGAAAGGGGTATACTCCAACAGGAAAGAATTTTCTCCCCATGGGAGCAAATTCTTTCCTTTTAGTTTAGACCCCTTTTCACAAGGAGCTTGGTGTTAAGGAAAGCAAACAGGAAGTCACAAAAGTTGTCCCCACTGTAAAAATTCTTTCCTTTTAGCGTAAGACCCCTTTTCACAAGGGGATTGATGTTAAGGAAAGCAAACAAGAAGTCACAAAAGTTGCCTCCCCTGTAAAAATGGCGGATAACAACCAGACTATCCAGTCCCCTTATGTATGCTGCCGTAGTGTGGGACCCTTAACCCTAATCATGCTGAATAAATTAAGATGACATGCCCACTTCTAATTTCCGGCCAATCAGATTACTTGATCTAAGTTTTTGATAGAAATTCACATATTTAATGACAATCAGTGGAGATCCAGATCAGTTGGCTTCTTCAGAAGCCAACTGATCTGGATCTACACTGTTTTCTAAGACAGGGCATGTCGTGTTCAGCATGAGAAGGGTTAAACCCAGAACATCATCAACAAGCTAGATGTCTAGGAACAGCCACAATCACAGAACATAACCTACCACTGACACCAAGAGAAAGAGTAAACAGACCATGACAGTTTGTTTGTGTTGAGATTTTACGGCCCAGTCAACCAAATGGGGTCATGTCGAGCGCGATCAGTTTACCTAACCACACGTTTACTGGGCAGGCTTAGTCCTCTAAGCGGTTAACCAGTATCGTGCACATTCTTTCGCCAGAAACTGACAACTGCCCTTCTTGAATCAGCGGAAGGGAGAGAATGACCGTAGAAAACTTTTCGTGATCAATCTCCACGAAAGAATGTTGCCGACCTCGGCGGGGGTCGAACACGCGATCTCCTGGTCTCCAGTCGGACGCGCATCCAACTGAGCCATCGAGGCCGGCACAGACCATGACAGACAGTAAACTAACCACAAACCAAAGAGAAACAAAGCAATTAGACTCATCTCCCCTTACAAGGTGAGTCTTATGCTAGACAGGATCCTAAGGCTGGCATATTTTATCGGATAATCGATTATTGATCTATAATTTCCACAAAAATGATTATCGTTAGAGATTTGCTAATAATCGATTATCTCTTACTTTACCGTATTTACCCTTAGTATTCAGACACCTCAGCTCCTTACCAAAATCTAAAATTTGAACAAGTACAACTTACTACCCAATGTTGTGTCTAAAAATAGCTGGATGAGTGGCAAATAGTATAGACCCTGATGAGATGCCGCATGTTGCGGCGTCTCATCTGGGTCTACATTGTTTGCTCAGGCCTGTCAGATCAAATACATACAGTAAAGTACAACATATGGTAAGAGTCATGCTTACAGACAGGTAAAATTATGACCAAATCTTCAGTGATTACTAATCGATTATCGATCGCAATGGCAGGACTGATAATCGATTATCTTTTCAGCTCTGATTAGCCAGCCTTACAGGATCCACTAAACAAAAAACATACGACAACCGGAACCTAGAAACTGTAGAACACCGTAAAGCAAGATTTTATCACAAAGACTACCAACACACGAACAGCGTATCAGCCATGATTCAAGACTTGTATTTGAAACAACTGCAAGCCCGTCGCCAGCGAGTCAAGGTTATCAAACCATACCAAATTGTCAACTAACATATGGATGTCCTGGCCCCGAGGTTATAACTTTATTTTTTTCATGCTCAACTCAGCTGAGCATGAAATTTGTCCTGCTAATAAATTTCAAATTACTGACAATTGCAAATTCCTTCTTGCTTCACAGCTGAGCATGAAAATTTCTCTGCCAATAAATATGAAAATTCCAGCTATTGTATATGAAAGTGTTCACTATTGTTGGCATTTTCATTATTTTTTTTTTTTTTTTTTTTTTTTTTTTTGTTTTGTTTTGTTTTTTTTGTTTTTTTTTTGTTTGTTTGTTTTTTTTTGTTTTTGTTTTTTTCATATTTATTAGCAGAGAAATTTTCCTGCTCAGCTCAGCTGGGCATTAATAAAGTTTCATAACCCTGGGACCAGGTCTCCACACTATTTACTTATCTGCGATTACTCACACCAGGGGAGCACACAGACAGAGTTTAAGCGTCCATTTGTCAGCGTCAACCCATACAAGGATTTTCTACCCATCCTGCAGTCACCTCTTGAACAGCCTGAAAGCCGAGGTCTTCACGGCGCTGTCACTTGAAGTCTTAAAACAACTGGGATGCACGCAGAAAATCCCAAGACCTACCCCGTTTAAACCCTTAAAGCACTTAGCAAATTTGTACCATTCTACATTTGATTTTGTTATTTTTTCAGAGAATATTATACTTGACATTTTATGTCAGTCTTTTGCTAGCAGACGATTCACATGCAATGACAAGCCTTGTTTTCTCAAAAAAAAAAAAAAAAATACATATCAAAGCGCCGTCTGCTGTAGTTGTGACTAGCGCTTCAAGTGTTAACGCATAGCACTCATGGTAAATTTTTCAGCAGGCGACCTTATATAAATATTACATTTCTGAGAGACGATAGTACAGAATGTCACCCTGAGGAATATAATTATCAGATAGATAGATAGATAGATAGATAGATAGATAGATAGATAGATAGATAGATAGATAGATAGATAGATATATAGATACTTTATTAATGCAATAAGCCAAATTGGCCCATGAGCACATATACAATGAACATATCAATATAACAAAGGCGGGATAGCAGAACATACGAAACTACGAGTTTAGCGATGCTCTCCGCATCATTATTTCTTTTATTTTGGAGAGGTGCACCAATTACGGCACTAAAATCTAAAAAAAGAACCGGATATGGAAAAAGCAGTCTAACTGGCACGTTCTGTCTGTCATTTCTTTTTCTTTCTTTCTTTGCTTTTTTTTTGTAAAAAATTCGCTGTTGATTTGGAAAAAATCAATTTAGGTCATTTTGACGTGTACCACACAATTGCAAAGCTATATCAGTATATGTCTGTATAGTTACTGATACGTACATATATTTTCAAAGAAGAGCGGCGTAAAGCAGGAGTAGGATTCGCCATCAAGTCACACCTCGTCAGCAAGCTCTCAGGACTTCTCAAAGGCATAAATGACCGCCTGATGACGCTGAGACTTCCCTTATCTGGCAAGAAGCATGCAACAATTGTAAGTGCCTATGCACCCACAATGACCAACCCAGATGAGGTTAAAGACGAGTTCTATGATGATTTTGATTCTGTGATTTCTGCAGCACCCCGGACAGACAAACTCATCCTCCTCGGGGACTTCAATGCCAGAGTGGGCACAGATCACCAGACCTGGGAAGGAGTAATTGGATCTGAAGGTGTAGGGAAGTGCAACAGCAATGGACCCCTCCTTTTAAGGAAGTGCGCAGAGCATGAATTACTGATCACCAACACAGTCTTCCGTCTACCAACTCGCAGAAAGACAACATTGATGCACGCTCGCTCCAAACACTGGCATCTCGTTGACTATGTCATAGTGCGAAGGAAGGACAGAGAGGATGTCAGAGTGACTAAAACTATGTGTGGTGCAGACTGTTGGACAGATCACAGGCTTGTTGTCAGCAAACTCAACCTGCGCATTCAGCCTGTACGACGACAACAAGGAAAGAAGGTGCCAAAGAAATTAGATGTCTCCAAGCTGAAACAAGACAGCAAGAGGCAAGCATTCGTCAACGATCTCTGCAGCCGTTTAGATGCATTGGAACACAGTTCAGAAGATGTTAATGAGAGCTGGACAATCTTCAGAGACACCGTTCACTCTTCAGCAATGGATTCTCTAGGACCAGTATCTCGCAAACACCAAGATTGGTCTGATGAGAATGACAAAGAAATTCAGGGACTCCTTGAAGAGAAACACCAAAAACACAAGGCTTACTTCAGAAATACCAGCTCAGTATCTAACAAGACTGCCTATTCAAACATATGCAAGACAGTTCAGACGAGGCTCAGAGACATGCAAGACTCCTGGCTGAGAAAAAAGGCTGATGAAATCCAGTCCTTTGCAGACAGAAAGAACATGAAAAAGTTCTTTGATGCACTCAAGACAGTATGTGGTCCCTAGAGCTCAGGAACCACCCCACTCCTTAGTGCAGATGGAACTAGTCTTCTGACTGACAAAGAAGCTATCTTGAAAAGATGGGCTGAACACTTTAATGGTGTCCTTAATCGGCCATTATCTATCAATGATGAAGCTATCAACAGACTACCACAGGTGGAATGTAATCCGCTGCTTGATGAGCTCCCAACCGTCTCTGAAACAGTGAAAGCAAAAAAAATCCTGTCATCTGGCAAGGCTCCAGGATCAGATGCAATACCTGCAGAGATCTACAAAGCAGGAGGTCCTCCAGTTGCAGAGAAACTGACAGAGTTATTTCACATTAGGTGGAGAAAAGAAGCCATCCCTCAAGAATTCAAGGATGCAACAATTATCCACCTATTCAAAAGGAAAGGGAATCCTCAAATCAGTGACAATCATCGAGGCATCTCTTTATTGTCATTTGCTGAGAAGATCCTTGCTAGGGTCCTATTGAACCGATTGAATGAACACCTCGAACTGTCAGTGCTTCTACCAGAAAGCCAGTGTGGAAAACAGAGACAATAGACATGATTTTTACAAGAAAATGCCAGGAACAGAATGTGGGCCTCTACATGACCTTTGTCGACCTTACCAAAGCATTTGACACAGTCAGTCGTGAGGGATTTTGAAAAATTATGACAAAGTTCGGATGTCCTGCCAAATTCATAGCAATGGTGCGGCAGTTCCATGATGGTATGCTTGCAAGGGTCCAAAATGATGACGAGTTTTCTGATCCATTTCGTGTGACAAATGGAGTTAAGCAAGGCTGTGTACTAGCTTCAAACTGTTCAGCATGATGTTTTCTGCCATGCTTACAGATGCTTTCCAGGAAGGTGACAATGGTATACCTATTAGGTATCGCTTTGATGGGAAACTTTTCAACCTAAGAAGGTTGCAAGCTAAATCTAAGGTGCAGACAGAGGTGCTAGACGAGTTCCTCTTTGCTGATAACATAGCAAAAGGTGCTCCAACAGAAGAGAAAATGCAAAAAGATGTGGATCAAGTATCTGATTCATGTGACAGCTATGATCTCGCAATCAGCATCAGAAAGACTGAGGTAGTATTTCAGCCAGCACCTGGAAAGCCTTAAAAGGAGTCTACCATCACAGTGACAGGTCAACGACTGCAAATGGTAGACAAGTTCACCTACCTTGGATGCACATTGTCCAGAGTTGTGCACATTGATGATGAAGTCAATGCTAGAATTGCCAAAGCTAGTGCAGCTTTTGGCCGGCTACGTGGAAGTATTTGGGACAGAAGTGGAATCAGACTTGACACAAAGCTGAAAGTATATAGATCGGTAGTGCTGCCAACACTATTATACGCATGCGAAACTTGGACAGCTTACCAACGGCATGCCAAAAGACTGAACCACTTCCATACAAGCAGTCTTAGAAAACTTCTAAAGATCAAGTGGCAAGACAGGATTCCAGACACAGAAGTCCTGAAAAGGGCAGGGATGCAGAATGTACATACTCTTCTGAAATTGGCACAGCTAAGATGAATAGGCCATGTTACCAGAATGCCCGATGAAGGTTTGCCAAAGAAAATCCTCTATGGAGAACTTCAAGTAGGAAAACGTTCCCATGGTGGTCAGAAGAAGCGATACAAGGACACCATCAAAGCCTCCCTTAAAGATTTCAGCATACCAGCAGAGTCATGGGAACAGATTGCACAGGATCGTTCAAAGTGGCGAAGCCTCATAAAAAGGGGAGCTGGTGAATACGAAGCAAAAAGAATCAGCGAAGCCGAGCAGAAACGTGCACAGCGAAAGCCAGAGCTAAGGCATCACTAACAGAGCTTTCCTCCTCAGACCTCTCTTGTTCTATCTGCAACAGGCAGTTTAGAGTTAAGATTGGTCTCATCAGCCATCTTAGAACACACAAATAATAACACATCACACAGTTGATTCGGATTTGTCATTGTCAGTAATGACAGACGAACGAAAAATATTTGCCGCCCGTTTGTGGGTATATCTTTCCCGGTGCTTTATAAAAGAAAAATAATGATGCGGCTTTACATTGCAAGTCTTATATAACAAGAAAAGGTCACATTTTTACATATATTGCGTGTGGGTAGTGTTACTGTGAAAAATATATGTTCCGTTACATGAGTCACGTTATGTCATGTGCGAAGTTTGAGAACCCGAATCAGCCTGCGATTCGGGCTGCCGCTCTCCTACGCCCGTCTTCAGTCTTAAATGATTCTGCAAAGGCCAGCGGCGTTCATAGTATAGCTCCCGACCGCACCTTTGCGCAAGCTGATACTGGCTCTCCCTCTCACTACCGATACCACATTATTGTCACAGGTCTCGCATGGTACGTGTGCCTGTACATACTCTATGTAACACATACAGTTGACTCTCGCTATCTCGAACTCACTTATCTCGAATAACCGCTTATCTCGAAGAGAAAATCTGGTCCCTGCCTAAACATGAAAATCTAACAACAAAGTAAAAATATTGTGGAAAAAAGGAGAAATTGCTAAGGAGCAATTTCTCCTCTTTTCCACAATATTTTCAATATGTCTCTAACTTCAAGAGTCCACTTCATATATATCTATTAAATGTGGTTAATCGAATTATTTTTTCCTGAACTCTGCAAATCTGATATGTCGAGGTACGGATATCTCGAAGTATTTTAGAGAGTCCCTTGCAATTCGAGATAACGAGAGTCGACTGTTATCCGCCCGGGGATGAGTGGCAGACGCAATGTCTAAACAGCTCTCCGCGGTCCCAGTTAGTCATAAATTACATCCGTTGATATAAGAAGAAGAAGAAGAAGAGAAATAGAGAGAGAATAAAGAGTGCTCTATGTATAGCCACGACGCATTTTATTATGCCAAACAGTACATACGTTGATTAAAAAATTCTCTGCACAAAGCCATAATGCATCTAATAAATCAGTATAGTATGCCACTGTGTAACTTGTAGCAGGGTATGCTAAACAGCTCTCCCAGGTCCCAGGTCCCAGTTAGCCACACCGACCATACTTTGATTAAAACATGCTCTGCATAAAGCCATAATACCTTTAATAACTCACCAAAGTATGTTAGCATGCAACCGGTAGGCCCGGGTATGCTAAACAGCTCACCCAGGGCCCAGTTAGCAGTACAGTACATACGTTCACGACATGAATATAAGTGCTCAGTGAGAAAGTATAATGCGTAAAATAAATTATGATATGTATTTATTTATTTATGATATTATTGACCCCAGGGCCCAGTTGTTCAAAGCTAATGATGTCGTTAATTAACGTTTCGATAAAATTTACATCGAGTGATACGCAAATATGCTGAAATTTTTTGCTGAAAAAAATGTGAGTAGCTTTTGCAGTGCAAAAGCTACTCACATTTTTTCAGCAAAAATATCAGAATATTGTATATTGAATCCGCTAAAACAGTTAACGAAATCACCCTTAACGAGCTCGTTAAGCTAACGACGCTTTGAACAACTGGGCCCAGGACGACAATTTTACTAACTCCCTCTCAGGAATGTAATATTTATTATACAGTCGACTGTCGTTACCTCGAACTAGCTTATTTCGAATAACCGCTTATCTCGAAGTGAAAATCTGGTCCCTGTTTTAACATGAAACTATGACAGCAGGTAACAAAATAATGTGGAAAAGAGGAGAAATTGCTCCTAAGGAGCAATTTCCCCTCTTTTCCACAATATTTTCAGTATATCTCTATTTCAGGAGTCAAATTACATATTCATTTGTGAAATGTGGTTGTTTGATTTATCTCTTTTTCCTCAATTCTGCAAATCTGATATGTCGAGATATGGATACCTCGAAGTATTTCAGAGAGTCCCTTGGACTTCGAGACAACGAGAGTCGACTGTATTTTACCAATCTTTTATACCTGGTTCCCCTTTTACATTAAGCGAACCGTGCGCCCTCCTCTACTGCGCATGTTATATTTTTTACTGTCGCCCTAGGGAAAGGGTAAAAAATATCACCTTCAGGCCTATGGGGATTTTGTATGGGGTATGATAATTTGAAATATTCTTCTTATTTTTCCCAGGAAACAGGATTCGACAGTTCATGAAAATTTTCTCCAATGGAAACAATTTGCCTGAAATGTTAAGTTCTGTTTTCTGGGGGAAAGAAAAAAGAAAAAAATATCAACTTGTGTGCTGAACTTGTCCAGAGAGTCCTCATCAAAAGCATAGATCGTGCGGATCATGAATACTACCCTGATAAAAAGCGCGTCAACATTCGAGCCGCAAAATGAGAAAATGTAACTTCGAACATATGCGCCAGCGGAGACTCAGATCAGCGTGTACGTTCGCGCAGTGTGATCAAAATACAGTGTGGATAGCCAAGGATCTAAGCTTTCTTAATGCGCCCAACCAATACTGATCAGGTCTAGATGGTTCAGAGTCTACGCTGGGCGCAAATATATACCATAAGGCCAATGCTGGTTTCAGTGATGAAGTTTCAGATGCAAAAAGAAGTGTTAATTGTTTTTCCCGCTAGTGGCGACTTTTGTCGTCTGCTGATAACCATTACAAACAATTTGGACCCAGATCAGGCCCGACGTTTCGTCGGGCCTGATCTGGGTCCAGATTGTTTGTAATCCAAACACTCTAATGGTATTCCTGAAATATTTTTTGAAAAAGTTAATTTTAAGAAAAATCCACAGGCGACAAAAAGCCTACAAAATTACCCAGCATGCAAAAATTAATAGCTGACCTGTCATGCAACTTATAAGTGTAATGACATTTCAGCTAGAGCACAGCATTAACTACAAGATCGCATGTGCGCCAGCGAAGACTCAGGTTATCCTGTGTATCTGCGTAGACAGCGCTTTCTGTGGATAGCCAAGTATCGAACGCGTCTTCAGGCGGACAGTAAAGACTGGTCAGCTTGCGCGGGTGCACAGGCTGATCTAAGTCTTTGCTATGCGCGCATACAATTTTGTAGGAAATAGTGTGCCCTGGCTCATTTCAGTATAATGCTCATTATTTTGAGTGTGATTGACGTCAGCGCCTCCCAGTACTTCCCCGGTTTATTTCTGGAGAAACAGAGAAATAGCTTACCTCCGTCTATCACACAATTTGTGAAGCTTTCACATGCAGGTGTCACATCATGATCATTATATTTGACGTCAAAATTGGACACCTCTGCTACAAACAAAACTAACATTTGCAAACAATTATATTACTCTCTCTCTCTCTCTCTCTCTCTCTCTCTCTCTCTCTCTCTCTCTCTCTCTCTCCTTGTATGTGTGCATGTTTGTGTGCGCGTGTGCGTCATTCAGGTGCCATAAGTGAATCTTTGTGAAATTAGGACCTTTAGTATAAACATATTTTATTGCAACTTTACATGAAAAATATCCATGTATGCAATGGGGTTGGGCCACAAGTTCTCTCAACATTAGTTACGGCCCTCCCCTTACAGTTTTAACACACAACAACAATCACGTGACATTGCCAAAAATTTCAGTAATATAATTAAAGTGTGCAGTACTTGTTGAATGAAACGCGACAGATAAATAAATAAGTAAATAAATAAAGAAAGAAAGAAACAGGATTGTGTGTCTCTATACGGGGAGGTTGTGGCACAGGAGGATATTAGCGGTAGAGTAATAATTTGTCTACTTACTGATTTCCAGAGAATCTACCAGTATCCCTGATTTGAATAGAGACATATTGTCCTTTAAAGACATCTCGACAACACCATAGAGTAGGATATCCAGATTTAGAGGATGAAAAGTGCGACTTTCATTAAACAGTCGTGTCCGTTCGTTTAAATAATTCGGGCAGCGAAAAAAGTAATGTTCCGCATTTTCGATTTCTAAGTTTCAATTACAAAATGGGTTAATTAACAAAAAAAAAGTCATGCAAGTCACTATTCAAATTACTGCATTCATTTCTTATTCTTGCATGCATAACAGATAAATATCTATCACCATATAAGTAATGTTGCGGTACTCCGTGGATTGTCGAGTTATGACGTTTTATTTCATACTTAAAAGAACTGAATGAAGAACTGTTTCGTATATTTTCATTTAGATTATTCCATAACGGAACAGAAGACGGTATGCAGGAGTTTCGAAATAGTTCTGTTCTGCAAAATGAAATAGTGATGTTATCTCGGTTTCTTAATGAAGAGTTAGTAGTTTCTCGTATGAGAGGGGGAATATTATCGCTTATATAAGAGGGTACTTGTCCATTTAATGCTTTGTACATAAAATGAGTTTCTGATTCTTGCGGCGTTCAGATAATGCAATCCACGCACATTCTCTATATAACATCAAGTGAAACTGATCTAGTCAAGCCAGTAACTATTCTTGCAGCTTCGTTTTGTAACTTTTCTAGAGCATAAGCGTCTTGATCGGAACAGTTGTCCCAAACTACTGATGAGTATTTTATTATTGGTAAGACATAAGAAACATAAATCTGATTTAATGCAATTCTACTTCATGTAAATTTAAGCTTTCTCATAATGCCAACTACTTTAGCAGCACTATTTAAGATATTATCTATGTGTCGAAGCCGTTTGCCATTGCTGCTAAAAGTTAAACCTAAATGCTTATGATTTCAACAAATTTAATCTGAGTATCATTGAATTATAAATTAGGAAAATGTTAAAAAAAAATTTAAGTAAAAAGTATTGCTTCAGTTTTCAGAGGATTGAATTTTATGAGCCACTGCTTTGCCCATGCAACTAGTAGTCCAAGATCATGATTTATAATCCCTTCAATATCTACTAAACTTGATGCTGAATAGAACAAGGAACTGTCATCTGCAAATAATCTTGTCAAACTAAGTAAGGATTCGGAAATATCATTTACATAGATTAAAAATAGTAGGGGGCCTAACACTGAGCCCTGAGGAACTCCGGCGTTGACCCTTTTAAAATCTGACATGCAAGATCTAATAACAACTCTTTGTTTTCTATCATGTAAGTAATCGGAGATCCAATTCAACAAATCCCCGTCAATTCCATACTGTCGTTATTTAAAAATAAGTCCTTTGCGCCATAACCTGTCAAAAGCCTTTGACACATCGCAAGATACCATGCAAAAATATTGATTACAATCTGTTGCTTGACATATATGATGATATATGTCGATCAGCTGAAAGGTAGTTGAATGACTAGGTAAAAATCCTGATTTATATTTAAAGATCAAATTGTTTTCATTTAAAAAGTTATATATATTCTTAAAAACAATGCGTTCTTTTAGTTTTCTTATACCACTCAACAAAGATACGGGACAAAAGCTTAATGGGTCCGAGTTATCCCCCTTCTTTGGCAAAGGTATAATGTTTGATTGTTTCTATAATTCCGAGAATTTACCCTCCCTGAAAGATCTATTAAACAAAATGTTTAATGGAACTGAAATTTCTTTGGCTACAGGTTTCAACATTTATTACTAATTCCATCAGGACCACAAGTTTTATTCGATAAGTGACTGTATTTCTGATGCAGTACATGATATATTTAACAGTTGATTTTGACACTTTAATTCAAAAGCAGGCAAATAACAATTAGTATCATCCAGTGAAGAAACAGAGGTGAAGTACTCATTCAGGCATTCAGCCTTTTCCATGCCTGTATAACAATAACCATTCTGATCGTTTTGTGGAAATACTTTGAGAGCGGGTATTGAACTAGTACTGCTATTATTCTTGACAAAATGTCGAATGACACTCCAAAATTGTCTTTTGTTATTACTGTAAAAGTCACTGATAGAAGACTCAAGGTTATTGTAGAATCTTTCTTTTGCATGCTTTTTTAGGTTGTTTACTTTATTACGAATTTTTGTTATACTGCTCTTGTAGATGTAAACTAGTTGAATTAATTAATTTGCGTTTTAATTTATCACGCTTGGGGGTAAAATGTCGTATTTCCGAGTCATACCAGGGCTTATCATTTGGCCTCACTACCATAAGATTTGAAGGTATACATATTTTTACCATATCAAGATAAATGTCGGTAAATTTTCTGCAGGCGTCGTCTAACGACCCTTCATGTAAGACAGACAAATCATAGTTTGATAATTTCTCTTTCAAAAGATCGAAATGGGCCTTTTTATATAGCCACACTAGCCTTATGTAGCCACACTAGCCTTATATAGCCACATTAGCCATTAGGAACTTTAATACACACCTTACCAAATATTTGTTGAATGTTCTATGGGAGTTAAACGGCGTCCGCTTGAAAATTAAGCTGATGACCAGTAACAGATCGTTTCCTTTTCTATCAGTTTGTGTTTAAGCCGTATATTTACGTTTGCGCACACATTTCTTTTTGTTCTTAAGCCAAGTATAGGGTTATTGCATAGTTTTAAATTTTGAGCCGTAAGGCGAAATTTAAAACATGCAATAACCGATTTGCCGCAGTAACCTTTTAGCACCATCTTTCACAGATGTCGTAATGAGACTGACCACAGTGTACGCCGATCATGTATTTAATCAATGATATCACATTTATTTAATGGCTTATTGCGACAATTATGTTTATGTCCCCTTCAGAAAAAGTATATGCTACTGAAAGTTACACTTCTTTCCCCAGATGGCCGTTTCAAAACATTTTATTAAAAAAAAAAGTTAATGGAAATACTAGCGATGGATACTATTTTAAGATACAGTGTAACCTGCCTAGAACAGTCACCCTTGGGAGGATACAAAACTGGCTGATTTAGAGGGGAGAGGTCAAATATACGTATAGTAAATTAAGACTGGTTGTTGCTGAGAGGTGACCGTTGGTGGAGATTTGAATGTACAGTTGGCTCTCGTTATCTCGACTTCGCTTACATCAAATAACCGCTTATCCCGAAGTGAAAATCTAGTCCCTGTTTTAACATCCCTGTTTTAACATGAAATTCCAACAACAGGTAACAAAATATTGTGGAAAAGAGGAAAAATTGCTCCTAAGGGAGCAATTTCTCCTTTTTTTCCACAATATTTTCAGTATATTGCTAACTTCAGGAGTCAAATTACGTATACATTTGTTAAATGTGGTTGTTCGATGTATTTTTACCTCAGTTTTGCAAATCATATATGTCGAGGTACGGCTATCTCGGATTATTTTAGAGAGTCCCTTGGACTTCAAGATAACGAGTGTCCACTGTATTTGGAATATACTATTTACTAGTTTCTTACAATCTTTACATCAGTTTGAAGGTCTTGAAATAGGCTTTTCTACAATGTTAACTACTGTCACTCTCTGGGCAAATTCAGCAGGGGACAAATGATAGTTTTCTTATTTTTCCCAGAAAATAGGCTTTGACAATGCAAGCAAATTGCCTCCTTAGGACGGAGCGTCACTTACTTCTCCGCGTGCCACATCCGTATCACGAGGAACAGGATTTATTGGAAGAATTGCCTTTGGAAACAAAGAACACAAACATTACGAAAACATGCCTAATCAAATATATTGAAAACCAAAAAAGGAAAAAATTCAGATAAAAAATTCTGATATTTTTCATATTTCTGCTCAAAACATAGATTGTGGTACTCGTTAGAACCGCCTCGGCGAGGCGGTTCTAACGAGTACCCACAATCTATGTTTTTGAGCAGAAATAAGAAAATAATGTATACCCCTGTAGACCACAGTTTTACTATACAAAAGTGGGGTTTAATGGGGTCAAAATTATATAGGCGTGTTTTCGTGATGAAACCACGAAAATCGGAGACTCGGTTTGATTTGGTCTCTTCATATGCAACTCTATTGTTTGCGAGGCTGCATACGCCCCCCTAGGAAGCCTTGTCAAAGAACGGCGGAATGTGAAAGTACGGCTCCACAACGCCTTTCAAAATTAATCATTCATTAAAACCTATATAGATTATTGCCCTAATACCTTCGATACAAGCTGCAATGGGAACGCGGTACCCAGCAAACACATGACGACCTAATAACGTTGTTCCGTCGTCATTTTGATGCGGTGATGATTTTAATGTTTTATGGTCCTTTCAACAATGTTTCGATAACAATGGGTGGGCGTTTAGTATGTTTGCATGTGTTCGTATAGCATTGCTTTCGTGGACCTTCCATATGAGCCGCTAGCCTACAACGTACTATGCAGTCACAGAGTTTGTGGCCAGTTTCTTCGGAATATGGCGAACGATGAGCGATATGAAAGAATCTGCAGATTGTCATACTCGTAAAACAATTAAAACTGTCTTATTTTATTCCTTGTTTGTCGTTTTTTGTTGTTATTTTGTTTCAATACCGAGGCTCTCAATTCATGAGAACTATTTGCCTAGCAGACTATTCATATGAAAATTTCAAGCCTTATTTTCTCTAAAAATAATAAAAATAGAACGTCGTCTGCTACAATTTTGCTTAGCGCTTTAAGGGTTTTGAAGTATTCAGTGGACTGATTCAATGGAGGAGCGAGCAAAGAAAAAATGCTTATGGACATTCTGTAATCTCTTTTTCTTAAGGGGAATGGATACACTTTCAGGGGCGATGAGAGTCAAAATTGTTTGCCTCCCTTCTGAAAAGGGTTCTTCTTTGTTGGAGAAGACTCCTTCCGTAACTGACTAACAAAATTATTTTAAAAATCTTTTCAGAAGAGGCAGCAAACAGAAAGTCACAAAAAATACCTCCCTTGTAAACATGGCGGGAAATCTACCAAGTGTGCCAAGTACCCTTAATAAGTACCGTATTTACTCTAACTATTCGGATACCATTAATCAAAATAATACCGTAATAACCCTAAGTATTGGGACAGACAGGCTTTTGCAAACAGTGCAGACCCAGATCAGACGCCACAGAACGCGGCGTCTGATCAGGGTTTACACTGTTTGCCATACATACAGCAATATCTTAGACACATCAAGAAGTAGCAAAATGAACTATTTCCAATTTTAGGACAAAAGTAGATAAGATGTCCCAATACTTAGGGTAGATACGGTAATACTGGTTGTAAACTTTTGGAATGTCCATTTCAAAACCGTTGGATGAGTGACACACAGTGAAAAATCGTATAACCGCTACGACCTTTGGTATCTGATCTTGGTCTTGATTGTCTGTTGGAATATTTCAGGTAAATACGGTATAAAAATCTAAGATTTGCCTTCTAGTTTTACACAATCAATTAGTTCTCAAAAAGAAGTAATGGCGAAAATGTTGTGAACAATCAGTGTTACCAATTAGCATTGCGTGGTGCTATGGTTTTCCTAAACTCTTAGTGTGCTGGGAAAAAATTCAGCAGAGGATATTCTGAAATAGTTTTTTAATGGTTCCCAGAAAAGAAAAAAGGCTTTGACACTTCATACAAATGGTCTCCCATATGAAATGTCAAAGCCTATTTTCTGGGAAAAGTAAGAAACGTCTCATCAATGTTTCGTCTGCTGAATTTCCCCAGGGAGTGGTAAAGGTTTCGAAATACAATCCTTTTATTAGCAACATGTGTTTTTGTTATTTGCCATCTTTTAATTTCAGATTTAAATTACATGTCATAAGGCATTTACCAAGAAAAAAAAATTGTTTGCAAAATGAAATTAGTATGTCATAAACACTTAGAAATAAAAAGAACAAGCGCGCACATTATCCACAGAATTGGCTTCACGCAGCTTTCGAAAATAAATACAACTGACCCGGAATATCAGAAAACGTACCTTCGGACATTGCGCCCAGTGAAGATTCTTAACAGACTGCGCAATAGCGCAGTCTGATAAGAATCCTCACTGGGTGCATTTTGGATAGCCAAGGCTGCAAGCTTTCTTCAAGCGGACAACAATTACTCTGATCAGACTGTGCGGATTCGCAAGCTGATTTGAGTCAACATTCGGCGCATATGACAGAAGGTACGTTTTCTCACGTCGCGGCTCAATTTTATCAGAAGCGCAGAAGCATGTAAAACGTTTGACAATCTTTCAAATGTAGGTGGCAAGTTGATTTTTTTGTGTTCGGAGATATCTCTAAAAACAAGAAAAAAGAAATGAAAAAAAAATCATAACGAATACATTTTCACTTTGCTATATTTAGTAATTTTCTTTGACATCAGAATTTCGGCTTTGTATCACCGTCTATTCCCTAAGTAATCGAAAAACTAGCCCTGAGCAGTATCTACGCTTGTCGCAATTCGTTTTCATGGTGAAATACATTGTAAGAATGAAAGTACATGGGTACGCAAAATAATCAGACAGACATGCCTGAGCAAACAGGTAGACACGGATCCTATACATCCGTTTGTTCAGGGTCTGGTGTTTGCTATCTAGCCAGCAACACGTCACCAGATACATGTATACCGTCAGTCGGTATAACATTCCAATACCCACTCTGTGTGCAGAAGATCACGGGCTCGAACCCATGCCGCGAATGATACCAGAAACCTTGAAAACGGTATAACAAACTCTTTTTCGTTCTGGTCGGGCGGAGTTTAATTACGCGCCGACTTTGAATACCTTCATTTTTTGGGGCGGTTACCAAACCGCTACCAGATTTTAACGTACCACCTTTCGACAATCTGTTTTCCTTTTCCTACCAAGATAATAACTACCTGACAAATAGTTCCCTACTAACGCTGATAACGCCTACTACCGCATTCAAACATATTAACTTTATACACTGATGCTTACACATAGCGAATAAATAAAATAAACAAAAGCCCAAAGAAAACCTCCACTTTTTTAAAAAATAACATTTTATTCATAATGAGTACAATATCGGCGGACGAATATGAAAATTCCAGTAAAACGCGCCAAATCTACAGCGTTGGGTAAAAAGCCTAACTCGAGCCGCGGTCCTACTATACACAGAAAAGGGCCTTTTCCGGAAAAGGCCGAAAAGGGGCTATCGACTACCGAAAATGGTTGCATTAATATAAATCAATAAGAAGTACTGATATGAATAAAATCTATCTAATCTTGTTTGTATAAAAAGATGGAAGTCTTTTTCTATACCCGATATCCCCATTCCTGCCCGAATCAGGAGGCGTTCAGATGTCTAGATGTTTGCAAACAGTGTAGACCCGGATCAGACGCCGCAGAACGCGGCGTCTGATCAGGGTCTACACTGTTTGCCATACATACAGCAATATCTTAGACACATCAAGAAGTAACAAATCCAGTCACAACTGCTAAGACAGCAAATACAGTTGAACCTCAATGGCTCGAACATCATTGGGAACATGGAAATGTGTTCTATATATGGGTAGTTTGAGCCACTGAGGGTTAATCACAGCGCCAGGTTAGGAGAAAAATGGGAATAATATAGGCATGACTTTCCGATTTATGAAATAATAAACTCGATTAGGCGATTCTAATGAGAACACCAAACATACGTTTTCCTGATGAAATATGTAAAATTCCTAAAATATCCCTAACTATTTTTTTTTTTTTTTTTTTTGTTATTTTTTTTTTTTTTTTTTTTTTGTTGTTGTTGTTGTTGTTTTGTTGTTGTTGTTTTTTCAGCTGTCGGAAGAATTCTAGATATGGGTAGTTCGAGCCACTGACCCAGTCAGCATTCTACGTAAATCTATATCGGGCCGTCATCGGCCCGTCAGGGTAGCTGACGGGCCGATGACGGCCCGATGTAGATTTACGTAGAATGCTAGCTGGGGAGGGTTAATCATAGCGCCAGATTAGGAGAAAAATGGGAATAATATAGGGATGACTTTCCGATTTATGAAATAATAAACTCGATGAGGCGATTCTAATGAGAACACCAAACATACGTTTTCATGATGAAATATGTTAAATTCCTAAAATATCCTTAACTATTTGTTTTTTTGTTTTTTTGTTGTTGTTGTTTTTTTTTTTTGTTTTGTTTTTTTTTTTGTGTTTTTTTGTTGTTGTTTTGTGTGTGTGTGTGTGTGTGTGTGTGTGTGTGTGTGTGTGTGTTTTGTTGTTGTTGTTTTTTTTGTTTGTTTTTTTTTTGTTTTTTTTTTTTTGTTTGTTTTTTTGTTGTTGTTTTTTTTGTTGTTGTTGTTGTTTTGATTTTTTGTTTGTTTGTTTTTTTGTTTTTTGGGGTTTTTTTTTCAGCTGTCGGAAGAATTCCCTAGGGACTCAAATCGAGTTCGAATTAGCCACTGTAAACGAGTCATCGGTGTTCGAGTCATTGAGGTTTTACTGCATATATTTCAAAGACAATAAGTTGACATTTCGTGTGAATTGATTCAGTTGATTCACATGAAATGCCAAGATTTATTTTCTCCGAAAACAAAATCGAATGTCTTCTGCATCACATTTTGCTTGGAACTTTAAGGGTTAACACTTAGTGTTAATACGGTAAAAACATCGGGGCCAAGCGGTTCAAAGCATCGTTAGCTTAACGAGTTCGCTAATGACAAACTTGTAAACTGTTGTAGCTAAGACATGTTCAGTAACATTGATAATTTGCTGTACAAATATGAGTAGCTGTTGCAATGCAAAAGCTATTCACATTTTTTTTTTCAGCAAAGGATATACCAATGTATTTGCCATATTTCAAGATACAAATTTTAACGTCACGTTAGCTAACAACTTCGTTAAGTTTTGAACAACTGGGCCCAGGAGAAGAACAGCATACTTGAACAGCCTTGGTCCAGCCAAGTATTCCTATTTATACCGTCATTTCCTAGTTCGATTCTTCAAAATTCTACAAAATTTTGACCCCCTTAAACCCCAGTTTTATATAGTAAAATTGGGGTTTACAGGGGTATACATTATGTTTCTTATTTCTGCTCAAAAACATAGATTGTGGGTACTCGTTAGAACCGCCTCGTCGAGGCGGTTCTAACGAGTACCCACAATCTATGTTTTGATCGGAAGTATGTAAAATATAGAAATTTTTTATATGTAAATTTTCATTTTTTTGGTGGTAAAATTTTCAGTATATTTGAATAGGCATGTTTTCGTAATGAGTTGTCTGTTTGCAAAGAACAAACATTCTGACCAGACCAGACCAGTACAATCACTGTTACATACTCCATATAGTAATATGCTATTCATATTGTGGTGTCTAATAAATTTCAGACGCCCTTACCCCTTCTTTCGTTTACGATTGAAAGCAGTTTTGGCTAAATTCTGCCCAGGGACGCTTATTTAACACAAGTAATTTGGAGTGTATTAAGGCCACTAGTGTTTATATCATTTTGACATCACTGTTTCAGAGGGATGGAAAAACACAGAGGTCTGGATTAACCCATTGTAGTCTGGAGACCCGTAAAATGATAATTGGCAAACTGTGCAGACCCAGATCAGTCGCCGCAGAACGAAACTTAATGGTGTTGTGTATATTGCCAAGGATATATATTAGGACCAAGAATGGTAACTCTAGTGTACTTAGTTTATAAATTATTTTCCTTGTTTGACTTCTGCATTTCTCAACATATGTGCCACTTTATCCTGGAAGCTTTTTTTTTAATTATACTAACAGAATTTAATATGTTAATTGTTTTAATGTAGATGCAATCATTAATTACAGAGTTGCTATTCCTGTTTGTCTGCCTGTCCATCTTTTAGCCATACACATAGTGTACATTGGTTACAATTCCTTTAAAAATATTGGTCCCACTGCATCACGAAAACACGCCTATATAATTTTGACCCCCTTAGACCCCACTTTTATATAGTAAAACTGGGGTTTACAGGGGTATACATTATTTTTCTTGTTTCTGCTCAAAAAATAGATTGTGGGTACTCGTTAGAACCGCCTCGCCGAGGCGGTTCTAACGAGTACCCACAATCTATGTTTTGAGCAGAAATAAGACAAATAGCGGAGAATTTTATCTGAAAATTTTCAGTTTTTTGGAGATAAAAATTTCAATATATTTGAATAGGCGTGTTTTCGTAATGTCTTATCAAACGGACGTATAATACGCCGCTTGCGAAGCTCCTGTCCCAGTATATTATTCCTTCGAGGACTAAAGACTGACGTTCGGATATCCAGACCCGAATAAAGGGATAAATTTATGAACGCTTGTCTTCGCCTTCATTGTTCGTTTCTGCCTTAAACCTTTCACCCCGGAACCTGAAAGAACTCTTCAATCTTTGAATATGGTCAGAACCATTCTTCAAAAAAGTCGAAACTCAAAACAGAATGCCAAACAGTACAGATCCTGATGACACAGTTCATTATGAGCCGTCTTATCAAGAGCTACAATGTTTGCAAAAGGATGTTTTGGTCTGCAGAGCTGAAAGAGTTAATGCCATCAAGGTGAACCTGATCCGTGATAGTTTGTACTAAATGTTCTTATCACGTGACTGGAAGTAATTTACAAGCAATAAAATCACGTCTCCACCTATTTTGCTGCTATTTAAAAATCTGATAATCGCATTTTGTCGTGATCATTGCCGTCCCTAAAGAACCCTGTTATTGTATGTTACTCTGCTACCACAGAACATACTCCTACATTACAGGTTTAACGCTTAGCACTCTTGGTAAAATATTCAGTAAATGACATATTGAAATATTTCTTCTTGATTTTCTCAGAAAACAGGTTTTGACGTTTCATGCAAATTGTTGAATGAAATGCCAAAATCTGTTTTCTTGGGAAAATAAGATGATCAATGTGTCGTCTGCTGAATTAACCAAAAGAGTGGTAAAGGGTATTATAAAAAAAATATGGCAACCGGTGCATTTTTGCAGTCTGGTCATTGTGTTTGCTTTGACTTTACACATTCTAGATTCTTTATAGCATATGCCCGAGAGTAAATTCCTGCGCATCCCCGCAACGCGTACGCTTTGTTTCTCTATATCCCATTTTTCCTGCGCACCCCCGCAACGCGTACGCTTTATTTCTCTATATCCCATTTTTCCTGCGCACCCCCGCAACGCGTATGCTTTGTTTCTCTATAACCCATTTATGCCGAATGAAATCTTCTAACCGAGATTTTAGGACAGGTCTATTTCTAATAGAAGGGGTGTCTGGTTAGTTTTATTATTACCGTTTTACAGAAATTCCTGTATTTATCGCAAACAGTCTAGACCCTGATCAGACGCCGCGTTCTGCGTCTAGACTGGGTCTAGACTGTTTGCTAATGCTTATGGGACGCTAGGTACAAATGGGTTAATATGAGGGGCATTTAAGAATTAGTGTCACAATCAGGACAATTCTCATTTTATTAATCCCAGATAACTTCTGAAAACAGTGAAGCAATAACAAAAACTAGCGGTCCGTAGCCCACGATGCTCACCTGAGTGAACTGCTGTAAAAGCTAATATTTTGAACTATTCTGCAAAGTTTCAGCTTTACCATCATATTTGTTCACAATTATGGTTGCCATGGCAACCAGTCAAATTCAACCACTTGGACAGAATCCATATGTTTGGCAGAGGACTACTCAAGGAACATTTCTGTAAAACTCTTGTCTTAATATCTGCAATAACATAGAAAAATGGCCTACTTTCACTTTTCCCATTGTACGGCTATGGAAAGTTTAAGTTGCCATAGCGACGAAGGATACATTAGCAATGGCAATGCCAAACATCCTTATTGTGAAGGTAAATATCATGAATATTTCTGTAAAGTATCAGCTTCATCGTCCTTATGATTTTTAAAGTTTTTTTTTTTTTTTTTTTTTTTTTTTTGGGGGGGGGGGGGGGTGGGGGGGGGTGGGGTTGGGGTTGTTGTTTTTTATGTTTTTTGTTGTTGTTGTTGTTGTTGTTGTTTTGTTTTTTTTTTGTTGTTGCTTTTTTGGGGGGGGGGGGGGGGTTGTTGTTGTTTTTTTGTTCGTGGCAACCAATCCAATCCAGCCGCTTGAACAAAATTTATATTCATAATTTGTAGAGGACTACTCAAAAAAAAACATTTCTTAAACTTTTGTCGAAATATCTGCAAAGAGATAGAAAAAAGACCTACTCTCACTTTTCCCATTATAAGTTTATGGAAGTTCCAGTTGCCAAAGCAACGAAAGCACAAGTGCAATGGTATGAACATTTCTTCAAATTTTCAGCTTCATCCCCTCAGGGCTGCTGAGGAGAGGAATTTTGAATATTTTTTCGCACATTTAATAATTCGGTTGCCATGGCAACTACTCAAATTAATTTGTTTGAAAAAAAAAACATACAACTCTAGAAACATTTCTGTAAAACTTTTGTCAAATCATTTGTAAAGAGACAGCAAGAAATGACATTTTTTTACTTTTCCCATTATAAATCAATGACTAAAATAAGTTACCACAGCAACAAGAGTTCTTATCCGATTGGAATAAAAACAATATTATTCGTTCCCTTGCCTATAGATGCTATATGTGTAATATGATAAGAATCGGCTTCATGGCTTCTGGTCTTTTGAAAATGTTGACGGACGGACGACAGACGACGGACGACGTATGCCTGCCTATATTATAAGTTCACCTATGAGCCTTCGGCACAGATGAGCTACAAAAACGACTGAACTTCCGAAGAATCCCTCTTTTTAGCAATTATCTTCACTGTAGCTGGTTTTAACCCTTCTCTTGCTAAACACGGCATGCCCTGTCTTAGCAAACAGTGTAGATCCAGATCAGTTGGCTTCTGAAGAAGCCAACTGATCTGAATCTGCACTGTTTGTCATTAAATATGTGAATTTCTATCAAAAACCCGGATCAGGTAACCAGATTGGCTGGAAGTTAGAAATGGGCGTGGTATCTTAATTTATTCAGCATGACATGGGTTAAGTGTTTTTTTGGCAGCCGTAAAATGTCTCCAAGTACTTCAGTTTAGCTTAGTTTAGTTTATATTTAGTTTATATTTTCTGGTCATTTGGGATCATTAAACTCATTTGGCTTTATTTGAAAGTAGAATATTGCTCAAGTATAGCTATTACATTACGAAAACACGCCTATTCAAATATACTGAAAATTTTGTCACCAAAAAATGAAAATTTTCAGGTGAAAAATTCTGATATTTTTCATTTCTGCTCTGAACATAGATTGTGGGTAATCGTTAGAGCCGCCTCGATGAGGCGGTTCTAACGAGTACCACAATCTATCTTTTGAGCAGTAATAAGAAAAATAATGTATACCCCTGTAAACCCCAGTTTTACTGTATAAAAGTGGGGTTTAAGGGGGTCGAAATTATATAGGCATGTTTTCTTGATGATATAGATTAGGAGCCTTAAACAATGCTGCTTGTTACATTGCTCTTCGTGGACTGACTCAATAAAATCGAGTCTGCTATTTTCATTCATTTTTGTTTGAGAAGAGTCCTTCTTTTCAGAATTTATTTTATTACACGCTTACATTTTCACAATAAGGCATGGCTTCCCTATTTACGGCGGAACAATTAAACAAAATAACATTCAATGAAACCAGGCATAATATTTTGCTATGTATATGTGAAAAATGCTGAATAAAATATTGTTTAAACTAAATCGGGCATTTATGATTCGACCAAAAAAGCGGACAGTTACAAAAACTGTTTGCATTTTTATAATTTATATTCAAGTGGACTGGATAAACCTGGTACATTTTCCGCCATTTTTGAGAAGGGCGACAACATTTGTGACTTCCTGTTTGCTTTCGCGTACACTGTTTGCTTTCGTGTACACTATTTGCTTTCGTGTACGTATTTATGGGGAACAAGGGATACACAATACATAGACTTGTTAATCTGTTCAACCCTGGGTTACGGAAGTGAGGCCCTCCCAGGGGTTTTGGGAACAGGGGAATAAGGCCATTTATTTCAGGGGCACAAGGGAACAAAAATCTAAAACTGAAGGGAACAGCGGAACAAAAGCCATTTTGGGGAACAGGGAACATAGAAAATCAAGATTTTGATTTGGGAGAACAAGGAAAATTGCCGATTTTTTCAGGGAACAAGGGAACAGGTACCCCCCTGGGAGGGCCTCGGAAGTGGAATCTTGACATATCCATTCAGGCACGATGCAAAAAAGGGGTTTCAGTCTAAAAACCAAAACTAGAATAGCTAACAGTGTAGATTCTGATGAGACGGCTCATTAAGAGCCGTCTCATCTTGATCTACACTGTTTGCATAGATATCTGGCTTGGTCTGAAGGACTGCAAAGCGATCATGGTGATGCGTCATATCGTTCCTAGCTTGATAGATAGGTTTACTACATGTGTCCAGACATTGAAAACTTGCTGATTTTCTCACAGTAAGTCGTATATATTCCAAAATCCTTGAAGATGTAAGAGCCTTTAAGTAACGTGTGAAAATGTACCTCCTAACAAGTGCGCCCAGCGAAGACTCAGATCAGCCTGCGCATGCGCGCAGTCTGATCAGAGTCTTCGTTGTCCGCATGAGGAAACTTTGCATCCTTGGCTATTCAAAATGCGTCCAGTGAAGATTCTGATCAGACTGCGCACTGCGCGAATTCGCAGGCTGATCTGAATCTTCGCTAGGCGCACATGTCCGAAGGTACGTTTTCTGATGTGGCTTATAATTTTATTCAGTGTGACATCAATGAGTATTCTCATACAGTGTTACGGTACCAGGGGAACATTTTCAATATACGGATTAGCTTTTGATATAGCTGATGATAAGTTATAATCAGATGCAGTCTTAGCTAGTGTAATTGTCCAACAAAGACACATTTGATTCCTCAAGGAATGGAAGTCTGCCACTTGAACGAGTTAATTAATCTTTGCTAATATTGTAATGGACTCTGAAAGAGGCTGTATTTCTGACTACATTAAGGTTTTGGTGTTTGTCATGATCAGCCAATAAGGCATGTCCGAAAATAGAAATGTACAAATTAATTTTGCTTCTGAACTGGCAGTAATATTTTCTCCTTCTATTATCACCACCTCCGACTTGAACGTCAGCATTATTATACAGGTCATTGAGGAAGATTTAGTGTCCGAGAATAACTGGTCACAAGACATAATATGCAAGCAAATATGCTGTTTCTTTCTTGTGTATGTATGACTTGCTGGTTACATTTTTAGAATTTATTTATACGGTAAAACAAAATAGCAAAATTGTCATTTTTTCCGTACTGAGTCGCTGTAGATATGCCGCATTCAAATGCTCATTTTAGCAACAACAAAAATGTCAATCATATTATTGAATGTTTTAGTAGTAGTAGTAGTAGTGGTAGTAGTAGTACATTTTGTATTTTGACAGGGTTTGGACACTCGTCCGTGTACCTTCGGGGTTAGCGCTTCCGACTTCTAAGGCAGATTTCAACCCGTGGTTGTATAGAGTTTTATTATCACCCTTTCATCGTTTTGTCTTAAAATCATATTGCGAGGCATTTAAAAGATAAAATCATCATCGTCACAAATATTGCAATAGAAGATACCCAAGGCAATTTCGATTGAAAAATTCGAATCTGTACTTCATCACTAGTTTGTTTAGTTCAACTTGCGGGTGCTCAAGGTTATACGTATGGAGGTGTTTTCACACTTAGGGGAGGTAGCTCTTTTAAAATTGTATTGTCTCTAATCTGAAAATGGGTCTACACTAAAAGAAAAGAATTTGCTGCAATTGGGAGCAAAATCTTTCTTTTTAGACCAGACCCCTTTTAAGAAGGGGTTTGGTGTGCAGAAAGACAAACAGAAAGTTAGTCAAGTTGCCTCCCATTACGAACACACGCCTATTCAAATACGAGGGATGTTCGAAATGAATTGCTTATTGTCCTCTAGCTCGATATCCACATGGGGCACGATAAAAACCAATACATACCTGTATAGGGCTATTCAATATCTACACAATGGTGTATAAATGTACATGTTAGACTAAGTGTATGACATAAAATTTGCCATTTGAATACACGCAGTCATTGACCACTGCAGTAAAAATGGTTGGTAGAAGCGTCGACAAAAAAGATGAAATACGGGCTTACATCAAAGCTCGCTCAAAACTTGGTTGTTCTTTGAAGAAGCTGATGACTGAAATTTCTACTGCTTTTGGACCTTCTTGTGTGTCTTGTGACACAGTTCGGCGGTGGAAAAAGAAATTTGAGTCTGGTGTAGAGTCCATCAAAAATGCACCGAAATCAGGTAGGCCAAAATCTGCATCTCGTTTCCAAAATAAAGGAAATCATTGAAGGACATGCCAGATTTACAGTTCGTGATATTGCACGAAAGGTAGGCATATCACTATCAACGGTTCACCTTATTTTGAAGAAGCATTTGAAAGTCAGAAAGATTTCTGCTAGATGGGTGCCACATCTGTTGACTGACGAGCAAAAGAGGCAACGGGTTTAAGTGGCCAAAAAGCTGCTTCAAATGTTTCCAAAATATGACAAAAAGCAGTTTGCCAATGTCGTCACAGGTGATGAAACCTGGGTCCATTACTTTGAGCCCGTCAGAAAGGTTAGCAATAAGATCTGGGCCACTAAACACAGCAAACGCCCAATAATTGCCAAACGTTCTTTGAGTACAAAGAAGGTTTTGTATGCAATCTTCTTCTCTGGTGAAGGAGTCGCAATAAAAGTGCCAGTGAAAAAGGGCAAAAGCATCACCGGAAAGTACTACAAAGACGTAGTACTGAAGAAACTGAAAAATTATTATCAGAAACGACGCCCTGCCACTGGTTTTAAACATGTCCGTCTTCTACATGACTATGCCCAAGCTCATACCTCCGCAATAGTTACGGCGTTTTTGAAGAAAGAAAAAGTAACTGTTTTGCCTCACCCCCCGTATTCCCCAGACCTTGCCCCATGTGATTTCATTTTGTTTCCGAAATTGAAAGCATTCCTTGCTGGGCGGAAATACCAGTCCCGATAGGCACTTGGATCTGCCATTCATCAGTACCTTATTACTGTGCCCAAATCAGCGTACCGTGACGCCTCCAAGAAGTGGATACATCGGCTGAAACTTTGCATTTCTAGCCACGGGGAGTACTTCGAGGGCATGAAATGAGTACTTTTGGGCTAACTTGAAATTTGAAGTCTCCAGATAGAAATAAGCAATTCAATTCGAACATCCCTCGTATATTGAAAATTTTACCACCAAAAAATGGCAATTTTTCAGATTAAAAAATCTGATATTTTTCATATTTCTGCTCAAAACATAGATTGTGGGTACTCGTTAGAACCGCCTCGTCGAGGCGGTTCTAACGAGTACCCACAATCTATGTTTTTGAGCAGTGAGAAATAACAAAAATAATGTATACCCCTGTAAACCCCAGTTTTACTATATAAAAGTGGCGTTTAAGGGGGTCAAAATTGTATAGGTATGTTTTCGTGATGCTGTATACAAAAAGGCGGAAAATCTGCCAAGTGTTTTCAAATTCAATAAAAGCAGCCAGGCCCCGAGGTTATAAACTTTTTTCATGCTCAACTCAGCTGAGCATGAAATTTTCTCTGCTAATAAATATGAAAATGCCAATAACAGTTGGCATTTTCATATTTATTAGCAGAGAAATTTTCATGCTCAGCAACGTTTATCTAGAAAGAATTTGTAATTGTTAATAATTTTAGATTTATTAGCAGGACAAATTTCATGCTCAGTTGAGTTGAGCAGAAAAAAATTATAACCTCAAAGCTAAATAATCTATTTGAACCTTTGCACACACAAAAAAAAAATGCAGAGTACAGAAAGATTTCAGTCAAAGATCGAACGATCAAATGATGTACCTACAGCCAATCCCCGATATTGTTATCAGTTACAATGTATTCTGGGCATAATCATTTCATCAATATTTTCACGAAATTAAACCTTAAACGTCTGCCATATTTCCATATTTTAACGACTTCTTCTATCCCCGGATGAATACAGATGAAGGTAAATTGAATAAAAATGGAAATCTGGCCGGATGGCGTTCATTCTCAATTAGTAACTGCATCATGAACATAATTAGCCGAGGTTTTTATGATCTAAATTGTTGTTTTGCACGGAATTATTATCATGTACCCTAATAATCTACAGTTAACTGCAACGTCACGTTGTGTGTTTCTTGATATCTGTAAGATGTTCTAATGGGGACTGGTTACACTTTGTATATTTCCTGCCATTTTTTTTTTTTTTTTTTACAAGGAAGGCAATTTTTGTGACTTCCTGTTTGCTTTCCTGCGCATCAAGTACCTTCCTAAAGGGGGTCTGCACTAAAAGGAAGAGGGGAGCAATGTCTTTCCTTTTATAGTAGAACCTTTTTAAAGGCTCCAAATTAAATTCCTCAAAAATAGACGTTTTTGATGCAAGAAAGGTTTGATAAATTAATATATTGTATTGATACGATCATGAAATGTGGCATCTGACAGCCTGTAAAATTTCAGACAGTCTCTCGTTTTTGAACTGGATAAAAAATTATTTTTTTTATCGTATCCCTGAATTAATGTTGGCAACATTAATTTAGAGATATGATAAAAATAAAATCATTTCATTTCAAGAACGAGAGACTAATTGAAATTTTATAGGCTGTCAGGTGCCACATTTTATGATTGTATTAATACCATATATCAATATTTTTTTTTTATCTTTCTTGGATAACAGTTATGGAGCCTTTAAAGGTTGATACCGGAGATACTTTAGATGTAACGAATCATAGGAGCTTCACTTTTGTTTAAAACTGATTCTCCAAGGCTGTTGTTTTGATTATTATATTATCCGTAAAATTAATTAGAATATGTCTTCTGATAATATAAGTTTCACGAAAATAATTTATGCTCTCACTGAGGTTCTGACGAATCTGCACAAAGATAGTGCAAGAAATATACATGCTTATCATAAAATATATAACAATACAAATATACCTCCAAAAAACTTTTATTATAATCACTATTTAATTGATAACATTTTTATTGACCGGCGCGGGAATCGCGCCGGTCTCTTAATATAGCTTTGGATTTTTACATATGGTAGATTATTCGATTAGCTCACTAAGGACTTATTATATTTGCCGGGTTCGTCGGTTTGTGACGATATCAGCAAATATAAAAATCTTATAACAAACTGTGTTATAAACAGATGATTGTCTGTTTTATTTTCATTTCAATCAAGAAATTTCATAAAGCTTAATAAAAGCAAACATTAAAGAATCACATTTTTTTCTTTCTTTCTTTCTTTCTTTTTCTTTTTTACCTGTTACATTGAAAATTTATTAAACTTTAGTATACCCTTGTCCAATGTCTCTATGTAAACATGAACAAAATTTGCGCTGGTACTTAGACGTTTACGTCTAAATATTTTGTCTTGTCTCCCTTGACTTAGCTTAACTACGTAGCCTAGTTAGAAAACTACGTACGTAGACAATATTTTCTCCTATAATACTTTATTGCACAGTCCTCAGAAGTATTTTATAGAAAACTAAGGGCAGCTCGATTTCATTTGGAAATAGTATTTTCAGACAACAAAAAGTCAGGTTTATATCAGAACGAGCTCCGGTATTAACCTTTAAAAGGGGGACAAACCAATTTTGAAAGAGTGGCTTCTATTCCCCTTAGAACTGAACTCATAAGTCTGATAAATGTAGTTTGCGTACTTATTCGGACAGCGAAACTCGTTACCCCACCCACTGTATTTAGCCTAAGTACTCGAACGTCTTAACCCATTGAAGACTGGAGATCCCTAAACGGATAACTGGCAAACAGTGCAGACCCAGATCAGACGCCGCAAAACGCGGCGTCTGATCAGGGTTAGCACTATTTGCAAATAGTTCAACCATTTTTTTTTCTTTAAGAATATCTATATAATATAGCCCGACAGACCTAAATTCGAAAATGGACTCTTCCAATAAATAGTGTGGGAGAGTTTATTCAGTCTTTAATGGGTTAACTTGTGCTAAAACTTGAACTAGAGGTTCCCTACCTCATCAACACACTTGAGACTACGGTTTTTCTTCTTTTATGTCTTCTTTGTTTTCTAAGGGCAACATTTATAGATATGAATTGTCCTAGTTTCACGGACTAAATTCATTTGCATCACGCAAACATACCTATATTATTTTGACCTCCTTAAACCCCACTTATATATAGTAAAACTGGGGTTTACAAGGGTATAATTTATTTTTCTTATTGGTCAACAATTGAATCATTTCCGTGTCCGAACCGAAACGTATAATTTCTACGCCAATAACCAAGTCTTAGCTTTCATAAGAAGTTTGGACCGCTTAGTGCACAGTGTGTGCTAAGCGTAGACCAAGCTTTTTGCGAAAGCTAACTTTTAGATTTAAACCTGAATTATGGTCTATATTATGTATAGAAGTCATGCATTGACGGAAAACAATCGAAAAATGGAGACATGTTGTTG